>VXBO01000757.1:115807-165722 GCA_013400135.1 Rhinoptilus africanus
TGCTGGAGAGGGTGCAGCATAGGGCTACCAAGATGATTAGGGGACTGGAACATCTCTCCTATGAAGAAAGGCTGAGGGAATTGGGTATCTTTAGTCTGGAAAAAAGATGGCTGAGGGGGGACCTTATCAATGCCTACAAATACTTAAAGGGTGGGTGTCAGGAGGATGGGGCCAGGCTCTTTTCAGTAGTGCCCAGTGACAGGACAAGAGGTAATGGGCACAAACTTGAATACAGGAAGTTCCACCTCAACATGAGGAGGAACTTCTTTACCTTGAGGGTGGCAGAGCACTGGAACAGGCTGCCCAGGGAGGTGGTGGAGTCTCCGTCTCTGGAGACTTTCAAAACCCACCTGGACGCGTTCCTGTGCAACCTGCTCTAAGGTGGCCCTGCTCTGGCAAGGGGGTTGGACTGGGTGATCTACTAAGGTCCCTTCCAACCCTGTGATTCTATGATTATGTGCCAAGTCTTGGCTCTCAGTTGAGTCATTTATGACCCTAAAATGTAAAGCTAATAGCAAATTTACTGATGGATATTGATTTGTGCTACTACTCTCCTTATACTGTTTCTTATGCATGTGCCAATGTGTGCTAAGCCTACCCAAAGGGAAAAAAAAGATCCTGCAGGCCTAAAAAGATTATGCTTTATAGATCCTTCTCACGCATGACTGTATAATCTACACGATGAGTATTTCCATACCTATTCATAACATCAGGGCTGTAAAGTCTGGCCATGATGTTTCAGGAGTACCTGTTAGTTTGAAATTACTCCATTTTTGATTGTCCCTCTCCAGGCCTCTTGAATAGAGGTTAGTGGAGCCCAATCAGACAAGACTTCAAGTGGCAGGGCTGAAATAACTCAGAGGTGAAAATACAAGATTCATCTGTTGCCACTGTGCATCCAACATGGATGTGGCAGAGGTGAAACTTGCCATGTCTCCAAATTCAAAGAATGCCAAATACTTTCTATTTAAATAGAGTGTCTTCAAAAACTTCACCAAATATGAGTCACTGAAGGAAGTGGCAAGAGGAGGGTGGGTGGTCATGAGATCAGGACAGGGAGAGAGAAGGGGAAATTTGGACTATTAGAGAACAGGACAGGAAAAGAAGAGTGAAGTTTGAGTCTGGATGAGAAGGAGGAAGTCAAAAAAGGGAGCTATAAGTAAGAAGATGGAGTTATACATGTCACAGAAAGAAAAAACAGAAAGGAGCAGCGCAACTGGGATTTAGACTGGAAACCAGAGGACAGGAGAGGCTTTACAGCAGGCTCATCCTCTGCTCTAAAGACTAAAAGGGCACCTTTCCCCTGTTGTCAACAGAAACATAATTTTAAAGCACAGATTTCAACCTTCCCAAAGTTAATTTGCAGAGAAAATTATTTATTTCATACCCTAAACTGCCTGGTACCATTTATTCTATTAGCTCCAGAGGCTCCATAGACATCTGCCACTGGAACTAACTTGTCTATCTTCCTGTTGTAGAAGCCAGTATAATTCTAGATGATGGAATTTCACCTTGTCATTTTCTCAAAAACTAGGAAATAAAAAAAAAGCTGTATTCCAAGAACATGAAGAAAACAGAACAGCATACTCGGAGAGTTAGGAAGGTCCAGATGATTTCCTTGAGCAACCATACACATTATGATAGCCAGGAAAAAGACTATACATCACCATATTTGCATAAGATGCTTCGTCTATCCTTGCCTAAACTATGAATTCCATTTCAACACCAGGTCTTCAGGATTTTGGTTTTCCTATAGTTATCTCCCCAATACTTATTTAATGCTTACTACTCAACATCTGTGAATGCAGAATAATTAATTGGCTTATCATTTTTTATGGCTGTCATCACTGTAGAAACAAGGTGTTACCTTTCCTTACACTGATATGTGAGGGGTGTGGAGAGAGCTCATTTTCCCTTATTTTCTTCAGAATTGTGACTCAAACTGAGGTTAAAAACTATCTACCGTGAAAGACCAATCACCTGAGACATCTGCAGCCTGACTTTTTAGCCTACTTAACAACTCCAGATGTGAAGCCCAGCTTCCCTTGACTGTATCTGGGAGCGCTCAGCAAGGTCACATGGGTACATAGAAGATGAGGAGCATAAGTTTGGAGGCATCTTGTCAAAGTTTGGTCTGTCACCATGTGTAAAGTCTCTGGTAGAGGCAGGAGTAGAGTTCCATTCTGCTAGGAAAAGTCCAAACATCTCAATCATGGCCAGGTTGTAGGTACCTCAACTATGAAATTATCCTTGCTGTTTCTGATGTTCTCAGCTTCATTCACTGCACACCTAAATTTCTCCACAGCTGAGGCAGGGATCTAGGAGAGCAGACTGCTCACTTTGCACTCCCGATCTATTCCTAGAGAAAAGTCTAGAAGTGTATGCTGTTTGGGGCAAGGCTCCCGAAAAAAAAGAAATTATTGTGTAAGTAAATATCATATTGAGGCATATAACTTTAATTCTGTTGTGTCTGCTCTTACAAATACTCAAATTTGCCATGTAACTGATCTTTTATTTTTTTTTTCTATAGAACTAAATGCAGAAGAATGCAAAATTATTTCTGAGTGTTCTTATATATTATGCATGCCTTCTATTTCTTTTTTAATTAAAGCATTATTTCAATGAATCTTCAAGATTCTAAAACATAAGACTGGACCAATATGTTCCTTAGAAGTGTCACTACACCATATGTACCTCTCACCATTCCTGAAATCTGTGTTTTCTTTCTCTTGCTTTTATGCTTTGTATTTTTAGTTTACATGTTCATGCACCTTTTGTGGCAAAGTTTTATCGACAATCAGTGCATGGCAGAGTGCTGAGTATATATTCCTCAAGTCACATAAATAATCCATGGTCATTTGCATCAGGCACTATAGGATAATGGCATCTGAGGGGATGCTGAGCAGGTTTGCAATGGGCATTACAGATGCTTTATCTCATCATGGCCCAGAAGACCTCCGCATCATCAGTTCCTACTGTAACTGCTTCTATGTAGATATCACTCTAGCCCCCATAATGGCAGTGCCTGTGGAGCTTAGGGGAGATGTCTTCACCACCTTTCCACTTTGCTCCAGCCTTCTTGCTCTGTATTCTACTCAAGCTTGTCTCTGTCTCTGTCAGGGTTTCCAAATCTGAGAACAGGAAAAGTTCTCGTTGTCGAGCTAGAGGAAAGACACAGACAGGCTGCAAGAGAAAGCCAATACATGACTGCTGTAGCAACATCAGATTTCTCCAAAGTAGCCAGCAAGTCCATTCTAACAACTGTATGTAAGTCTTTACCTTATTCAGAGTGTTCTCCTGTGGGATTGTACGTCAAAATTGGCAAGGACAATCTTTGCGTGGGAGTATTGTGGGGGTTTTGAATTAAATCGTTTGAATTCCTTTTTTTTTCACATTATTTTTATTTTCCAGAAGAGTAGGTGGAGAGACAGTCAAGCTGGATGGAAAAGGTGCTACTGACTCATAAGGATGAGAAATAGCCAGCCTTAAGAAGACATTCTGGATTTATGCTTGCTGATTCATAACTTCCTACATACATGTGGGGAAAAAAGTGTGGACTCTGCCTTGAGCTATAATCTGTAGGAAACCCGCCCTCCCTTCACAAAGTGAGACAGTAGTTTCAAAACTGTAGGAGGACTTAAATTCAACTCTCAGAAGATGTTCCCATGAAAAATGTTTAGAATAATGGCCTGAAAACACTATCCCCAACCACCAAGTCCTTCTTTGTCTGCTTTCACAGAGAAGTCCAAAACCAGTTAAAGCTCAAATTTCACAGTTAAATCATCAGGTAAAACAAATGTAGTAACCAAACAAATAACAGCAGATGGCTGAATAAGAAAGGCACTAAGGGTTTTGTAGAGAACTGCTTTTCTTTCTCCATGCAAGTGCTACTAGATCGGTTCTTTCCCTTATTTCCCAAGTAATTTAATAGGACAATATAAGAAGAACACGAACAAAACCAAAAACAAGAACAATAAGAAGACAATTAAATAAGTGCAACAAGTGTTTAATTTCAAAGGACTTAATTCTCTATTTATATCCAGTTTATTTATTAATTGCATCTTCATACGGCTGGTTGGAGCCTGAAGAGGGAAGATTTGGTAGGGAGAAAAAAGAATTTTGGAAAAAATTTAAAAGACTTACATTCTCACTGCTCAAAACTAAATGTGTATTGCAGATCATGTGAAACATGAGTAGCCACAGATCTCGTCTTCCCTTATTTCTTGTTCCCTGAATATGGGTGTGCAGTGGATATATCCAGACAAAGGCACAGTCTCAGCAGTGTGCAAGATATCCTTGAGCTAGAAATAAAAAAAAGACATTCCCAAGACCATGGACAAAAAGGTCAGATACTGTGCCTAACATTTTACAGGCATGGCCACTCAAACTGAAGTCCTTTGTTAAAGTCGGCTTGTTCCTGAAAATATGTGTTCAGGGAAAGATAATAATCAGACAGTTTGCTGTTCTGAAATCAGTTTCAGCTGTATAATACATGCCCATGGGAGCAGAGAAAGTTAAATCTAGACAGGCTTAAGCAAGCACCATAAAATTATTATATCCTTTTCCAGGACTCGTACATACACAGGTTTGAACTTTTTTGTATTTCCATTTCAGGACAGAATGAAGATCAGAAAAGGAAAATAATAATAACAATGAGAAAAAGAGTTGTAATTAAGAAGCTGAGATGCGGAAGAGATTTTATGTAGCTTGCACTGGCAAATTCAAGGCATAATTTAACCAGAATCATCCTTTACTAGGGAAAATTCTACGAAGCAATAATGTGAGCAACGGAAAGCATTTGACATTGGTGGAATTATAGGAATGAACAAAGCAGAATTTGGCTCAAACTATTTAAACACAGCGCTGCCATGGCAAGTGATTACACAGGGCACAGTGGAATCTACAGCCAAATTCACAGACTTCTCTTATATCAGTTTATTTTTCTCAGAAAATACTGGTTTTTCAACTGTCCTTCTTGGCAAGATTTGCTGGCACCTAGAGAGTAAATGAACAAATACCTGGGTGATAATGGCCTCCAGCCAGCACAAGAGGTTGTAGTCAGTGGAGATGCCCTCAACCTCAGAAGCCTTCAGAGGGCTGAGACATGTCCTGATGCACCAGCTGGCTGTCGCACTGAAGAGAGTTCATTGTGAACTGGATGAAAATGCTACGGTTGGAATTGTCTTCCACCCACTTCCTAACACCTGCCCCTCTTCCTGGTGTGATGCTTGCCCTCACATCAGCCTTGGAAGTCCTAAGGTCTAAGGAACACAATGGGTGATGGGCAGGCACTGGCCACTGCCACCTTACAGGGACATGGGGACCAACAACCACACACTTCACTGGGCACCCACCAGGGACTTCATGGGGATGTGGCACCCTGCCGGGATGTGGCATCCTGCCAGGATGCGGGCCTCTCCTCTTGGCATGTGGGCACTCACAGAGCACCTCACAACCACAGATGCCTGTTCTCCTCTGCCTCATGTCCCACCACACACAGACAGCAGCACTCTCTTGCACTGCTGCCTTTCATGTTGCCAATTCGCCAATTCGCAGGATGCACACTCTATCTGGAGTTGCACAGGGACTCCTCTTCTTGCCTTTTTCTTACGCCTTTTTCTTGGAGGGTTGGTGTTGGAGCTTTTTCAGGCACAGGCAGTAGACATGCTTCAGGGTCCTGACCAGCAGGGTGGTGTTGGCCTCCAGCCAGCAGATCCTGCTGTAATCGGTGTAGGTGCCCTTTCTTCAGCAGTGTGTCCCTATGGAAGATGAGGCTGTCCGTCCCCTTCCCTGGAAATGACAGGGTTGGAGGTACAATGAAGCAGGCAAGGGCTTCATGGACCAAGAAGTGTCCTGCTGGGCTTGTCTTCCTCAGGAAGAACTCTAGCCTCGCAGGGCTCCTCCCGGCAGCATGTTGGACTAAGGAAACCTCTAATGGGCCATGTGTTGAGCTGGAGGGTCCTGGAGAGTTTCAGCCCCGAGGCTCGACATGTCTCTGGGGAAGAGGCAGAGGACCTCTTGGGGCCTGCTGAGGCTTTCTCACCCACATTGGGTTTTGTTCTTTCATTGCAAGCCTTCTTGACCAAGGCTGTTGTGGTTCCCCGCTCCTCACAGCCTGGTCGCTTCCTGTGTGACTGATCTCAAGTGATCACCTGTCTCTGGGGTCTCTTCATATTTCTCAAGAGGCCAAGTTCAATCTCAGCTATGCAGAGCAGCCACACAATTTCCCAAGCACTGCAAAGCAGCAAGGTCATGTCTACCTGGACAAAGTAGTCCCAAATCTGGCCCAGAGGGTAGGGCAGGTTGGAGGACATCCTCTCTGCATCAATGGGTGGTTGTTTCAGGCCCTCAGGAACAACATCTCTCCTCACCCTGATCCAGTACATAAGGGCTGCAAACGCTACTGCTGCTGGGCTGCTGAGAGGCCATGCTTTCTGTGACAATGGACGCTTGCTTCAGGTGTTCAGGAAGGACATTCATCCTGACTCTGACCCAGTCAGGAAAGATGCTAAGGCCAAGGCCACCAAGGAACAGAGAAACCATACAGAGGGTCATGGTCGGGGAGAGGAACTGGGCTGAGCACCATCCTGGTCTCTCCTGACAAAAAAAACCTTGACACACGAGCCGGCTTGGGCTGTCACCCTGAGCAGAGTTCAGGCATTGACCACCAGTGGCCACCCCGTGCTTATGAATTTGCAAGGGTTGCTGAGGACACAATCTGCAGAGGGTCTAGGTTAAAATAAAGTTTGGATTGTAACAACAACTTTTTGTGTCATTGTTCTACCAATGATCCCAAATAAATCTGCCTGTCCCCATAGCATTGGGTGACAGAATTAATTGGCATAGTCAGGATTCTCGGGTTAGAATGACAACTGATTTCCCTGATAAATGGTATCTATTGCAAAAAGGAGTTATGGAAAATGGATGGTAAGGTCCTAAGTGGGATAAGGAGTGACTAAAGGCAATAAGCCACAATCTGAAAGCCATGTGGAATGAATTCAGTAATTAGAAGTAGATGTGTAAAATAAAGACAGACAGAGGGAAGGAAAGGATGTGCTGGCTGTTAGCTCCTTTAAGGAGCTGAGAAGTTAGAATAAGAAATTAGAAAGTGGAAGAGCAAATTTTCAACAAATTGAGAATTAAAGCTAAATTAAAGACTGACGGCAAGTCTGGGAAAAGGGTACATCTCGAAAAACAATTAGTGCCACAGGGTATAGAATAAGCAAGAAAACAACACGAAACACTAGTACAAGGTAGTGATCTAGACCCCATAATAGTCTGCACAGCTATGTATGATAGTGACTGGGATGGAGACATTGGGAATAGGCCAGATGGATCTCATGAGGAAGTAAGTAAAGCAAGTGACTCTGTGCCAACACGGCCCCTGATTGAACAAGAAATCACTACTGATGACCCACTTGGAGATGAACTACAGAGACGGGATACCACTGAAGTTCATGATTGCAATACAGATGATCTGTAAAAAGTTCAGATAATGTGCCAAGAACAACCTGGGGAATCAATAGTTGAATGGTTATACCAGCTTTGGTGTGACAGGGCAGGAAGAATGTCGGTTTGCAAGAGAGGCAGAAGGCCTCTGGAATTTTCCTCACTCTCTGAGAAGATGCCACTCAGACCTCATGTACTTTATCTATTACATGGGGTCCATTATGAAGACTGGAGTGAGGAATCCGTGTTCTCTTGGCAGAGCCCAGAGGAATCACAGGGAGCATTGTTACAAGTAGCTGTTGTAATATTGCATTAAGCCAAAGCCCAAGATGATAAACCTAGTCCTTGGGACATTCCTGCTACGTCTTCTGATTTGAGATCTGTTGGGAAGAGGGCCAGGGGGACACGAAAACTTGGTTTTATGCAGTTATGTCAGGGGCTACTCCTTCCCACAAGTGCTCTGACAGACTGTTTTGCAAAGGCAAGAACTGAGCCCTGACCATCAAGACCATTAGTCATCTTGGCCTGACCCGGAAGTTGGATGAGTGGTCCACAAGAGCAATGGAATGAACAAGACTGTTAGCGGATTTACCACCAAACTGAGACAGAGTGAGCCACATGAAATGAGTGGTGGCACACACGCCTAGATCAGGGGTATGCTCACAACTTATTTCATGTTTATAAATGACAGGATGAGAGAAAAAGTCCTTAAATTGCACTAGGGAAAGTTTAGATTGGATATTAGGAAAAAAATCTTCACCAAAAGAGTTATCAAGGACCAGAACAGGCTGCCCAGGGAAGTGGTTGAGTCACTATCCCTGGAGGTATTTAAAAGTTGGGTAGATGTGGTGCTTAGGGACATAGTTAGTGGTGGACTTAGTAGTTAATGTCTGGACTCGATGATCTCAAGGGTCTTTTCCAACCTAAATGGTTCTATGGTTCTATGAAATACAGAGGAGTATTTGGGTCAAATTATGGTTTTAATTGCATCTGTGTAAAACTGTTACTCACAAGCTCTTCTTCTGAATCAGAAAGCCATGTTTGGCTTGTGGGAATGGGAATTTAGAGCCATTGTTATCCCTCTGGAAGATTACTGGGAAGCCTGCTACAAGTTCTGCTGGTGCTTTTGCAGTCCCCAAGGGACTGCATTTTTTCTGAAGTCTGATAAAGTCTTGGCTCCTATCACCATTTTAATGATCAGTCTTTTCCCGTATGTAATGACTCCTGGAGCAGCTAGAATAGAAACTTTGTTTGTTAACTGCGCTGAATAGGTTTATGAATGAACATAGCAAGAAGGATTTGTCGCACCACTTCTGTTCTGCAGTTTCACAGAACAGCATTGCCCTTTACAAAGGGAGAAGGTCGTAGGCAAAATGAGAGTTACAGATCAGGTTTGCAAGTTGTCACAATATCTGGGATTGTTCAAAGATGAGGTTTTCTTTCAGGCGCCTCTAGATAACAAATTATCTTGTTTACTTTCATCACGCCAGATGTCACCAAAGTAATTTTGATGTTCAGTGGCTAACATGAAAGATTTACAGTGTAAAGCTGTGCCAACAAAACATTTGAAGAGCACAAGGGCTGCTTCAAAAATAGACATAGATCAATAGCAGCAGAGTTCATTAAGACAACAATTTCTTTATTATGTTAGGAAAAGGCATGATAGTTTCATTAGTAATAAAAGGAAGACTCCCTAAGAGTTTAAAGCTTAGTGTCTTAGTGTGCATATTACTTGTAAGGAATTAGTATTTAGGCCTTTTTCTTGGCTTTATCCTAGTTGCTAGGTAACAGAGTTGCCTGTGACAAGCTAATCTTTAACAATCAAGATGTAAGAAAATTATATCCAACAAAGATAAGTGTGAATGATTGCTTTTTTTTCCAACCCTCCTCTAGGAAAAAGAGGAGCTGGGAGAACAGTTCTTGGAAGAACTCTGTCGAGGTTACAGAGACCTCCACCCGCTCCCCTCCGGTGAAGTTTTAACAGCATGTGACTGGAAGAATAAACTTTTTTCTCACATCCCCTGAAAGAGACTGAAACCAGCACAAAGGCAAATGATCACTGCTTGCTCCTCTGCGGTGGGCAGTGGGCTCCTTGCACCCTGTTTTTCTCCCAGTCACCTTTCCAACCCCTAGAGCCTTGTCCCGCCTGCCTGTGGCAGTTCCATCAGGATCCATCCCTCCACCTCCTTGACCATGGAGCAGAAAGGAGTACCAAGGTCAGGCAGCACGGCTGCAATTTTGCTCCCTGGTATCCAGCTGCCAGAGTTCAGCTTTGAGATTTAAGGGTGAGGCAGGCTGCAGTGGATTTTTCTTTCTCTCCCATGCCCTGGTGGACTGTCAGTCACCCATCAAAGCAGACAAAATACTGGCAGAAGCAGGTTTTAATGTCATCAAGCACAAGTCATTAACCTTAACTAGACAAGAGGAACAGCCTTCAGGGATCCATTGTTACCGCTAAAGGAGATGGAGGAAATGAAAATGTGACGTGTCTCTGTGGGGTCTGTAGATCTCTGAGTTAATTTCTTTTAGTGCCTTAGGAGAGGAAAACAAAGATGGATTTCAGCTTTTAGTGCTTTGCTACTAAGATTAATGGTTTGTAGCACTCATAACAGCTATATTATTCTTGTAACAATAAGAATTATTATCTAATGGTTTTCTCATTGTGCTCCCCTTTTGCTCTCAGCTTTGGTGTATCTGTCACACACCTGGCAGAGAGTGAGTGCCTTTCTCAGGTAAAGGGATCAGCACAGTATTTTGAGGGCTAGCTCTTCTTCTGTTGATTGATTTCATTCTGCCCCTTGTTCACGTTGTTTATAAAGATTTCCACAAAGGAAGGCAAACTGATTTCAGCAGACATTTCACCCCTTAACCTGCAAAGAGATATCAGCAAAGGCATCAGACTAAGGCCATCTATGAACAGTTTGTTGGAAATACTAAAATGTGAACTCCGTTTTGTCCTTGTAATTGGTTACAGAAGTCATATGTATAATTTTTGTTCCACAGACATAGTACTGTAAGTCTAAGAAATTACAGAGCAGTTACAAAGATTTTTCTAATTCAGGTAAAAAGAATTTCATCACTATTTTTGGAACATCCTGCATGTGAGGATCCATACCCATTTACAAGTAAACAAAAGAAATAGTTCAGGGGGGACTGAAGCCAGATCTTTTATACCTGTATTTATATATTTGCAGAGATCCTTAGCTAAATACCTAGAGAGGTAACTCATAAAGTGCCCGGGCACATTAAGTTGGGTATTGCAATACCTGTGCTGTGTTTTACACGCCTGGGTCCCAGAAGAAAATCCCAAACCCAGAGTTAGGCAGGTACCTCTCCTAAACAGCTGACATTCCTTAAGATGAATTGCACCTCTGATTAGGCAGTTACATAAATACAACCAAATAGAAATTGCACAGAAAAGTGTCTCAACTCACACTCTTTTCAGAAGTTGAGTTCCCACTTCAGAGCTAACAGCTAGCACCTCCAGCCCCTCCAAGGATCTAGAGCCCACATCTTTTCTCCTACAGCTCTCTTTAAACAGCTGGGGAAAAAATTACTCTTTTTGTCTTTCTCCCTGTAGGAGCATGAGATGAAGATCCCTCATCCCACAGGCTCTTGCCTGGGAATTGGGAAGCTGGGACATCGGTCTCTGCTACTCTGCCATTGCCAAATCCTCACACCTCTCCTCAGCTCCTTTTTCTCCTCTAGACAACCAAAAGGTTGATATACAACATGAAAAGATCTGTGCTGCTTGTGCTCTCCAGGAGGTGCAGCCAGGGCACTGCTGGGGCTCTGCCTCCAAGGCTGGATGGTCCAGGTGCCTGCAGAACAATGTGGGTGTAGGGCTGCTCCTGCCAAGGCTGCTGGAGACGGCCTTGTGGGGGCCAAAGGACCTTTGAAGTCACAAAACCCGAGGGCTTTGTGCTGTAACTTGAAGTGTTAACCCAGGTCACTTGACCTCCTGACAGCAGGATGGCAATTTGAATTTTTAATTAACATCTTCCCTCACTCGAACCAGTCAGAAGGTAACCACCGGATTTGGCTCTTTATTTTGCATCTAATCGGTACTACTGGCAGGTTTGGGAGGATTTATTCAGGTTGTCATAAAAACTAAGTACTGCAAGAAATTAGGAATACATCTTTATTGCTTCCAGATCAAGCTAAAAATACACAAAATCTTCCCAGTTTATAAAAAATTATTGCAGGTTTTTAATTTCTTCCTAGCTTAACATAAAAGGAAACACAGTATAAAATCTGTGTGCATCATTTTATACTGCATCACTAAAAAAGACTGAGCAGATCTGCTCTATTTGAATTATACTACATTTTTATGCATACTGTCCAAGCAGATAGGTGAATAAATATACACAGAGTGAATCACACACGCGCTACTTTTTCTTAGTCATAAATACATCTTCCTTTCATGACTATTATTTTTTTATATATAAAGCTAGTCCCCCAAAATATACAAATTTTCTTTAGGTAATCAGAATGACATGGAGCAAAATCCTGAATGATTTAACAAACTGCGTAGAGCCATTCAGTCTGATTCTCCATTGTATGCTGCAAACAATGTAAAATGAAGGTGAGTGAAATCATAGCCTGAGTTCTTCACGCTTGGCTTGCAGAGAACGATTGTTCAAAGTGAAAGGTCAAAGGCACTGGGCTTTTGGCAGAATGAGGAACATGGAGAGGATTTTGCCCATTATGCCCATTATGATATTGGTAAATATATACAATTTCCATTACTGCAGCTGCTGATTGGACAAGAGTTGCAATGAACAATAACGATGTCATTTTGCATTGTCTGGATCTGCAAGAAATTGCCCATTTGAGGGCCTGGGGTTTTTTAAGTGTAGAGTCGGAGAAGGTAACTGTTTCAAGACATGACTTAAGCACTACATTTCTCTTTTTTCAATGATGACTTCCCGCTTAGATCTGCAATATATTTGAGTAATACAGCCACTGTAATCTTTCAAATTTATAAATAAGTACACTTACCTATGTATCTGCCCAGACATATAAATATGTCTGTCTATCTATCTAAAAGTATCTATCTGTGCATAGATACGCAGTCACAGCATTTACAGGATGGCATGTAACATGTATCGATCACCAGGCAGGCCTGTACCACACGCATCTTCTCAAACATTCAGTGTAAACTTCAGAAACCTTGTAGCCTGAAACCTATGGGAACACCCATCATTTCAAGCTTACCATATCACTACTTTTCATTTGAAATTATTTATTGATATCACAAAATATTTGCCACTTTTTAGCAATAAGTGTAACTCAGTGGCTTTATTGTTATTAATAATTATTCATGCTATCTGGTGCAAATATACACAGTGATTATAGCCACAGATTGGCCTGCTTACATCTTATCTTCATCTTGCAAGAGACTGAGCACTTCTTACCCTAACGAGGCTGTTATACAATTCCGTATTTCTCATAGATTTATAGAAGTCCAGTAGTACTAGCTGATGGCATCATTCTAAGGGACTGCCGAACCAACTTACTCAAACACCCATTCACGGTAGTTACTATTAAAAATGTCATGGTTCAGCTTCTTTTGTAATGATTAGGAAACTTTCTGCACTCTTTTTCCTGGGTCTAAATCTTGTTTTCCAGTTTTGCACTTTCATGAGGATTCAATATTTGATTCAATATTCATTTTTCCTCTGGAACAAAGAAAACAACAGTGATAAACTGGCTTTAGGGTTTGGTCTTAAAATTTTACACCTCCTTTTCCTGCTCCCAGGAGGGTCCCAGTGTAGCACAGGCTGTCACATTGGAGTTACAATGGGGACTCGAGGGAAATAAAGTCATTTGATAGAAGGCAGTGTTTTTTGAAGCAACAGAGGAGTCGGTTGGTGAGCATCATGCTGACCAACATGCTGAGTGATATTCATCCCAGAGGACAGATAGTTCCTGCATTGTGGATTAGTGGATCACAGCAGAAATGCTAGGTGATGCCTGCCATTGGTGGTAATAATTTACCATGACTTGAAAGGACTAAATTCTTTCCTGAATGAATTGGGAAAGGTTTTTGTTGTGACCTGAAATTATTTCATGCAACTGTAAGCCACCTTCTTCATGACCTGGAAACAGCCTCTATCATAGAAGCTTTTCAGAAGATGGGGTCACTCACGATGCACTCTGTACTGTCAAAGGCGCCAAACCAGTCTTGAGTGGCCAGCTGCATGCCAAAGCAGGAACTGCACAGTGCCTTCATTGTAACCTAGAAATTTATGACGATTGTCATAAATCAACAAAAATTTGTTGAATACCATTGAAGAAAATTCAGTCACCTACTCTGCCACACTCAGCTTTCGCTTTCTTTCCACGGTCAAGAAAGAAATGAGGGCAAAACCAGTTCCACATTATTCATGTGTCTGCAGCCAGAAGGACTGAAAATATTTTTATTTTGCAGTCACCACTTGTAAGTCTATGCTTTGGTGGCCCTTTGGTCTCAGGAGACATCAGATGACTGTGTACTGCTCCACCAGAGGCTCAGAGGAAACACAAAATTGTTATTTACCACCCAAAAAAATAAAATCAACCCCAAAAAGCCCTTTGCAAGCACAGAGCTTAGAGCTACAATAGAGACGGTCACAAGGAAAATCACACCCACTCTTCAGTGCCACTAGAGCAAAGCCAGGCCTGTGTCTCCCAGACCTCATCTTTATAGATCTCCATTCTCCTTGTATCCATCATGTCCCTTCTCTGTGTATTCACACTGTCCCCTTTTCCCAGTCTTATTCTTCAGGGTTTTCCACCAATCTCTCTCCTCAATTTCAGCTTGAAGGCACTTTTCTGTAATGCTTCAGTTCCCCTCTTGTGTCACCCAACAACAGTGAACACAGAGACACCAGACTTGTGAATCATCATGGAGATGTGCGGAGCACTATATACCTGCTCTGCTAATCTACTTCTTTCTAAAAGCAGGCTGAGATAGTGATACTAATAAGGATTCAAACATCTGAATCATTGGAAGATTAGAAGCTGTGCATAATTCAGTGTTCAGCTCCAAAGAAAGATGAAGGGAATTGCAGGGTTATGTCCTGACATGCACATTCACACCCACACATCACACATCGCATGGGTTTAATTTCAGATTTAGGAGATTAAAAGGGCAGTCTTTAGCTTGAGAGATGAAAAATTTGCCTCTATTTCTAGTACCCGCATAAGGTATTGCAAAAATGAATGAGTGTAATTGGGATGAAGGAGCTTTTCCTCTTAGAGAATATGCTTCTATTATTGTTTTTCTATGATTCATGACAAATCCATCAAACTGACTTCTTAATCACCTAGTAATAACCAGTCAGCATTCGTATATGATACTGGACAAAATAAAATTCAGCAAGGTACCAGAAGGTTTCTCATGTTCCTAAGGAGAAAATTATTTTAAACACTCTGGAAAGTACTTTTAACTTTTGCTTTTCATTTGTTTTGACTGATTTTGAGGCTTTCATTCTCCTAATGATGACCAGAGGCAAAAGCAGATGACAGAAGGTTCTCACGTCAAGCAGAGCAGGTTCTGCTGATCACAGAAGGAGACATAATTAAAGCCCTGTCACTGCGATGGTGCAGTTATTTGTCACACAGGAGAGATTCCTCTACACAGAAATATTTGTACAGTCCGCTGGTGGAAGTTCAGGGACAAACACTCTGCATCTGCAGGCAATTTTCACAGCAAGTGTTGATGTCAGTTCATTGTGAAATTTGAATGCACCAATCAATGAAGTAACAAACTTAAGTCTGACTATTGTTCCCAGCGGAGAGAAATTTCTGTCTTGAACAAAGATAAATATTACAAATCTAAGATAAACTGATCCTGGAAATATTTTTATAACATGTCTGTGAGGCTTTTAACTGAGGTTATAATTTTCTGACAAAGAATGAGATAGTTCCCACTCTGAAGTGTGAATTTTAAATTGATTGTTGAACTTAAGTAATCCTGCAACTAGTTTTAACTCTTCTTTGAATTTTAAAACTTTATTCCCAGTAATGTAATTGACACCTATTTTGAATAGCCAGTTCAGAACCTGGAACAATCAAAAGTTTCTGCCTTTGGAGCAGTGGAATGCTACATTCATAAGAATTGCGTATTAAGTCTGTGTAATACATTGTTCTAGTTACCATGACTACCTCTAATAAATGTTTGTATACCTCAGCAGTGTCTACATCCAGTTAAAAAACCTTTATTGACATTCACTTCCTGCTGCACTTGGCACAATAAACTGAAGCCAGGAACAATTATGATTTTAAAGGAAACAGATATCGCATGTTCACACTTTCAAACCTGTTTTTTCAAAATCCCAGGTGGTTAGAGTAGCACATATTCAATTAGAGCATGCACAATGATCTCAGTCATTTATGGAGCAACCAGTGGGAGGGCTGATGCCTGATTTGTGCATGCAAACACATGCTCAGGCAAGCTTTAGTACCTGTCTCGGTAGTGTTAGTTGTGTTAAAGTACAGATTCCTGTGCAACCTGGAGCACAAAAGGTTTTATAAGTCCTACTTCATGTCTAATTATTTTGCCTGAAAAATACCACAGGCAATGGATACAAGTTGAGACTGGACTTTAGGAAAAACTCCTTCACAAGAAGGGCAGTGTAGCACCAGAGTGAGGCAGCTCAGAGGAAAAGGGAATCTCCATCCTTGGAGGTTTTCAGGACTTGCTAGAAAAAGTCATGGCTGACCTGGTCTGATGTTGGCAACAAGACAGCCACTTTGTATGGGAGGCAGTATGCATTGACCACAAGTTTCTTCTAAGCAGCATTTTAATGACTTCTGCCTGTTTTTTAAAGATAAGAGCCCCTATTATGTTAAATGGGTGCTGTAAGTTTAATATTCACATACATTCGCACAGCTGTACACCTGCACACATAAGCTTACATGTACAGAAGCTGCAAGTAGATAAGCAACTTGTACTTTTAAGAATACTAAATATGCATGCATTTTCATTCATGCCTCTGCAGACAAGTAAGTTCCAAAACAGGACTTGTAAATATCCGCTTGACATATGTGTGTGCACTGTTTTTCCTCAGATTGTGGTTGTGGCCTCCGTTGGGGTTTGCAAGATGATTCAGGGAAGGGTGGGTTGCAAAATGTAGAGCACAGTTGTCAGCAGCATCTCAGGTCCTCCGAGGTGGAGGCATGAGCGTAACCAGCTGCTGCAGACATTTTAGCTGGTTCTTACTCTCCTGCCCAGGAGGAACCGAACAAATGTCTGCTGGCTCAGGAAGTGGCAGAAAGATAAGAGAAAAGCATGTCACATTTTCTAGGAGTCTGAGAGGTACTTATCTGTCTCTTGCAGTGAAGAACTTCTGGGTTTTAAGGTTGGATGCATTGGTTAGGTTTGTTAGCACCAAACTCCAAACCTCCATAAGGGTAGGCTGGTTTTGACGACTAGACCAGACTATGAGTAAGGTGTATTCAAAGAAGAGCTGCTCTTTTGAGTAACCTCAATAAATCTTTGGGTATCTGGAATGCAATGAGAAGGGGAATACGCCTCTGTGGAATAAGGCCAATCTTCCATTAAGTGAATTTTGCTGTGCTGGACTGATGCTAATTTGCAGTGTACATTTTGATGGGAAGAAACCATCATTTTAATTGAAGAATTGGTTTTGTTTGAAGTCGCTCAGGCACTGCAATGCCACTTGCAGAAAAATTAACCTTTGGGCCACAATTTCTTGTTCTTTAGTCAAAAGCAAAAGCTTCTAGAAGTATACTTTAAGAATAACACAGAACAGGCATTTTATCTGCTTTCAGAAATATTAATTAACCTCAAAAGACACCTGCACTGTAGATTTAATCACCTGTGTACAGAGTTTACAGAAAAGGAAACAAATCCTGCAGATCTTACATGTTTAGTACACTCATGCCCACAAGACTGGTATCCAATGTATCTCTTTAAGGATCTGGTTTAAGGTTTCCTTATGTAGAAATCTTCCAGCAGCCAAGTAAGCAATAGTGGCAAGGCAGCATAAAAATTGTTCAAACGCTGTCTAGCATTTACTGCTATGACTAAATTGCAGCCCTGGATAGAAATACATTGTTAATATATTTGCAAAATTCAAAATTTACTTAATATTAGTGTCAATGGTCTAAATACTACTTGCTTCTGTCTCTAAATCCTTCCTCACAAATCCTTCTGTTTCCTGTCCTCTATTCCCAGCCAAGATAACCCTTGCAAAAGTGATCTCAGACTCTCTGGGGCACACCAAATCACACACCTTTTCGTTCACCTCTCCCTGATCCCTGATATTTCTGGCTCGGCACAGTCCTTCCTCTTTCCCAGACCTCAGTTTTCCAATACATCCCATCTACCTCAGCTGGTTTTTGGCAGAAGGGGGATAGTGGGAACTGGCAGCTGGCAAGCAGCAGCTCCCAGCAGATGCGCAGCACAGGGAAGGAAGGAAATTCTGCAGCAAATGGTGCAGATGGAGCCTGACCCTATTGTGTTCGCTTAGCCCTGCCTTTCAATGAACAAATCCTTTCCTTAGCCCTGAGCAGCTCTTTCTGTAGCTGCTGCAAACCCAAGGCTAGACAACAACTCATTACACAACCGGACACTAAGAGTTTGCTTTCTTAAACATAAGACTTGCCACAGATTTAGTCTGAGGAGCAACAGCTTCTGCATGTGTGAAGAAGCAACCCTTAGAAACAGTAAAATAACGGGAAATTGTTAAAAGTTACTTTAGCAAGGTGTTAGGTAGGAGGCATTCCAAATGAAAATGCCTGAACATCTTTTTTTCCTTTGTTCTGATAAACATAGATATTGCCACAGCTTCCTCACAAACGAGGTGCACAAGTGTGTATTACGCATAATATGTAACAAGCTGTGCTAGCAAGCAACAAAAAAACCACAAAAAGCCTAAAATCTATCTTCAAAAAAACATCAGAAAAGAGCTTTTATATTAAATTGTAGTGTTACACCCTCGTAAAATTCCCTCTAAGACAATTTATTAAATTATGTTTTCTATTCAGCCTTAACCTACAACTTCCTGTTTACTTGGAATTGTAGTATGTGGTTTATTTTAGCCTAGTGTTTGTTTTCTTTTATTTTCCAAATTATTTCAATGACTTGTAAAAGCTGATAGGGAAGTTCATTCCAAGAACGAAGTTAATGAAAGCAGCAGATTTTGATTCCATACAGAGTTAGAAAATTGTGTCCATGGAAACAAAAAGAGAAGTAAAACCTGTGATTCCCCTTTTCTTCTCTGCTGTATGACGTAATGAGAAATAATCAGTGTAGTGATATCTGAGGACAAATATTTTGTTGTAGCAACTCCAAGACATGAGGTGCCAGGAAACTAGCATCAGACAGGCTCTAAACGATGACACATACTAAAAGGTAACACCTGCCATTTCCCCGAGTACTGTGTCCTGGCATGCAGGTTTGCGAGAGTATCCCTAAACTATTGGTTTGTGGGTTTGTATTGGTTTTGTAGCTATTGGTTCTGTATAAAAACAGAGATTAGTTTTGGTACAGACTCATGGAAATATGTCATGATAGCTCTTTAAACCATCAGTTAATGCATTACCATAATTTGCATGTTGCTAATGTCCCAAACATGGCTTGGGAGATTATCTCCCTCCAGCAGCTACTTACGTTTTCTTTGTTATTGTAAACTAGAAGGTTACAGCACATTTTGTGATGATCTGTCACAAAGCTTGATCTGGGGTGGCTTTTTTTCTGCCACTGTGTTTTTCATCTTCCCAGATTTTTTCATTTTCTAGTTGAGAACTGTGTGCACATACTAGTTCTCTCTCTCAGGAGAAGGCTTTACTTATAGTAGACATTTTTCAGATCTTTGTTTAAAGAAACACCATCTTCACTGGATAACTTCCCTCTCTTATTTCCTTCTCACATGACTCCCAACAGCCTTTTAACATCTTCTTTACTCTTCATTTAGAAACACGAGCCTCCCATCCTTTTGTTTTCCCACAGAATACAGACCTGCTTTCCCTACTCTTTTCTAATAGGTTGTTTTTTCTATATTGCTCTTGGAGCAGTCTACTGAATCTTCTCTGTTGCCACAGATGTAAGTTAGCCACCTCTGCTTTAATAAATTGTGGCAGCCCTTTCATTTGAAACCTGTGAAGGTCTATATCCATTTGGGAAAACTGGAGGAATGATTTAGCAAACACAGTCACAGCTATGAAACATGAGTCACGTTGAGGTAAAATACACACACACACTCCCACATACACACACGCATACTGGTCATGAACAGAGCAGTTTGATTTAATTTTACTGACCAAAAGCTAAGCCTCATCACCTACTCCAGGTAGGGTTTTTCTCACAAAACTTTCAGTTCTTCCAAATTGAGACCACAGGGACAAAAGGCCCAAACTACATTTTGACCAGTATTCTTTGACCACAAGACTACTACAGAGCTAGTGTTTTTCTCTTTACTTTTTCAACTAGTCAACCCAGTCCAGCCATTCCTTCCTTCCTTCAGCTGTATCGGTACCTCCCATAACAGCAACCCTACTCATTTAAAATGCAGAGCCCATTTATCCAGCTGTAATCCCTGATTACCAATCCGGTAGTGATCTGAAGCCTGACTCTATCTGAAAATAGTCTGAATGACTAGATGAAGTACAAATTCAGCAAATGGACATCACAGGAATATCAGTAAGGTCGTCGCTGATTTAAAAATCATTCTTTTCTCATTCATCTGCCCAGCTGACTAGAACTGAGTAGGAGATACTGAGCTATAGCAGAAGTGATGGTAATTTTCCATTAAATTATGCTGGGTAGCTTGTGCTAACTTTGTTGGAAAAACGCCCTGTTACTTCCTCCTAGTCTGAAAAGATCCCTAAAGCTGAGTCTAGAATTGGCAAGGCTTCAGATGCATCTTCTAAGTGCACCAAAAAACCTGTCTACCCCATGTCAGTGATTAATTTCCTTTGCACAGACTTCAACACATATCTCTTCCTGAAAGAAACAAATGAGACAAATACTTATGCTGTGACAAGAGCATATCTGGCTAAAAATGCTCCATAATCATATCTCCAGCAATTCTGAGCAACTTCATCTTTTAGATATCTTTGTAATACCTCTACAGGAAAGATGATATCTGTTCTTTAATGGAGGTTACCCAAACACTTTTTCACACTATTTGAACATATTTAGTGTCTAACCTCAGAGGGCCATTGCCTTCATTGCAGTGTCAGAGACACCCAGAGTGGGTGCTAAACAACATATCTCCCAAACTGGAAGCAGCATTAGTTATGCTACTGCAGTGTTCCCCTTGGGCTAATTTGCCCCGATTCAGGGGCACAACACTGTGCTAACAGCTGTGCTGCTGCCAAGGTCCCCAGATAACTCATGCAGAGCTAGCTCCTGTACCTGTGCTGTCTAGACAAACCCATAGTGTAGTTTTTTCACTCGCACTCCATAGGAAACTTTTTAGAAATGCAGGATTATGAAGTCCTTGGCTTCCCTTTAAAAATCTTCTGGCAATTCCTCCAATTAGTCATGCGTGACTTCATATTTAATAGCTATAATTAAATCATAATTTATCCTGTGCTTTAACTGCGATCTACATGAACAGCTTTGCTTTCCCTAATAGGATAGTTACTCAAGTCAATAGTTTCCTGGCTATTTTCCACAGAAGCGACTCACATGGTAGAAGCAAGATTAACTTCTGGAGGGTGCTGAAACATCCCTCATTCCTAAGGATGGTTAAAGCATTTGAACTTGTTTCTTTGCCTGGGGACAAGAAGAAGAAGTCTTCCTGGCACAAGAGCTTTATTATTCCTCCTAATCTTCACTTTTTTTCGTCTTGCTTCTGGTAACATGTCAATTTCTTTGAGTAATTCTGTTTCCTATGGAGGAAAAAAAATCTTTCCTGTATCTACTCATTTTCTTTTCCTTATATGGTGAAAATTACTGTAATGTTTTAGCAATGTCTTTACAAACAAATTGCCACCTTTTGGAAGTCTGATAGCCTCTTTCAGATGTTTCCTGTTTTTCCAGTAAGAAAAATGACTGATTCGTTATTGATTTCTGTGCAGTCTTGCTCTTTTTTAGTACCACCTGGTTTACAGCTATGCCACTATGTCACTGCTAAGGTGACACTCTCCTTAGAAAGAGAGTCTGGTCCTGCCTAAAGAAGTGCAAACAGACCACAGACATGGGGTACCAAGGGCCAAACACACTACAAACTTGACTGTGACTACTCAGGAAAGTCAACTGAGAGCAAAGGGAGTGGGGCCACGTCTCAAAGCATACCCAATACCTTAACCCATAGATCATTCTTTCATTGTGCTACTGTGCTTTTTTTCCCCATTTTTCTATCCTTAAGGTCATCCCAGATAAATTCCAATGTTTCCCTTTATCCTTTGACATTTGGGCCCTGAATCATGATTACAGCAATCTGAAAACTAGCTTTCAAATCTATCATTATTAATCATTTTCAGCAAAGGTAACAAGCGCATAGAACATAGAGTAAATACAAGAAAAGATGAGTGTGCTTGGGTTTTATTCTTGCCTTTTTTTTTTTTTTAATCTTGCTAGCTTTTTAAAATTCATCTCAAATTACTCATCCATCTCTACCCTGTCTGCTGGAAATGGGTCCTCCCATAATTTTTTTCCCTCCCTGTCCAGCTCTGTTGCTTTTAGAATTCTCTTTCATCTTTCTTTCCCCATCTTTGAACAAAATAGTTAACACTATTAAGTTAGAGATTTGCTTAGGCATGATATATCAGTATTATCTTGTTTTACTGGGATACTCTTGATGAAGGTCCATATTTTAATTTTCCTGCTGACTTCGCTAGTATCACTTTATCTGAAATGTATGAAAAAAATTTCAGTTCATATGACACTTATTTCCTAGTTTGCTTTAAGTTCTTTATTTTGATACTGTGCATCTTTCATATTTCAGTAATTTTTCTACAGATTTTTTTCTAGCTATAAAAACATTATTTGGTTGAAGCTGTTTCTTTGGCAGGCAAGAAGCAGAATATTAAAGTATAAGAACTGATGTACTTTGGTTGATCAAGTGTCTGTCTAGCCCAATCTACCAACCTTGATAATGGCTCGCAAAAGTTGTTTAAGGAATAGCAGAAGCATATGCAATTAGTTCGGCAATCTTTCCCCAGGGTATCCAGCCTTCTTCTGACAGTCAGCTTACAAACTTCCTGAGACAGAAGTTCCATCCAAAATAGCTGTCAAGAATTTGTGTGATCCCTTTTTGAAGACATATAAATGTCTAGCTTCCACACAAATATCTTGTGGCAACGAGTTACACTATGTATATACGTCCTGCATTAAAAAAATTCCATTTTGTGTATGTGTTTTAAACCGAATCACTTAATTAGGCATGCTTTCATTTCCAAATTGCTAGAAATAGTGAATCATAGTCTCGATTTTTTTCCTCCTTTTACCATATAAAATAATAGAACTTCTTTCCTAGGCCTCATCTCTTTTTTAAGCTCAAATCCTCATCTATTTAATCTTCCTTTATCTGGAAGGAGGTGAATAATCATTTCCAAAAGGCAATCCAGGAACACCTTGAGCAGACTAGCAGAGTATTTGGGGATTCAGGTTCCAAACACAGCCTCCCATTTATAAGGTGATGGTGCCCTGCATCACTCTCCAGCCACCCATGGGGCTCACTTTTGAACTTATTACAGTATCTTTAAAGTCTGAAAAGTGTGGGGTCGCTTTGCAGCTTACCCTGTCAGAGGAGACTTATAGCTGTAAACTGTGCATCAGGGTCATTTAGCAAATATATGTAAAGGGAGAGCACAGCACAACACGGCAAGATCTTTCAGATCAGCACATCTGGAGCTGGACTGAGCTGTTGGGACATTCAGGTAAGCACCCAGACAAGCACCTACTCAGCCATCTCCCTGTTACCACATCGCTTAAGAAAAATGTGTAATTACTCCAGCAAGCCATTTTACATGACATGTAGGCAGACTGTCTGTGCTACACTTTAACAGCCTCTAGCTATAAATAACATTATTAGGAAAGCACATTGCCTTAGATGGAGAGAAGAGAGATAATCACCTTTCTGACTGTCTAGAAATATATTTAGATTTCATGTTTAAAGATTAAAAATAGACTCAACAAATACATTTAGTTTTAGACATTGGGTTAAGCTTCTTACCCAAATGACACAATTAACACAATAATGCCAACTGTTTACTAAAAGTTTTAAAACTCATTAAAATTTTGGTCAAAAATCTGAGACCTTAAAAGGCTCTTTAATTAAAAGATGAAAATTAGGACTGTGACAGATTTGTTCCAGGAGGTAAAACACAGGCAGCTGACACAGCTACTCCCCTGCTGTGTACACGTACCACACTCCTGATGAACACCACTGCCCTGAACCTGGGACAGATGAACCACCACGGATTTCAGCATGGGTTTCCACCCAGTATTGAGGCTGGTTCATATAAAATGCCATACTGCAAATTCTGCTGATTTTGAGCAGGACATTCTGCCTGACTCCCTGCCATGTCAGGGATGTTATGGGTTAAAGCCATGTCCCTGCTTGTCCCTGTCCTATGATCAGATAGATGGTGGGGCTACTAAGTGTGTCCTGCATTATGCTCTTCCTGGAGAGAAGTAAAAAAGCAGTGGATGCAACCTATCATTCATGTCTTTATTGCTCACATACCTTCAGTTCCTCCTTTTTTACATGATGGGAAGAAATATCCTGAGCCCTGTGCCTCTGTTTCTGCTGTTGTGCCACTGGCCCTGTTCCCTGCTTCAGGCACTGCACTACTGGCCCATAGATATGCTGGCCTGCTGAAGAGGCTGACTGTCCCACCTGGCAGAGCCTAACCTGGAAAGTCTGAGAGCCATTTGCCCAGCAAGTGTCTCCCCAGGAAGCTGTGTAACCACACAGCTTGCAGCTCCCTATGGGCAGCCACTTCAGCGTACCTTCTGACCCAAAGCTGATAGAGCTTTGTGGTAAGCTAAATGAGCAGGTTTTCACTGAAGCCAGATTAACCCAGCCACCCTGCCCTCTTGCCGTGTGTGGCTGTTGATGCCACAGCTTTCATGAACATTGTTAGGATGCACCCGTCTGTGATGGGTGTCTGTGGTGGACACCATCGGGACCATTAGAGCCCTTTACATTATTTCTTTCAGTTTGGTCCACTGATGGTCCAAGCAGCCTCAGAAACAGCAGCTTTGCTCCTGCCAGCCTGACCTGTGACCAGTTGCAACCAACAGCGGGCAGTCAGATGTCTGTGGAAAAAATTAATTGGCTAGACTTATCAAACTAGTGAACTACCTATCAAACTGGGCCAATTAGGTTGGACTTCCACTTTCTGTTTGTAGAGATGCAAAATAAATACATGCATACACTGAACCACAGCACTTTAGCAAACAAGCAGAGGGCATAATTGGCCAGCAGCCCATGCAGGATATTCATTCACACAGGATACCTGCTCCAAACGCTCCTTGCTATAAATTTTGTTTTGGTTGTTTTCTTGACAGAAGGGCTATCCCACACCCAGGCACTCCCCATATGTTCTCAGCAAAGTTGTAAAATGAGCTCTCTGAGTCAGAAGCTACACGTTGTGGGTAAATACACCTGATAACGTCCCACAGCCTCCCCAAAGGCTTATGTTCTACAAGGATATCTGGTGTGGAATTTCATTGGCATGCATGGTCTTGTGTGAGTGCCAAATCCAGATGAAATCTCCCACGTGAGATAAATTATTTTTATAGTTTATGAAGAGTATAAATAAGGTAAAAGAATCTGTATTTTTGTCTTCATCATTTGGTTCATATGAAATCAAATAT
This sequence comes from Rhinoptilus africanus, assembly GCA_013400135.1. NCBI lineage: Eukaryota > Metazoa > Chordata > Aves > Charadriiformes > Glareolidae > Rhinoptilus > Rhinoptilus africanus. The sequence continues at coordinate 141,042 of VXBO01000757.1, forward strand.
TTGCACCTTCTATTGATTATCACATGTTTGCCTCTGCCCATCATCTGTTCACCCAGCCAGAACAACTGGTCCTTGATCTTCATGCCTTTCCAAACTGCATAATAGCTGGTTTATTATGGTCGTTCATCTCAATTATTTCTCCAAAAGGAGAGAATGACCACAAATAAAGATGTGTCTAAAGATAGAAACACTGAAGACATAAAAAGCACCTTTATGTTAACAGTTTTGTCACATGTATACAATATTAACTGAGTAGCTGAGAAAACAAGTGACATCCAAGTTAAAAACAAACAGCTTCGTTATAAGTTGGGCAGTAAACAGACATCTGGCTTCTAAAGGATATTCTACTTCCTGCTGCTTTCCACATACGTAATGTTTACTTTAAATTTCAGCAGGCTTATGCAAACTGGACAGCTCTACAAACTTCTGATTAGATTGTTTAACTTCCTGGTGAATGAGTGGTACAAATCCTTCTCTGTGGCAAAACCCAGAAGTCAAACCTATTGCAGACTCTTGCCATGTAGATTTGGCTCCTTAATTTGAACTGTAGAAGCTCAAGGTCCTGGTGAGACAGTGAAGAAAGAATCACCATCCTTGCTTACACACAACATTCAGCCGGTGGATAATATTTGACATGTGCAAATTTTGTTTAGTTGGTTGTCAAAACATCCGCTTTGTGATTGCTAAACAGGGAAATTAGAAGCTTCATAATAAGATCTTTCTCTAGTTAAACCAATTTCTCCCTAGATTATGAGGCTGTTACCAGTTACCTGTTACAAGTACCTGTTACACTTTGATAAAATGCAGCACAGAGTTACAGTCTTTTTGCATAAGCATTTCTTATAGATTTTTTTTAGATTAGTTTTAGTTGCTATTAATTCCCATGAATATTCCTGATCTAATCTCCTTTCCCACTAGGGGCATGACCCAGCTCTTAGCAAAATAGATGGGAACCTTTCCATTAATATCAGTGGGAACTAAAGTGACCCCTAAAGATCAATTAGCAGATCATTGTTTAGTTATGTGCAAAGCTCTGCGAGGGATGGATTTTACAACTATTTTGTAAAGGAGTTATCCAGAAACTGGAAGTTTGTTTCCTGTAATTCATGGCCCCATCAGGTAGTGCAGTAGAATGCATTATGAGTGCTAATGTGAGCACCAATATCTAGACAAATATCTCATTTAGTCACTGCCATCAGGGCTCTTGAAAAGAACGTCCCATAAATTCTTAATGATAAGTACCTAAAATAAGTGTCACTGAGACACAATGGATCAGAGCAGAAAATAAACAGGGTATCATGTTCTGAGATCTTTTTAGTACTGTGTAATTATTGCACCTGAGGAGACTACTGTCCTTCTTTTTGAAAGAAATATTTTTCTAAAGGTGACATTTACATAGGTCATATAATAACATCTCCCAGTTAGAGCCGATATGGGGAAATCTATGCAGGAAAAGGTTGCCTCACTGTTTTGTACTGTTTCCCAGCTTAGACAGTTAAAAACAGATTACAGTTTCCGGACAATCCACCTTTGTCCAGAACCAAATGCCAACACTTCTTGTGTTTTTGTTAGATCAGTAATAGTATCTAAATAACATTTTCAAGAAATATTAGTTAGAGATGTGGAAAACGAGGAAGAAATCAAATAAAGTGCAAAGCATTTACCATGCCAGGTTATCCAGATATCTTTCTGTGATAACTGTATTCCAGGACGAACGAAAGGTGGGTAAATCATTTGAAGAGTATCACTGGGAAATTATTAATTCAACACAGAGGTTTACGGCAAATAATGAAGAGAAGGCAAGGGGTAACTTTGAAAGGAGAACCTCTGGCTAGAGGAAGACTACCAAAGGATTTTCTAAAGATCAGACAGGGTCCATCCTGTTCAATACTGTCATCAGAGAATTTGTCACATTTCTATTGGAAATAGAAATGAGCTAATGAAAGCTGGTGACAATTCTTACTTGAAAGTATTTGTCATCACAGTGAGGGAGCAAGCTATTTTAAATTAAGAACCGGGCAACTTTGAGGTCTGGAGTAATAGAAATGGCATAAAATGCAACATTATGTTGGACTCAGTGATCTTAAAGTTCCTTTCCAACCTAAATGATTCTATGATTCTATGATTATGATCGCAAAGTCTTTCAATTACTAATAAGAAGATTTTTTGCCAGAACACACTGGTTGGAAATAAACGAGAGAGAGAAATGACTGAGAGCATCAGTTTCTCCCAAGATGACCACGATCCCTCAATATGATCTGACTTTGAAGAAGGCAACTGCAATCCCCATAAATCCTTTTTCCAGGAAAGAACAAAGTAATGACAAGCAACTGAAAGTGCTTAACTTGTCTAGCAAAACAAGAACTGTGAGGTGATATGTTTACTGCATCTCAGGGGTAAAACAGAGGAGAGAGGGAAATAGTAGAGCTAGAGAACAATGTAAGGATGATTAAGGCCAAGTATAAACTGGCCATGGGTGAACATAGCCTAGAAATTAAGAAAAATTTTGTAACCATCAGAAAGCTATGACCTGGAACAGCTTTTCTCTTACAAGCGTGGGGGCATCCTTTCACAGTGGAGCTTCATGAGTTTGTAAAGAAGAGAATATAATGTTGTCTCCTGAGATAGCAAAGATTTGCACTTCCACGTTAAAGTTTTATATACATTGGTTTCAGTCTTCACTTCACTTAAAATCTCCTGGGGTGTTTTTGATGAGTAGATAGGTGTATCTGGGTGATTCAGGGGCCCAGCTGTAGTTTTGCCACCAGCCCTTGAGTCTGATGACTTGTTGCAGCAAGTTCAAGAGCAGATTAGCAATCAGACTGCAAAACAGAGGCAGGATGATTGTAATCTTTGCCAGAATATTTTCCCCTGCTGCATCACCACATGGTATGAAACACATTGAAGAAATGGAACAAATTCTTTTTTAATTCCCTTGCCCTTCACCCTATATTTACCTTAATAAATGCAGCCCATTACACTGACTGATGTATAAGTATTCCCAAAGGAGAGAATCAGGGTAATTCAGATTCTTAACTTATTCCTGCTAACAGATGAGCCTAGGATTATTTCCTGTGAACATTAAAAAAGCTTTCCACAGGTAGAAACTATAGTGATAACAGTGTTTCTTCAACAAACACTTCTTGGTGTCGCCAAGGTTTCTCTTCAGATCTATAGTTCTGCTAGGCATCTGTGTGGTTTAATTGTAAAAGCGAGAACTGTCTCAGGTTGTTGGAAAGATTCAGATACCAGCAGTAATTCTTGTACAGTTTACTTTCATTAGCAGTCATCCCTTTTGCTGAAGGAACGGTGTGTGCTAACTCTCATGGCATGGTGTGAAGTACTGTTACCTTTGTTTTACACGTGGGGACCTGAGAGTTTATATGACTCACTAGGAAAGAAAATATAGAAATACTGTGAAAAAATCACGAGCAAGGCCTGGAGTAGCATTCCAGCCATTCTCTTTCACCCTAGAAAATTTCAGCTGAGGTTACCAGGGGTTCCTGCATGTGAAAGGCCAATGGGATTCATGCCTGGAATAGAAAGTACACAGTGAAGCCACAAGTATTTCTAGTCTGTGCAGCTGAAATGACAAACAAAAAGCCATCAGTACTTCCTACAACATAGAAGAGATGTGGCTACAGAAGGACTCTTGGCACTCAAGCCCGTTAATTTTGTCTCTCTGAATAAAGGGTTGTGCTGTCCTACAAAAAAAGTCATTCTGCTTCTGCTGTAAAAGGGGCTGTGTAAGAACAGAGACAGGCAAATACACAAGAGATCTTAAAGAAGGAAACCTCTGACGCACTATGTGTTTCAGATCTTTATCATAGATTTAACTTGTCCATGGCAAGGAGCTGTTGTTTATAGATCTCATGTTCCTCTCTGATGAGTGATTTGGGCTGCATTGATTTATAGAGTGAGTGGTCTGACTATGTTTTTGAGTTATAATCTGCTTTGCCTACTTGCCCTCTAGAAGCCACCAATAAGTTTTTCCAGTGAGATACTCTCTGTGACTTCTTAAATTTTGGCTTATGTCCTCTGTTGAGGCTTAAGCAGCTATTAGAAATACAGGATAAAGTTGTACTTACACTGCTTTCCTTTTAGGGACATGAGTCTGTCGACACCTGCACATCCAGCACCGGCTGCTAGAGTTGCACACCTCAGACAGGTAATCTAAACTGCCCTAAACTTACTGAGGCAGTTATTTAGAGTTAATCAACAAGAAACACCAAGATTAGGGTTGTGTTTGAAATCACTTTTTCTTTGAGAGTTAAGGTCTCTGAGAGACACCTGCAAGTAAAGATCTTGCAATATCCTTGAGGGCCAAAGCCCTAGATTCTCACCTCTGGACAGCGTGAATCTGCACTTTTTCCTTATGTGGTAGCCCTAAAGAAGGAAACAATCTTTTTTATTATGGTCTAGTGGTTGTAGTAACTTTCTTTTTGTAGTATCTTGCTTTTGCCTGCAGAGGATTAAAGTCAGATCTCCCCTGTAAAGAGGGATTACATGGATAGGCAGGTTATCAATCAGCCTAAAACTGGGGACACTTTTCTATCCCCCTGCTAAAGTATGAAGCAAAGAGGTAAAGCCTGGTGAGAAGGACAAGAAATGACTCCATGGTCCTAGTCCCCTTATAAGAAAGCTCTGCAAAGTAACTGCGACTAAGGCACTGCAGTCCTGGTCCCTTGCTGAACAGTGGCATCACTGGCAAAATAGATGGGCCTTCTTGCAAGTTGGGTTTGAAATTTCTTCTGCCGAGAAGGGTCCAGATCTTCTAGAGAAGAAATATCAGCCATTAAACAAAAGCTGAACTTCTAAATCCCTAGCTTTTCAAAAGAAAGTGGCCAGCAATGCTTTTTTGAGGAGTTTTATGCTACCAGCATATATTAAGGGTGCTCTGAGCATAAGGTGTTTCTCAAGGAACTGAGATGATGGAGCAGCTATTGCTGGTCTCAAGGGAGACCTGCATGTCCTTTTGCTCAAAAGAGATGTCTGTGACAAAGCATAGACATATAACTCTAGACACCAGGAAAAATTCAGGTTAGAGAGATAAGCACATACTGAGATAGGCAGCTTTTTCTACCAACAGGGTTTTCTATCATGATTTTAGGTTTAGAGTCCTCAGAAACACTTTGTTCCCGCTTTAGGATTAAAATCCCCTGCAGGACATAGCCCTTGGTCCGGTCACATGCATTAGCTGTAAAGTCCAAAAGCAAAAGCAAACATGAATTGACAGCTTTGTCCACACAAAAATACTCATCAACAGTGCAAATGCAAAAGGTCTCTGGAGGCTATTACTCTGGATATGGACTGTGTCAGATTTCGGACCCTGATGACTTCAAAGGCATGTGACTGAGAACAGATCTTCACTGTATGTATCTAAATGGCTTTGCTTTTTGTGCCTTATCATCACTTAACTCACCCTAGGTAACTTAAGTATTGAAGGTGTAAGTGAAGCTAAAGTGGTAAAATAATGTGTAACACCACATTGTTACATACCCGAAAACCTTCTTGGCTTAATTGTTTGGACTCAGCCTGTTGATACTGGTGATATCGTGGTATTGGTGTCTCCCAGACACTGCAGGGACATTCCTTGTGAATACACCAACCTGGCAAGAAAGCATAAAGAAATCACATTTAGAAGAAGTTCCTTTTCACCCTGATCACACTATGTTTTGAGAAAAACTGGCAGAAACCAGCCCTGAGAAACAGCTTTGCCCTGCTTGGCAGCGGTGTCCTCTGTGCCGGCTGCCGGCGGAACTCCAAGGTGATCTCACCATTACCTTCTCTTCAGCCTCATTTCCTGAGGAACTTGAGCATCTCTATTCATGCTGTCTTTCTGTTTGTATTTCAGTTTGCCTGTCATTCGCCTCCTACCCTGGTAGCTTTTAAATCTGACCACTGCTGACAATCACGTCAGGCAAAAACGGAGAATTTCCAGTGGGAGATGAGCTCCTACAAGCCTTGTGAAAACCAACAGGTGAGTAGACGAAAGCAACAAAGGCAAATTAGAGAAAAGAGAGAAAGAGAAAAGGTTCAATATGAACTCCACAAGGCCTTCTGGCTGGACGATCACCATGCATGTGTCTGCTTTGTCGTCGGCGTGCATACGGGTCACAATAACTGCAGCGCTGTGCTACCTCAGCCCATAGCTAAGGGACATGGGGGTGAAATGAGGTGAAGGAAAAATGGGGAATTAGAGGAAACAGAAGTAAGTAAAGATTAATTGAGGATGTGCAGCAGACATGAGGGGACTGGGGAAGTCTTACAGACTTTTGAGAGACTGTGAATATCATGGGAAGGTCAGATGAAAATCCATAGGAAACTGGGCTTCCTTGTTCTGCTTCTGGTGGAACAGGATATGTGACGTATTTAAAACTGAAGAAGCTCAAAGTATAGTGGCAAAAATTCAGACCTTCAGAGTACAGCCAAGCTACAATTTCATTAGATACTGTCTTCATTCAGATTAGGCCAAATTCGACAACAGATGTAGCTGTGCCTGTGCAGTAACTGCGTTCAGAGTGGAAAGGGACTTGCAGCTAAGCTTTCAATAAAGGCCCTTGCCATGTAGCTCCACTGCTGCAAACTGAGTATCTGAGTCTAAACTAAGGAAACATTGGCTGCATCGAGTACTAAATGTGGGTTGCTTTCAAGCATAAGCGATACCCTTACCATGGATGAAACAGGCCTCCATCAGAGACCAACAGACGTCTCCACTGTCACGGACTTCAGCTCCCTGTTTGCTGCCAGCATCTGATCCTCTCATCATTCCTGCTGCATATATGCTCGCTCGCTCCCCGGCTCCTTTCTGAAACAAAATGACTAGTTTCCTTGGAGAGGAAGCCTGGACGCAGTTGACAGAATAGTTTGCTCCAGGCTCCACTCCAGACGGACAAAATGGACTTGGACTGCAGCAGGTTTAACTCCCTCAGCTCATCACAGTTGTCTGATGTTATTCCAATAGGCCTTGTGTCCTCAGATCCCCTGTGTGCTGTCATGGCACGCCACAAGCAGGCAATACATACTTTGAATTAGTAAATTACAAACACTTAATAATAAGCTCTCAAGGACACACAGGGCCAGAGGAGCCTGGGGCCAAGCACTATCCCAAATCCAGCCACGCTGCCCTAGAGAGCAGTTACTCCTGAGCAGCATGGATGGGAGTCATCTTGCACCACTTGGCCTGGGGTCAGAGACCACCCTTGGGGCAGCTGCCCTCCTAGCACAGACGCAGCCCTGGAGAAGCCAGGGCAGACACCGGAGCTCCCAACAGGAGGCTTTTGCTGGGCTCACGTCAGGCTTAGGGCTGGAATTTGAACTATTCACACTGATAGGTGCCACCCCTTGCCATCAGCTTTCACTCAGGAGACTCGGGCGGCCCCTCCAGCCCTTCTCCTCAGAGGCTGATTAAAGTATTCTCTCAAAATAGATAATGAGGTAATAATTTTATTTTCCTAGTTGCTTAAGGAGAGTGTTAGAAGAGTTAATCCAGGGATCAAAGGTCTTTGTTAGCAGAGAGTCTATTGAATCCCATGTGTGCTGGTCACAAAAATAACACAGAAAGTGTACAGATCTGAAAATGACAGCCAGGATGGAAACCAAACCAGCCGCTACTTTCTAATGGCATTTAGTGTTGTTTTAAATGTTTGGATCAAGTTTGATTTCACTGGTTTACATAATTTGTTGTGGGATTTAGCCAGCTGCTGAATCTTTTCATGCAAGTAAAACTTTCCAAAAGGGTCTTAAACTCCAGTGACAAGTATAGTTATTTGTATGTCAACTGCAGCTTCTATTTATAGAACGACGAGAATATCGCCCAATCAGTAACTCTCTAAGAGACAGGCATTTCATAAAAATAGATTATAAAAAACAAACAAAGAAGCAGGCATGTTTTAGGTTAACAAAACATTGGTATTCCAAACTGTCCTCGTAACCCTTATATTTGAGACACTGGTAAATTCAGATAGTAAGCCCATTCAGACACAAACACACTAACTTTACATAAGATAAGGAATTCAGGTATTCAGGGAAAAAGAATATTAATATATCCTGCGGTGAATGAACACAAAGTAAGTGGAGGCTTTTAATGACTCACATAAAATTAAATTAACCGCTTTCTGTGATACCCAGTAGAGCTTACACGAAGGCACTTACCAGAGGTGTATGTGCGTTTAAAGGGTGTTGATTTAAGACCTGATTTGTTTGAAGACTGAGTTGAAAGAATTTCAAAGGATGTAGCTTAATTAAAAATATTCCAAACTTTGCATTCCTTGCAAAACCTTTTGACCTCTCATGACATTTAATGCTTGAAGGTGAGGAATTGACTGACTGCTTCTCACTTCACCAAAGGCACTCCTGATCCTTCCCCCCATGCAACAACCGTCATTAATTGCTGATAGGTGCTCATTATACCAACCTAAAACGAGCGTCTAGAGAAGTGGAGGGTTAATGTGTTGCAGGCAGCCACTGCACCAGGGGGTACATTTTCCAGCTGTGCGTCAAACATAGCTCATCCTTTCAAAGACCCCAAGAACAGAGCGTGCTAGTGAAGGTCTGCGTGTTGCAGCCATCGCAAAGTCTGGCATTCCCACCAACGGAGGAATCAAATGGAGCTATCCATTAACAGGCCAGTGAGGAGTCATTAGAGGGACTCCGCTGACCCCCGTGACGGATGGCCTGCTGTCACCCCCTCCGAGGGGGCCTCTCACCATCCAGGCTGTTTGCATTCAGTCAACACTTTGCTTTTATTGACCTGTGGAGCCAAAGATTGCTAGACTTTTGAACCCCAGGCTAACTTCTGTCTGGCTACAGCCTCATTTTCTGGAGCCAAAATCTTTTTTAACAACTACACAATAACAAGTAATTAGAGCAAAGTCTGCTAATCTTCTCCTTTGGGTCTGGAGGTTGTGTATTCAGAATCCGTTGGAGTGAAGGTAGAATTACTGCCATCAAAGCCTGAGGTTACTTTGTAAAAGAGGTTGAACTCTAGGTCAAGGAAATGTTAACTGGACAAAGAGAGATCAGGGCAGATAGTGTTAAAATTAAAACTGCCCTACTGAGATAATGCAGAATTGACTGCTTTTGCTCTGGAAACTATCTGAATGCAAGATGTGAAGGGAAGGCTAGGGCATTTCTTTCAAAAGGTGAAAGCATAGTTAGCAATAAAGAATCTATTGACTTACTTTCATTTGGGAATTTACTTTAGTCTCTTTATTCACTAAGACAAAAGTAAAAGATCTTACTCTTTACGTCACCTACTATTTGGGCCACCCTATTTCCTAAAGCTGTTTGATTTACTAAATTAAATAAGCTATATTTTTAAATATCTTTTCTTGCTCTCTCCCAAAAGCCCCAGTGCAAAATTCATTAGAAATGGAGAGGTTTCTGCTCTTGTTTTAAGGGTCCTGAGGACAAATGGGACTTGCTGTGTGTCCGGAAGGATAAACAAGCCCAGATTCACACGTACAGCAGAGGAAACATGCTCCAGAGAAGTGTCCATCCAGTGTCCCAGATATAGCATGAGGATGGTTTTTGTGCCTCCACTGCTTGCACATTGCATAGGTTGAGGAGAGATTCCAGTTTTTCAAGAGATTAGAGCCCAACCACTGAAAATCTTTAAACATTCAAAGTAAGATCACAGATTTTGCCTGGAAATCCATCACAGAGCAGGACAGCCCTCATTCCATGGCGAGGAGTCACTCCAAAATTAATTCTGCTCACTGCCATCAAGAATAACAAATACGCCACTACACCCTCGCTGGTATCAAAGCTGACAGCTCCGACAGGATCGGCGGCACTTTGTTCTCCCTCATCGCTGCGAGCAGGCCTTTGCCTGCTGCTGCCAGTGGATTTTGAGTCCCTATATGGGAGCGGAAGAGTGGAAATGTTGAGGCTAGCTATTTCCCATGCCAGGTCCCGCTGGGCTCTGCCACAGCACCCTGGCCACCTCCCTCGCTTTCGGGAAATAGATGGAAATGCTTCGGCTGACACAGGCAAGGGGTATCTTTGGAAATCCTCAGTGTGTGATGGCAATTAGCACAGCAGTGGAATTACCTCGCAGTTCAGTTCTCAGTACAAAGATGCATTTAATGGTGCTGCAATTGCCAGCTGGATTAAGCCAAGCACAATAAAGCAGATACGGCTTTCTGCTTCCAAGCTGAGCTGTCAGAAGGATCCTCTTGTGGGTCCTCTGCAAAGCTGAAGGCTCCCAGAGTAGCTTGTACCAGTATCATCATGGCAGAAAAAGTGGTTTGTACAAGCCTAATGGTAGCAAGAACAACTGTCAGCTTTGTGGAGGAACACTGGAGAGCACAGGGATAGATGCCTCCAGCCCCCATCTTCTGCCCAAGGAGGTAGCATCCTAGAGTTCTCTTCTGGGCTGTGGACAGAAGGAGACTTTCCAGTCCCTCCAGGAAAAAAAAAAAAAAAAGAACCCAACAATAGCTACTCATCTTTGGTTCCCTGTCATTTTGTTGGCATTTCCCATGGGTTTTAGGAACTCGAGACTGGCATTACCTTCATGAAAATGCAAACTTTCTTCATACATGAGTTCAATGAAAGAGGTCTCATCAGTAATAGCTTTCTTTTGTGATGGGTAGGTTTTGAATATATTTCCTTTTAATTATATCAGAGTAAAATAAATTACTAGTGATGACTAATCATGGACACAAAGCTTTTTTTTTTTTTTAAGCATTCTTCTGACATGGAGATAGAAAATGACAAGTGCATTTTTATGTTAATTATGGCCATGTGAATTAACCTGGATAGATGATGCAACAACAATGCAAAAATCCACCAAAGCAAAGGGTGCCTTCTTTCTTGAAACCTATTACAGAAGCAGTGTCCATGGTGCAACAGACATTGAGATATGTTTCTTCGAGGATCAGATTAGAAGTAACTGTTCTCTGCTGCATTAGCAGCAATGCAAAATCTAGTTAACTTTTCTCTGGTTTAAATGTCTCACAGGTTAAACTAAGCAATTCTGTATCTGTGTGAATATAACAAATTGGTCTTTCGTCAGATACCTCAGACTGAAATGCGAAACTGTTCACTAATTCAAATGCCTCTGTCTATACTTTTTTCTGGTTTACCTCTTCAAAATGGGATTTTGCAGCTGTCGGTAAAAGCTGCCCATCAAAACACCATATAATACTTCTTCAATTAGGACAGCTTTTGCTTTTAGAATAAGATATGAAATGTGCCCAGTGATAGGACAAGGGGTAACGGGCACAAACTTGAGCATAGGAAGTTCCACCTAAACATGAGGAGGAACTTCTTTACCTTGAGGGTGTCAGAGCACTGGAACAGGCTGCCCAGGGAGGTGGTGGAGTCTCCATCTCTGGAGACATTCAAAACCCGCCTGGACGCGTTCCTGTGCAACCTGCTCTAAGGTGGCCCTGCTCTGGCAGAGGGGTTGGACTAGATGATCTACTAAGGTCCCTTCCAACCCTAGGATTCTATGATTCTATGATTCTATATATAAGTACGCGGGGCTGTTACACAAAGGTCTGATCAAAATGGGAAGAGAAAGTAGACAGAAAATGATATTGCAGAATAGAAGCCTGCTTCCTTGAGAAACTTGCAGATTTCCACATGGTTGTTACCCTGTGGGGTAGACAGCAAGCCAGCCTGGGGAACTTGCAAACTTGTTTCCTTTAGGAAAGAAATCAAGTGTGCAAGCCTACTGTGCCCTCTGGCACAATCCCCTTTTAATTATTGAAGATTTTTTCCATGAAACCAACAGAAGTCCCCATCAGTTTCCTTGCCCAGAAACCTCCCAGACAATTTTTTGTCTTTACAATTAATTCCATGCCCAGACACTGGGTCCATAGTTGGATTTTATAGCTAAGCCAATCTCAGCTCAAGCTAATGTCAAAAGATTCAGTTCTGTCCATCCCACTATTGCCACTAATTGCATCCTCTGATTCCCATCATTACACCATGTCTGATGATTTTCTGACCTCATGATGTGCTGCATCAGGACTAGATCACCAGAAGAAATATTGATAAGTTTTTCAAAGTTTTGCAGACAGGCAAGGGCTTTTGACAGCAAAGGAAGAAACAAGAGGACACAACTGAAAACTGAGAAGGAGAAAGGGAATACACTGCCGTTTCAGAACCATCTGATCATCTGATTGCCTGGCCTAGCATCAGACTGTACCATGCATCCTGACTGTCTGCTCCATCTCAATGTGATGACCATAACTGCTTCCCTTATAGTCTGGTGACTTTTTTCTTTCCTGTACAAACAACAGCTTGTCCATCATATTCTTCTTCTTGCACGCACAGACCAAACAGTTCAGTACTGCTCAAGCTTCGTCACGCACTCCTTGCCTTGGGCCATAACCCGTGTCTGCTTCCTACCATCTTTGTATAAAAGAGCATTTATTAAGCTCTCTGGTACTGTGTCCAAAAGAAGCAAACCCGCTGTCTGTAGCCAGGTCTGTGATTACCAACAGATCAAAGACCTGCCTGACAACCACTGTGACTTCTAGGCAGGCACTCAAGATACAAAACCAGCTAGAAACTTCCACAGGGAATGAATCAATCGTCATCATCACTGTAGGTAGAAGGTGCAAGGAACAGAATCATTTGACATTCACTTTGGAACAATACAGGTTCCTTTCTATGCTTCTTGAATAACAGTAACTCACATTTACAAGAATACATTAGAAAGTCTATTTTTTCTTTCTTTCCCCCCAAGTAATGGCACTCACACGCATAGCTCCTAGGCCTGATTCATCCCTGTATTACTTCAGGTTTATTTCAGGGACTTCATTTATAGTGCCGCAACAACATGAACTATGAGTCCTGTCTGTGATGTTCTCAAAAGCAAAAGGATAAAATGGACTTTTTAAGTGGATCATGACTTAGGACTGAGTTGCTTAAGTTCCCTGTTTGATGCTCCTCTGTAGGACCATCTCCCCAGGGTGTGAGGGCTCTGTACTTCCCAAACAAACTGCTTCATCCTCCCTTTATGCTGAGTAGCCAAAACACAAGGGCAATTAGCTCATTAGTTAATTCAGAAAATTCTAGTAGTATGAGAAATTGCCCTGCTCAAGAATTCCTGCCTTCTTCAATCATTAGTCCATATTATCAAGTACTATGCATCCTACAGTATGCAATGTGTTTTCACAGCCAAAAGAATGCCCCAGCATCTGATTTTGCCAATAGTTAAGCACGTGTATAACTTTACTGACAGGAATAAGCTCATTGAACTCTGTAATGAGACTCAGCAATCCAAGGATGTGGATAAGAACTGACATTCTGGAATATAGCAACATGCATGTTATTTAAGTCAAGCTACAAGTCCTGGCTGTGCAGGACTCAGGAAAAAAGGGACATTTTCTTTTGACCACAGATAACTACCGTATTTATTACTAACATCACAATAATGCCCCATAGCTCTAACCAGCTCTCATTAGCCAAGGTACTGTATAAACATACCAGATGATTAAATCCTTGCCAAAGGAAGCTTACATACACTTTGAAGCATAAAAAATGAGAATCCTGTTAATTTTATTCCGCTGTAATTGACAGGGTCTTTTAAAACCTTAATACTGTAATAACAAACTGAGGGCTGGAAAGTGATCTCCGCTACTCTTGTGTAAAGCCATAGGAACGCCATTAATTTTGATCTCGTCAGAGAGGCTGAAGTATGTATTGCTGCCATGAAGCAAAAAACACTCTTAGGATACTATTAAGGTCGCAGTGTCAAGCACTTTGAAGCTTACAGAAGAACTTGTGTGCCTGGCTGCCACCTGAGGCACCGCAAAGCCTATAAAATTTAACCACTGACAAACCCCAGAAAGAGCTACATTTTCTCACCTCTTGCCATTACAGCAACATCGCCATGGCGCCCTGCTTTCTGTCTGATGACATGCATTTCTCCTCTGTCTAACCCCAAAACTGTTCTTAGTTTTGGGTTTTGACAGAGGGTGAGATCAGTTTAATGATGACTGATCTCATCCATATTTTACCCGGGGAAAACAGGGATGTATAGCATATTTATACTGCGCAGAGCAGAGACACTTGAGGTAGCTGTGGTTGGAGCTGCCCAGGAACGGAAACAGTATAGCTGTGCAATAAAACTTACCGATTTTGGGGCAGACTTACTGCAGAATCCTCTACCCCACTAACACAACATCACATATGCCCTCCTTCCTCCCAGAGGCAGCAGTGACAGGTCCCCATCGCTGTCCTGGGGGAAGCCCCTGCCCTCCCTGCACAGTGGGGCTGGCTTTTTCGCCGGCTGCTCAACACCAGCAGCCAGCTCAGCTAAATTTTATCGTTGCTACCTGACAAAGAAAGTTCAAGACGCAGTTACTTGGCGTGTGCAAATCACCATCTTCCAACTGCTCAAATCTTGGGCAAACCGAGCTTTTCAGGGAAGCAGTGCCAGGCGCATTCCCGACACACCCTGCCAGATTTCGTCTCCCTTTTCCTCCAGGCATAGAGTGCCGAAGCTGTTCAAGGAAACAGTAACAGATTTTGTTACACAGACAAAAACCAAGGCATTTTCTTTAGGGAAAAAAGGGCCAAGTCTTTTAGGATGACATTTTCAGAAGGATATTCTTCTCTTTTCATCTTTATAGATCAGCCCAAGGCATTTATATTCAAGTCCAAACAAAGTCTAGCAAAGTTGTAAACATCTGAAAAGAAAGTTCTCTTATAAAAGGAAGCACTGGTCCACCTTAATAATAGACATTGCTGTCTCCTCTAACAGTAATTTGCAAATATAAAAAAGCTTTTGTTCACATACAGTGGACTGAAAAAATTCACTTTGAAAAAAAGGGGGATGAGAGACTGCAAAGGTGTATGTGAAAGACTAATTTGTGGCTCCTGTTTTGTATTCCCAGGAATCAGACACATTTTGTCTGGTTTTGTAACAAAAACATCCTGCACAGAATCCAAGCATTACTGAATTCCTAATGCTTAAATGGAATATGAGCTCAGCGCTGGGCTTCAGCCTGGGCTGAATTTCAGCCCCGATGAGAGGTGCTGTGCTACATTTCTTCACAGAGAGCAAGGTTGGCCTAGAAAACCCTCAAATAAATGTGGAAGAAATACTGACGCAGAAAATGAAACTTAGACCCTAATCAATCAGGCAATAGCTGAACTCTTACTGATCCTGAATTATTATTTTTTTTTATGTGTTAGTGGGTCCCCAGGACACTAAAATTACCATTTTAAATTAGGAGAAAAGTTCTCTTTCACTGCATTGAGGTGTTTTGACTTTCTAGCTCTATGATTAGTTCAAAGTATAATAATATTATTGTGTGCAGGAAAAAAGGATCTACAAAAAAGAGCAATGTCCATAATGGCCTCAATATAGAGGCAGATAATATATTCAAAGGGTTCAAGAGTAATACAACCACCAGTCTGTGGTGGAGTCTCTACTGGTAGTCTTGGCTGCTATGCTGATTTACATCATTTGAGTGTCCAACCCACCAACTGAAGAGTTAATGTGTTTTCACACATACTAAATACTAGTGCTTCCAGTCTGTTTTTGTAAGGACATCATTTCCAAAGGGAAAAAGCACCACCTTTAAACTATAAAGAACTTTTGCCCTGAGTAAACCAAGTGTCAGCCATCAATCTGTTTTTCAGATGGCTTCACTTGCAGATGGGAATTTATTTCCTACAGAGTTGAGGCCAGCAGGAAAAAAAGATGAAAAAAGAGACTTCCGTAATGCCCCAAAACACGGCTTTAAGAGAAAAACAGAGAAGTTCATTAAAAGGAAAGTCTTGGAGTTAAGCAAGGACATTGCCCATTTGGGAAGGTGGAAGATCTCGGCAGCAGGACTTTCCAAAACACTTGTGCCTCAGGCGAAATGAGCAAAGTGCTTCACCATGGTCTCCACATTATGGTAAACAGACCTCCCACATAGTATCATTTTATGTCACTGGTATCTGCAGTGCTGGAACAGCCTAGGGATGGGAGAGCGCCAGCATTTCTGCGCGCTTCCTGCGTCCTGGGGATCGCAGCTGTGAAATAGAGCAGGGCGCACTTCCCGCTGCATCTCTCAAATATAGTCCTGAATGCAACTTCTGTCATTAAGAAATATTTCCTAAACAGACTCCATACCCCCCCTTTCTATCTTATAATCATCTCCTTGTGTTTGTGGTAAGTCAACATCCTTCATCTTTGCCTTATGAGGAAAAGCTATGGCCACGAGCGCTCCAAAATTCCCTCAGCGCTTGCAGATCTCTACGATAACAAACAACAGAAAGCATCTAACAGGCTTTTTTTCCTTTCCTTACAGAGACAAGCACTTTACTCAAAAGAGAACGGCTCCCATACCAGCTTTCTGCCTGTGCTATCTACCGAGTTACAGCACATGCTTATCTCTCAAATTTGGCAATGAGGAAGGAGAGGCATGATGCAGCACCATCCGTTGCTGGCTGTTGGGAGCGGGGAGGAAAGGACAGAGTTTGTATACCTCAATGTCGCCACATGCCATGAGCAAACACCAGTGGGTAGCCTGTATTTCCCTTTGGCTATGAGGGGTCCGGGGCAAACTCAGACACCTTCCTTGAGCGCAGCATCCCGCTGGAGCCCCAGGAGTCCCTCGCATGCTCTGCTGCGTGATGGAGGGGTCTGGCCCCAACACTTGCATTCCCGGGGTAACTGAGCACTGTGGAAGACTCACACTGAAGGTCTAGGGGGGCACTGAACTGAGCTTAGCCATTTGTTCCACCATCTTCACTCAGGCAAAGTGTTCGGTGATTTATAGCAGTGTGGAGAGAGGGCCTAAGCTCTAGCCTTGTTTAAGCGTTCACATGCAGTTGTTTTTCCTCGGGCTCTGAATAAAGTGTCATCACGCTTCTCAACAGGGAAAAAACTTTTGGACAAGCTTTTCAGAGAAGCTGAAGAAATGCTCTCCAGACACACAGTTGTTAAGCTCGGCTTCAGTTTTGCTAGCAGAGGCGCCTTTGGCGGCCACGTTTTCGGTCTCTCCCCTCTTTCCTCACTACTCACCACTCCTCAGCGGGGGGCCAGTGGCCTGTGACGCTGGACGAGCCCCAAGGAAAGGCTGCTTCCTCACTCCTGCCTTCCCCGTTAGCAGCGGCAGAGTGCTGGGTGCTGTACAGAGAGGGCTCAGGGAAGCCACGCAGAGCCAAACCTACACAGTGACAGGGAATGGAGATGGGGAAGAAGGTCGTCTGCTAGAAAGTGGCAAGAGGGACAGCAGAGGTGTTTTCTTACTTCTTCCTCTCATATACCCCTTTCCTGTAGCTCACTACAACTGACCGAGTCCACAAGACTAAGCCTGTTTTTCTCTGAGAAAACAAAGAGGCTTAAGGCTGGGAGAAAGTGGAAACATGAGAGCAAGGGAGTAACAGGGGAAAAAGAGAGGGTGAGAAAATGAAAGAGAAGTAAGAAAGGACCATGGAGTTTAGGAAAAGGTCTGTGGAAGAACAGAAGGCATACAGAGAAAAGCAGCATTAAAAAAGGATGAGAAAGAGAAAGGGGAAAGAGAAAATTATGGCTACAACAATAAAAACCAGAAAGAGTTGAAAGACATTGTGAAGGTGGCCATAAAGTGGTTTGAAAGGGTGTGAGTGGGACATAGGGAATGCAAGAAGGGGAACCAGCACAATGAGCTGCACGATGTTATTGCACAGAAAATGGAAAGCAAAGTGCTAATGTGCACACAAACACAGAGGGGAACCTTGGTCTTACCAGAGCAAAGGGAACATGGATGCCACGGGATACAATTTCACCCTTTGTGTTAAAGGCAGAGACGGGTCGTGTGAGAAAGATCTGATCACTCCTGAGGGTACAGTTTTCCTTCTTAATACCATAGCTTCTGGAGGAATTCAGTACCTCAAGCTCCTACATTATAATATGAAGCAGGTTGTGATTTTTTTAGATGCAAAGGGGGGATATTCCCCCCCTTTCCCCTAGACACACCAGGCCTGTCCCTACAGGCACAAAGGATTTATTCTTCCCCTTACAAATTACTTTACCAGCTGAGGAACTGCAATAGCTGCCAAACCCCCGAGAAGCCCGAGACCTCTGCCCCATCCCAGCAAGCATCGAAACGAGGGAGGGGTGAGAGGAAGCGCGTTATTTTGAAACAAGTGCTGGGGGGAAACTGCAGGAGCAAGCGGAGTCCGACCTCAGAAAAGCTGGCAAGCACGCGTGTAGCACGAGCCTTTCCCTTCACCATGCTGGGGCAGAGTTACCCAGGAACCCGTGTGGGGAAGGTGAATATGAGACCTCTCACTGCTTTTG
Organism: Rhinoptilus africanus; assembly: GCA_013400135.1. Lineage (NCBI taxonomy): Eukaryota > Metazoa > Chordata > Aves > Charadriiformes > Glareolidae > Rhinoptilus > Rhinoptilus africanus. The sequence goes on from VXBO01000757.1 coordinate 159,283, forward strand.
CCTCCAAACCATGTGCAATTAAGAGCCAGCCCATGAGCTGGCTGAGAACACCCTCAGCAAAATCCGGGCTTGAACCAGGTTTTGGTTTGGCTCCAGTCCTGGTTTGGGTTTGCCTGTGACCAAAGTTGTTCTCGGCCAGTCCCGCTTCAAGTTCAGCCAAGGTGTCTGACTAACAGCCCTGGTTCAGGCCTCGCTCGAGGAAAAATCTGGAACAAGTTTTCTGTCCGACTCTGCTGCCTATGTGTGTGTGTGTGTGAGCAAAGCTGGTCGTCTTTGCTTGCTTGTCCTGAAAAATGATGAATTGCAGAAGTACCCATTTGGTGTTAGTCATTCGGTGAAGCAGGAAGGAAGCAGGAAGCCCTTGTGAGCACTAACTTTTCAAAGCAGCTCGCAAAGAAAACCAAGCCTCCCCCCCCAACCCCCTCTCCCCTGGGCTACATCGCTGCATGCTGCTCCCTACCTCCTCACCTTACCGGGCACCTACTCACAATTAACATTTGCAACTCATTCAGCCGGAAATATTTGCCCGGTGCAAACAGCTGTGGCATTCGGCATCAGCCCTTCTTCTCTGTGCAAGGCGTATTAAAAAAAAAAAAAAAAAGAAAAAAAAAAAAAGAAAAAGGCAGGGTTGGGGGGGGAAGAGAAGAGGAACCCTACACTTGCTGAACCGGAGAGGCTCGATTGCGCTCAACAGGTTCAGTTCATGCTGTGACCCTGCCCGGCTTCCTGCTATTCAGATGTGTTACTTCCCCTTTGTGGTAATGGCCTGTGGCAGCCGGCCAGAAAACACTATTAATTTCAGAAGTGGCCTGACAACAAACCCACAGTGAAATGAGAGGAAGTGGCGGGGAGGCCATCTGTTGACTTCAGCAGAACAGTAGGGACACAGCTATGTAGGTTCTACAAGGAAAGCAGATTAATAATCCACAAAGAGGAAACTGGCTAAAATTATCCGCAGACCATATTAAAAAAAAAAAAAAAAGAAAANNNAAAAAAAAAAAAAAAGAAAAAAAAGGAGGGGGGGGTGGGGAAAGGGAGTCACTTGAGCTGCAGCTGGACAGGAAATTGCTAGAGCTGCTTGCAAATCTCCACTTTGAACAGAGCAGCACAGGGAATGCCAAGAGCGGAAACCGTTCAAAACTGGATTAGCACAAGCCAAGTTTAACTGCAACCCACTTCTACTTTCACAGCTTATGCGCTCAATCTAGGCCACTACTGCATGAGACACTGACTCACTTTTTTCCCATGTTTTGTTTGCTTTTCATTTCACACACTTGCAGTTTCTAAAATTACTTGAAATGTGCTCCGGCTGCCAGGAGTTCTGCAGAACCCCAGCCGACAGCCCCAGCTGCAGCATCAGCCCCTCACCCTGGTCTCGCACACAGGCTTTGGCACCAGCCTACCTTGGGCCACTTCTCATCAGGAAGGATGTTAAAATAAGTTGCAGCAGGAAGTTTTGCAATTGCTATAACCCCCCCTCCTTTTTCCTTCTGCAGAGACAGGACTACTTGAAGGGTCCAGAGAGGAAATGAGGTGACTAAGGGTATATAGAGACTTTTCCTCCTTGCCTTCACCTGCTAAGCTGCAGTGTAACAGAACAGAAAAAAAAAAATAAAAAATCATTTACAGGCTGCAGCCTGTTGATGGATCTCTGTGAAATGAGCTGCTTCCAGACAGATAAGGAGAGCATGAACCCATCTCCTGGCATCTGTAATAGAGTGCCCAAAACTTGTAAACAAGCCCAGAAAACAGCAGCTCGTACTCTTAAAGAAAAACAAAAACCTCTTATGTCTCAGGGTCAGGTGCATCCCTGGGGTAGCAAAGGGATGCCGGAATATTTTGCAATTAACATAAAGGCCTTCAAAAGTATTCCCTTCACCAGAGCAAGACAAGAATCCAGCACATGCACTGTTTATTCATTTAGGCACCAGTGGAAAGGGGAAATCAAGACTTTATTGTCTTAGGAGCTGTACAAAAGCTATTGAAAGCAATCATTACCTTTAAACATAACCATATGTGTATGTGCAATTAACCACACTCACACAGAGGGGAAAGGGGGAATAAACCAGCCAGGTTCTCAATTGCCAAAAATAGTTATTTATTTATTAATAATTTAAGGTTTTACATTCTTATAATAAATTCCATCTTAAAACTTTTACACCATGAATTAGACTCTCCCTTATTGGCAACCATGTGCAGGTTCACTGTGCGTACACACAGGTACAAATGCTTGCACATACTTCCAGTTTTATACAAAAAAAAAAAGGAAAAAGATGCAAAATATTGCATTTGAGGTGAAGCTCCCTGAAGAATTTGTACAGAGGTAATGCACTGTTTAGCACATCTGAAAGTTTTAAAAAGTGATCAAGAATCTTTCGCATTCAAAGACAAAACCTCCTCCCAGATGATCTATTTACAAAAGGTAAGGCAAAAAATTAATTTAATTTAAAAAAAAATATATTTATCAGATGGAAACTACATCAAGAGTGTGAGGGGGGGAAAAAAAATCACCACAAGGAAGAGAAAGATATATGAAAGAAGAGACCGTACTTGCTCACAAAACATGATTTGCAAACTTCTCTCCACTGCCATTTCTCCCTCATAGAAAGCTTGCTTCAGTTGAACAATAAAATATAGCATGCTGCAAATATATTCTTTGCAATTAAAAAAAACCCCAAACAAATAAAGCAGAATTTATGAAGAGAATAAAAACACAGATGTCCCTTGGATTGATTTCTTGAATACATGTGAATTAAAAAAAAAAAAAAATTGCAAATCGATTTAAGATTAAATATTTACATTGATCAAGTAGAATACTACCGAGCTCCCGGCAAACAAGTACTCCAAATACACTAAGCTGAAATCTCTTTCTTTGGCTCCTCTAAATTAAAACAAACAAACAAACAAAAATAACCAGTCTTCACTGAAGACAGAGGTGTGTGTCACAGATCCGAAAGTGGAGAGGGAAGCAGGACAGCCCCAGTCCCTACAGAACACACGCTCGGCCTGTCCATCCTTACCCTACCCCCCTGGAAGTCCTCGGACCCAAGCCACTGCGCAAGCAGGGATGAGCGCCCAGCCCACCTGCCGCCGGGTCACCGCAGTCCTTCCCAGAGAGCTCACCACGTTCCCTCCCTTCGCGATAGCCGATTCCATACTGTGTAACCTTTCCTAGCCCACGCTGGCAGCCGCTTTTTGGTAGCAGAGGCCAGAAAATGAGAAAGCTGCGTTTTCTTTATCACTGACAAAGAGAAACCATTGAGGAGTGATCCCTTGAAACGGACAGGAGAAGGGAGGCGGTGGGAGCTCACGTGGACTGCAGGGAATCCACTTGGAAGACATTCTGGTTGGAAGGGGTGGTGAAGTACAGCTGCTGGTTCGGCACTCGATTGTCACAGGGGCTGCTCAGCCCCAGAGTCCGCTCAAAGTCCAGCAGCTGACCCATGAAGTTGAAGTTGGGCGAAATGTTGGACTTCTTCATCTTGACGATATCATAGGCATCGTTCATGGACAAGTTGAGTTTCTGCATGAGGTAGGCCACCGTCACTGTGACCGAGCGGCTGATCCCTGCTAAGCAATGCACCAGGACGCCGCAGTTCTTCCCCCGAGCTTCATCTGTGCAGAGACAAAGAGGCAGAGAAGGACACATAAGACAGGGGGTTGGTAAACTGATCTCTCAACGTAAGTGAGATTAGCATCAAGAAGGAAGAAAGGACAATTCTGATCCCCGTGGCCAGCCGTGCAACGCAAGAGTTAACTTCACTGGCTAGAAACCAGGACAAGAGGAGAATCCACCCCCCTACGTACATGTACCCGAGTCCAAGAGCTGAGAAAACTAAGAATGAGACAAAGGGAGCAGGATTTGCTGCATGACACTGTTCTAAAAGTCGTTTTTAAAATACATGCTTTTGCTTGGAGATTTGCCTTAAATTCTTACAGTCCCCTTGCCCCAGCATGGAAATCCTGCAATATGTCACTGAATGCCTTTTATACAGACCAGCAGACTGCAAAGGTCTATTAAATTATTCTCCAACTGTTGTGCAGTTAACAATGGAGATATTCAGGCATTTTAAAAGAATGAGGGAAGTCACAGGGGACAGCCCATTAGGAGGAACAGGATGTCAACATTGGTTGAAAATGGGTTCCTTTGTAATAGGAAATGCATTACAATGCCTGGAGATTAGTTTCTTTGTGGCTTCCAGCCCACATTTCTTCCTGCTGGGCTCAGATTACCTACATTCTCCACTATTACCGGTATCATTCAACCGGATTACAGCACAGCTTCCCAACAGATAATGAGATGCCCACCCCACCGCACCCCGATGGGGTGATGTTAGTTCTCCCAGAAAGGAAAGAGAGTGCAAATTTTAACCAGAACTCCCCGAGCCCAAGGGGACGCGTTTCCAAAGCTGATGGATAACGTCTAAGGGCTGGCTACCCGAGGCACCGAGCCCGAGAGGTATATCATTATTACCACGAGATTTAATTAAAGCTCTGACTATACATTTGCCAGGAACACCGCTTAAGAATAACTTGCATTTAAAAGCTAAAGTTAGCTTCCCGGATCGTTTCTTTTTATTATATTGCTCTTCAGTAACCTCAAGGAGAAAAAAAAGTCCCCCCTCCCCCCTCCAAAGAAAANAAGAAATGGAATTCTGCCGCTTGACATATAGCTGTTAGCAAATAACCGGGTCTCACCTATAAAGGAGATAGCCTCAGGAAAGAACTGAGACAGATTTTGGCTCCAGTGGTCAGAGATGGGGATCTGCTTGTACTTGAATTCGCCGGCGTTTTCAAAAAGATTCGGCAGGTTGGGGGTAACATTCAAGATGTATTTAATACCAAATTCTTCTAAAACGTCCAGGTTAGTGGAGTCCTTGGCACAGCCCAAGTAGAGGTAGGGTAAAATCTCNCCATTAGGAGGAACAGGATGTCAACATTGGTTGAAAATGGGTTCCTTTGTAATAGGAAATGCATTACAATGCCTGGAGATTAGTTTCTTTGTGGCTTCCAGCCCACATTTCTTCCTGCTGGGCTCAGATTACCTACATTCTCCACTATTACCGGTATCATTCAACCGGATTACAGCACAGCTTCCCAACAGATAATGAGATGCCCACCCCACCGCACCCCGATGGGGTGATGTTAGTTCTCCCAGAAAGGAAAGAGAGTGCAAATTTTAACCAGAACTCCCCGAGCCCAAGGGGACGCGTTTCCAAAGCTGATGGATAACGTCTAAGGGCTGGCTACCCGAGGCACCGAGCCCGAGAGGTATATCATTATTACCACGAGATTTAATTAAAGCTCTGACTATACATTTGCCAGGAACACCGCTTAAGAATAACTTGCATTTAAAAGCTAAAGTTAGCTTCCCGGATCGTTTCTTTTTATTATATTGCTCTTCAGTAACCTCAAGGAGAAAAAAAAGTCCCCCCTCCCCCCTCCAAAAAAAAGACGTATAAGCCAGCAACCCCGGGTTCATTTGCTTCCCTCCTAGCCCCACAAGGAAGAGATTTAAAAAGATCCCCTATCCTGCGAATTGCTCAGTCCCCAGCTCCCACACAAACGGCTCAGGGAGGAATCCCACAGCCGGGCAAAGCGGGTACATGCGTTTGCAACCTGCAGCCGTCGCTTAGGATTCACCGGAGCTCCTGAATAACCCCCCAAACAGCCCCCACCCGCCCCTCAACTTAAGCCGGCTTTANTTCGCCGGCGTTTTCAAAAAGATTCGGCAGGTTGGGGGTAACATTCAAGATGTATTTAATACCAAATTCTTCTAAAACGTCCAGGTTAGTGGAGTCCTTGGCACAGCCCAAGTAGAGGTAGGGTAAAATCTCCACCGGGAAGGAAGGCTGGTTGTTGGAGAGAGGGCTGCCATCGGAGTCGGTGGCACTATTGGGGTCTCTGTCAATGTCAGATTCAATGTCTGATGAGGAATCGGAGCTGATTCGGAGGCCTCCCAAGCCCAGAACTGGCAAAGGAGGGGAGCTGCTGCTACAGGAACTGTCTAGGTTAGTTTCGCAGTGCAGGGCGAACTCGGCCTGGAACTTGCTGAAACCACCTGGGGAGAAAAGCAAAGGTGGTGTTGGGGGGGGGGATGCAACCTGATGTAAGATGGCAAGCCCACTTACTTCCCTGCTACCGCCCTGGCTGCAAAGAGGCATCCGTTTCCCACCCTCTCCGAGCCCCAGGAAAGATAAAAAAAAAAAAAAAGGCAAAACCCCATGTCACACTCTCACGCAGACGGACTAACCTCAAAGAAGGTTTAAGAAAATCGCCCGCTGCGGCGGAGGGCTCCGCACATTCCAGACTCAAGCTCTGTCTGTGCCGCTTCGCCCCGCGGGGACCTCTGGAGAGGTGTCTCGGCGGCAGCTCCTTCTGCCCTCCCCGGCTCACGCCGGGATCCCCGTTAGCCCTGTCCTCCCCCCCCGCTACAGCGA
>VXBO01000757.1:167472-257901 GCA_013400135.1 Rhinoptilus africanus
CGGCGGCCCGGGTGGGGGCCGGTGGAGCGGGGACGGGGGTTGCACCAAGGTGCGGGTTAGCAAACGGGGAAGTGAAAAGCGAGGAGCGAAAATAAACCGGGAGAAGCCCGGCCTAAAGGCTAATCCCGTCGCCAAGATCTGCCTGGGAGCAGGGTGGCTCCGAGGAGGCTCATCCCGTTTACGCTGCTGCTGTGCCCCGGGACTGGGTGTTTTTCTAAGTCCCAGCTGAAGGAGGTTCCTTGGGTAGCGAGTGGCTGGAGAGCGCTGACCCTGGGAACGGACAGTGGCAGGGACAGTCCTGCGCGTTCCGTGCAGAAACTGTGATGTTAATGAAAGCTGGCGCGTCAGGCGCCGCAGTTTCAAGCAAGGCAGACACCCAGATGGCATTAAGGACATCCTCCCCAGCAGGGATTCTGAGAGGATCCCTGCTTGTTACCGGTTTCAGAGTCTTGCTCTAGGACCGAAGCATGACACAAACCTGACCCTAAAGAGGGGGATGTGCAGCTGTACTTTGTCCCACCGCTCAGTGGGGACAAATTGTCCAGCCCACCTTGCCCACCACTGAAGAGTTTCCAAGCTGTTCTCACCAGGTGTTACACTCAGCTTTGTGTATTCAGGGTATGGTGTTTAAATGTTCAGAGCAGTGACAGATCAAAGCAGGAGCCTTTGATTTTTATTTATTTATTTGCTGATCTCTCCCCCTTCCCCCCCCCTTTCGTGCTATATGTGTCTTCTGTTTTCACCCATATCAGGGCTCAAGCAGGACAGCAAATTCTTTGGGCCAGTCACTGTTGGTCACTCTGTATTAGTGCAGCAAATAGCGCAGTCCTGGTAAAATGAATAATCAGGTCATAATTTAAGTCTTTTTTAAAATTTATTTTTCTTAAAATTGTCACCAGGTTTATTCTTTACCCTTCTCAAGTATATCAGATAACTTCTGTTCAAATTTTACAAACTGATATAACCCAGACCTCAGTTTTACTAACTGTGGATTTCAGGTTTTAAGTAGTGGAAGTTCTGGAAACAAGTTCTGCAAAGCATGAGCGCCTGAAATAGAAATTCTCGAACAACCTCAATTGTAGTTATTTCTTAAGGTGCAGTACAATGTGATGCTTGTCTTAGAGGCATCTTTAACGTTTCTTATTACTCATTTATTCTAATAAGAAGCTGCAATTTCTCTGTTACCCTTCATCCCAACAGGAACCACAGCCGGAATAACCCTCAAATGATCAATTGTCACCTAAGGGGTCAACTTAGAAAATAAGCAGGAGCGATATTAAACCGTAATCAATGTGACCTGAATGTTAAAGACAGGGACAATTTCAGTACAACGTTGTGACAATTCCCAGCAAGCCTGACACAATAACAAATACAATTTGTTCCTTGTAATCTATGTTAATTAACATGGTTGCATTGTACTTTCATTACGTTTTTAGAAATGAAGATGCACAGAAAAACATCAGCACATTGCAGAGTTAATTTCGAAGAAAACAGAACAAGCCCCAAATGACTTCCATATTCATATAAGGTAAACTTGCATCTCTGATGACTAAAATATTTTAGGAAGAAAATATGTTCTGATTATCATCTTCAGGGCATTTTCAGTGACGTTTTATGGCAGTGGTTTAAAATAAAAATCTTAGTCATTCAACATTTTAACTGAAAGCTACATATTATGCAAGCAGTTTATCAACCCCAGTGAGATACCTGCCTAGTAGTAATGCAAGAAGAAATAATGATAGCGTTTAAAGAGATTTTTATCATTAGTACTGTCAGATCCGATTGAAATGTTATGAGCATTAAGGTTAAGTACCTGAAAGCAATAAAATGTTAGATGAAGCAGGCTCAAGAGAGTTGTATTTCCCAAGTGGAGCTGGGGCAGAGACTTGTAATGATGATGGTGATGGGCAGTTCATTGCAGGACAACAGTCAGATGGTGGCATTTGGCGAGTTGAAACCAGACAGGAGATGCTGCACTGCAGCAGAGTTAAGCAAGTAAAATACAAATGACCCCCTTTGAGTTTGTAGTAGTGCTTCCCTCAGCACACACCAGCTGAAGAACTCTGAAGGAGAATGAAAGCTACGTGGGGCATTGTTGTCTTTGTGTTCACATGCGTGCATGCTTTCACTTTTCCTCTCTCTGTCATGAGAGAGGCTGCCATGGGGAGGGGTGCAGGAGTGGGCTCAGTTAACCACACTACCATTTAATGCTTTGTCAGAGTCCAGATCTAAAGCCCAAGCCTCACTGGGAAGTCACTTATCCTTCAACTTCCAGAAGTTTTTATGGTACCCAGGCAGTAAGAAGAGCCTATTCCTGGTAATCATGATCCCCCCATCCATTCACTCACTGGCAGGATCAGATTTTGAACGCTGAAATGTGTTTTTCAGGGTGGGGTTTGTCTTGTTTGTCATTTGTTTTTCATTTTATACCTCCCTGGCTGCGAATGAAACCTCTTCAGCCCACCTCAAAGCATATTCATCACAAAACCCCTATTATGCTGGGTTTTGGACCACAAACCTGCTCATTCTTAGCATGTGTAGAGGCCTGACTATATCCCCTTGAGTGTTTATAACCTGAGCTTGTCTTCGCCAGAGATGCGGACACAGAGGGCAAGAATCTCACACGGAGGATGGAGTTTAGAGATGAGTGTTGCTTTGCCCAATTCCTTCGTGTCTCTCCTGGTAATAGAAGCCCTGGCCCTGAATTCGGCAGACAGGCCATCTGCATAGTGTAATGGGAGAGAGAAGTACCAAAAAGGCAGGTATCTGTGACATTTTGAAACCAGGCCAACTGGGCCACTGTGAGATGTTTCACGGCCTGGGATACTGAGGCAGCAATGCAGAGGCATCCTCAAGAGACTAAGCACTGATGAAGTTTCTTCTTGCATTAGACATCAGGGATGGGAAAGTTTCTTCCTTAAATAAGAGCTTTCTTCATCTAAAGGTGCAGGTTCACTCCTCGCTTCTGCTTCATTTGCAGCAGAATTCAATAGGAGCCTGTCTTTCTATGAGAAGATGGGACCTAAAATAGGAGAGGCTCTTCTGCTTCTTTGGTCAGACCTTTCCCCAGTATTTCAAAAACAGGGACTTCACCCTTGGTTTTCCATATCCCACTGATGACCTGAATCAAAGTGGCAGAGACACCTTCTGTCTCGGCGCTGTTTAATGTCAGGCGACTGAAGTGTGTTCTGGCATTGCCTGCTGGAGAAGGCCAAGGAGCATGGAAACATGCTGGCATTGGGATTTTGACTGAGATGCCAACTCAGCTGAACTCTGGAAATGCAGGTGCTTGGAAAATGTAGTGGAGACAGGTTTATCCACTGACAGGTCACACTTAGGCATGAATTTTGAGGATCTTGACTGTCAGCTTTGACTGAACCAGCGGATGCCTGTGATTCAGCTAGGTAGTCATTCACCTTTAGATGTCAGAAGTTAGATGTTCACATTTTAGCTAGTTATTTCTCTTAATAATCACTTTCAGGAGGTCTTCAAAGAGGACAAAGTGCACTTTGGAGCCACTCAGTTCCCTTCACTGTCTCTAAATGGTGCCTGGTGTAACCAGCCCTTACTTTAAGGTGCTTACCCTACAGTCCGTGATTCTCACCTCTAGGTTTATCTGTAAGTCCCTCTCACAGTTTCTTTTAATTTCAGCAAAAGTGAGAATTAATGGTCTGTGTGTGTTGGTTTGTGTGAATGATCTGTTTGAAAATAGAAATACACAAATCATCCTAGACCAAACTGGCCATAAAGTCCAGTGCCTTTGATGCAGAACTGGTTAGCGCCTCAAAGGGAGAACAAAACTGCCCTATAAAGCATTTTACTTGCTTTATGTAAAGCACAAACAATTTATGGAAATGGCATTTAACTGATTATTCAATGTCCAATTATTCGCATCCAAAATAATTCCTGAAGCTGGAGAAATAAAACACTGAATGACTCCATTTAGGAAATCCTTTTGACTCAAGTGCTTTCCTTGAAACAGCAAATAGCTGGATGACCTCAAGCACATATTTAATTGTGTCTTGTAATAAAGTAATGTAATTAGCAATTACTTAGGAATGACGCTTTAAAATACTTAACAGCTACTACGGGCATGCATTTATTCAGGAGGTTTTGTTTTTCTTTTGACTTCTTGTAGTACAAACTAAGCCCCGCTCTGAATGTAGCTCATACGGGAGTTCTCCAGATGGTTCCTCAGGGCGTGCAAAGGTGAGCAGCTCTCTTTGACAGCAGATCGCTAATGGCTGCAGGGTTCTCCTGTCTCAGAGGATAAAATTAAGCTGGCAGGAAGGCAGTACAACGCACACATTTACCCAGGCTCACTGTGTATTGAACAAGCAGACAGCCCAGTACTCTAATCTTTTTTTTTTCCCCTCTTTTTTTTNNNNATTGGTAGTGACAGTTTTGGTGGCACTGACCTGTGCATCATTTCACAGTGGTTTACATTCTGCTGGCAAGAGAAACATTGCACAGGTGGGCAGCTCTGTCTTAAAAATAATAACCATGAAGAAACAGAAGGCTATGTGTGTGCATAGTTTTCTTATAATTATTTACATGTTAATTTGAAAGCTTTCAAATAAAAAATGGACTTTATAATAGAGGCAAAAAAGAAAAGCAGACAATTTTTAAAGTGGTGCTGAGACTGTGGTTGGATAAAAATACTGATGCAACCTTAAATTTGATGGCAGTGTTTAAATTAATAAATTAGCTTACCAGTTGGAATCCAGATTCATATGGTTCTGTTACCTTAGCTCCTATTCAGAAGTCCTGATCCATGGTGCAGGAATATCATGCTATTTGTATAGGGATAACAATGTGCTTATATTCTTTCTTTGCCAATACCAAAGAGTTGAGTAGTCCCCAAAGCGTGTTCTCGTGTTTTGCATGCTGGTGTGTTTCTCTCTGCCGTTGCCTGCTATTCAGGGACAGCCTGTATCGCGCCGTACGGGGCACATACATCACACCAGATGAGGCTGCTGAGAAAATGCTATAATCTCTTTAGTGCTGCCCGTTTTGATGCGCTTGGAAGGGTTTACTGGGCACTAACATGTGGGCTTACCTGGGGAGGAGGCATTAGTGCTATGGCTAAAGTGTGTTCCTTCAATAGCACTGTCCCATTTTCATCCCGCTCACTCATCCTACGAAGAAGCAAACCTGACAGCATCGAGCGAGTTTATAAAGCAGGTCTCTCTACCCAATGCTAAAATACTTGTTTCCCTCTGTGTTTATGAGGTTCCCTGATCCCACATCTCTCTCTTGTTCTGACCATGGGAACAAAGCCTGCCCCTGGCATGACTGAAGGCTTGTTCTAGACCATGAAAAGAGTAAACAAGGGCTGCGTTTGCACAGTGCAGGGTAAATCAGCTGTGCAGAGAGCAGAGCAGGGACAGCAAATTACATAAGAAAAAGGTCTTCATCCTGGGACAGGCATATTCAGGAAAAGAAATGCCGCGCAGCTATCTTATGTTCTGGTTCCAAAGGGAGGCAATTAGGAGTCCAACCCAGGCATGAACAATTCAATTTCCGCTGTCTGGTTTTTATATGGCCACTGGAATGTGTCCTGGGGACCTGAGGGAGCCGAGCACACAGTTTGGCTCCTGGATGTCACAAGGGGAAGAGCCGTGGACAGATATATGTCCTGGCACCTGCGACTCCCACTTAGCACATCTGCTTTACTTTTCACAGATGTCACCCGCATGGGGACCTCTCCCGGGCCAGGCAGGACCCGCACCACATGGGGTAAATGCATTGACAGAGACAAGAGTTTCCTTATTACTGGGGCTGGGGATTTCCCTGGTGACCTGCTGCTGTCAAACACAGTTTGGTAAAAGCTTATTGAGGGAAACACCAAATTGGTGGCTCGACCTAGGTGCTAAAATGTCCTACTCTATTAAAAAACAGAGCTTAATTCACACGCAGAATTTGAAGCACCAGTGGCATTGCTGACTTCACAGGGACAGCATGTGACGTGAGTCTTCGTGCCCTGCCATGCAAGGGGCCTAGCTTTCTGGTTTAGTTTGCTACATTTTGCACATACCCCAGCTCATCTTCCCCACTCCCCCACCCCCAAATAAATTAATAAACCAGGAGATAAAAAGAAACCTGCCAAACTACAGTGGTCTCAAGGGGTCAGTCACCACACCTCCTAAGTCCCACAGATCAACCCGGTGATTTCTTTTCATCTGGAAGCTTGAGAGACATTGGACAGTGGGAGAGGAAAACCAGTAGAAAGAGCTTGATGTAAATAGAACAAATGAGGAAAGGGTAACGCCCTAAACATGGAGCAGTATTAAAAATGTCCAGGGCAGTATTGGCTGGTGCACATTACTAGGAAAGTATATATTTAAGGCTTACAGTCCCTTTGAAAGGCATACATCTCAAGGTATAGCCTAAGTGAGGATGGCAGTTATTTCTTCATCTTTGATTCAGCATTGAAGAGCTTTGCAGTATACAACATACCTTGAAGACTGGGTGTGTATAAGTGTAATCTCTGTAATCAAGGGAATTACTGCTGTTAAGTTTATCCTGACTTCAGTATGCTTAGATATTTAGGAGGACTTCATGGTAGAATTGTCCCATCCAAATACTGGGTCGTCACTTGGTATGTCAGAGCACAATGGCATGATGATTGCAGTACCGTTTGTGGTCACAGCTTATGGTACTCATTTGGTACATTGGTGCCACCAGCATACAGCAAAGGTAAATTATATCAAATTATTACTTTCTCTCAGCAGTCTTGTAGTATAGCTGTAAAGTATAAATCATTTTCACAAAGTTTCTTGTTCTGGCTAAACAGTGCACATAAATCTCTGTTCCAGTGTTCACAAGATGTTGTTGTAGAGATGCTAACACCCCTTTGCTTTCCAGTGATGCTTTGGAGCCTCCCCACTCTTTCTTAGAGCTTCCCTCCAGTAAATTATAAATGTTAGTTTGTTATTTTGGTTTTGCTTCCAGTCTCATCTTGCACCAAACATCTGCCTCGTTTCATGTGGCAGGCCCATAACATCAGAGAAGTTACTAATTTCTGGATCGGAATTTGAATGGGAATAAGACAGAAGTGTGCAGGAAGCAGGGACCAGGACCCAGCAGTGCCCTGCTCCCTTTCCTACCTGCACCAGGTCAATGCCTCAGCACAGGGTTTGGAGGAGCTGCACAGAGAGGAGCACTGTCCTGCAGATAAGAAAGTTCATGGCCAACTGCAATAACTGGATTCGGAAAGGCGAACAGTACCCAGCATGGAGGACAAAACTGAATAGGTTGTAGATACAGTTGCTTCTGTATCTTGTTTGAGCAAGGAGAATCCAGAAGACCACAGCCAGCCACATCTAATCCCAGCCCTGCCCTTATATGGGGCTCAGGCAGGTTTTTGGAGAGCAGATACCCTCCGCAGTGCCGCCGTTTTTGGCTGCTTCCCCCGTGATGGGTGGGCAGGATCCCGGAGATAAAGATTATCCTTTTTCTTTTCTTTTCTTTTTTCCTGAGTGAAGTGTGACTTTATTGAATCAGGGAAATCACATTAGAATTACGCTGTAGATGATGTATCCTAGATGGTTAGGTCTTCAGCTACGTAGAGGAACGCTCGGTGAGTCAGCTCTGCAATTTTTGGTGGAGTAGGTCTATTCCGGCGTGTGGGTGTTCGCAGAACAATTACGTAAGTGTCAGGGTAGCGAGGAACTTTTGACATTTCTGGCAGCTTAACTGAGTTCTTTTCAGTCAAAAATATACTAATCGTTGTTCTCTTGCATTAAATACACATCATTGCCTTAACTGGATTCAGAGGGCATTTTTTTAAGCATCAGTTGTCAGGGCAAGATATTGGAGTGGTTTTATTCTTAAGAAAGCAGGAGATTTTTCACAGTTACAGCGAGACGAACATTTGTGAGAACCGTTTTAAATCATATAAGAGGGTGCGAAAGTTGCTGTGCCATATGCCTGGAATTTACTATGGCAAAGCTAATTACTGCCACTGAATGCAAGGGCCTGTCAGCATTTTCATCATCACACCCACCCTTAACACCTTTTCTCCTTTTTTTTTTTTTTTTTTAAACTTAGTTTGCCTGACTTTTTGGCTTATATATTTTTTGGAATAAAGAATGATGATGCAACCCTAAACTAACCCTTGGGATGCCTTATGGCCTATATTCAAGGTGAGTGGGTTCAGTAGCCCACTGAAGTATGGTGGATTAAATGGTGAGGCAACTGCTTTTCTACATGTATTACACAGGGAAAGAAGGAGAACAGGTTTGTTTCCCAAGAGCAACATAACATAATTAGACTAGGTCAGTGTCCAAATGGCATTTTCAGAGAAGATTTCTCTCTAGAGATTAGATATGAAAGAAACAAAAGCTGTTAACTGTTTTCTTTCTTATTTGATACAAGTTGTGACCTCCTAACTAGCCAATGGATTTTTTTTGGATCTGGATAAATATGAAATTTTTCAAATGATCACAGTCTTGATATACCTTCTCTTCTTGATAGGACGAGGGGTAATGGTTTCAAACTGAAAGAGGGTAGATTTAGATTAGATATAAGGAAGAAATTCTTTACCGTGAGAGTGGTGAGGCACTGGAACAGGTTGCCCAGGGAAGCTGTGGATGCCCCATCCCTGGAAGTGTTCAAGGCCAGGTTGGATGGGGCTTTGAGCAGCCTGGTCTGGTGGGAGGTGTCCCTGCCCATGGCAGGGGGTTGGAATGAGATGATCTTTAAGGTCCCTTCCAGCTCAAACCGTTCTATGATTCTATGATTCTTCAATTCTTCTACGTGGTACAATTAATGAGCCAAGTCACAACTCTGAACGGTGCTGGGCATCCAGCTGACATCCCACACAGTGATTGTGTAGCAAAATGGCATTTCTCCATGGCTCTTGGAGAGTCAACAAAGAGCTGTAGGATGTTTTTCACCTAAAAAAGTATATTTTCTGAAGTCAGTCGGAGAGAAGGGCTCTGTTATGTGCTCTGTGGGTTCAGAGGGAGAACTGAATCAACCAGCTGTGTGAGTCCTTGTCCACACACACCACTTTGTCTGTGTTATCAAGTCCTTACCGAGACTGGAAGCATGGAAAATGAGGACTCTACCAGTCACAGTATGTGGTGAGGAAATCACTGGAATAACTTGTGTCCTTTGGGCTCCAAACAATATGCTTTTGGCCAGGAATTTTCGTAATTAGTGAGGACAGTTTCAGGCTGGATGTTCTGTCTTAATGATATGTACATTATGCCAGCTCAGACTCTTAGCATAAGGGGGTACATTTTATCACTTGTCTCTGAAAATAGCAGGCTCAAAGGTTGAATCTGAAGTCGCTGCAATCATCCGATCGCTTCTCCAAAAAGTAGAATATTCTGGAGATCTGCAGTGCGAATCCATGGCCTTATGTCACTCGCAGCCTGGTGGACTGAAGGGATTCATTGTTCCGATGAGTGCTGGAGGGATTGCTTAAATCCAGTGAGCAAAAACAAAGGGACTCTCAGTGCCTCATATTTCCTCCCCAGGATTTATGCAAAGTAAATAAAGGAACCAAGTCTTCTGCACTGAGTGCTCGGGATGAGAGCACTCTTCACTCTATCCCAGTGCTTTCAGCCACCACCCGTGTCGATTCATGTAGTTACTCAGAGGAAACTGGAGGCAAATAAGCATGAGTTCTTGCATACCAAGAGCTCTCTATGCTCACTGATAAAATGAATCTCTCTTTGATTCAGACACAGACTAATTACTTAAAACCAATTGCTCCCACTCCTTTGAGACTCATTAACAGCACACGTGATGCCTCTGCTATGTCAGGTGGACAAGAACTGTTACATACAGGTAGGGAAAGGTCCTCTACCTGCGTCACTCAGCTTCAGGGCAACTCAGAAACCTACAAGAGGATATTTCCTTTGAAGGGTTTTGTTAGCTGGACTTTGGGATTGTTTTTTTCTGAAAAACTAGAAAAGTAAATGTATGAATGCTGCCTTATTAATTGGTAAAGCTAAGAGATATGTTGCTGTGGGAAAATGCTGATTACAGTCTGCTAATTGCCAGATGCACACCTGTCTGTCTCTATTGAGTAAGTATTGCTTGATTCAATCAATTTCATGCTATTTATCTCATCTGAGTAAGATGATCTTGAGCTGGAGACTGGACTGGAAACAAACAGAGCAGTATGTATTCCGGTTTCAGTGGTGAGGCAACTGTAAATTGACCCAGTTCCCTTCACTGATACGTTCCACAACAAATAGCAGTTGTAACGTAAAAATAATAGCAAGAAACAATAGGAAAATTCATAGCCATAAGAATAACAGCAGTCTGTGCTGTGAAAGCCATTTTAGGTGTGTAGCACCTCACCTCCTTGTTAGCGGTGTTACAGCAGTTTTTCAAGCTAGGTTAGCTGACATAGTACGGCAAAAGTAGTGTCTGGAATAGGACCCACGATGCTGATTGTCTCTTTGCTCTTACAAGCATAGCCCATATTGATTTTGCAACTGATTCCCTGCAAAAATAAATTGCATATTACTTTAGAAGGCAAATGAGGCCAAAATTGCAGAGAAATTAAGCAAGGGCTTTTTATTCTCAGGGCTTGGAATTGATTAGTTGCTCTGATCATCCATTAAGCTGGATTCAGCACATTGCCTTTCAAAAGAAGGGTGAAGTGAACTTCTGACCATAGAGACAGTAGAAGTGAGATGGGAAAAACCTGCCAGAAGGATCAGGTCCAGCTGTGGCAAGGCGAGCTCCCAGCAGGGGTTACAAGTAAGGTGAAGGTGACCCCAAAACCTCCCCTGTTCCAACAGCTGCCCCGTGGATCTGTGCGGCTCCAGCCCTATGCCTTTTGTCTCCTCTCCTCCCAGATTCCCACTTGACCTTCATACTCAGGCTTCAAAAACATGTGAGCTGCCCACATTCACTGTGGGTCGAAGAGTTTGCCTGCAAGCTATTCCTAGGCATCTGATGTGTGTCCTACATGCACTGTCGTGAAGCACACTGATGCAGGGGTTACGTGGACCAGCGAGGAGGGAACCGAGCATTTGCTGAGGGTTTTTTTGCCTAAAGCCACCCCTTAGAGCAAGAGCCTGTTTGGGAGCAGCCAGGAGACTTTTTGCTTGCTCAGGATGGGGGTTATGAACTGTGGCTGAGGTCAGGGAGGAAGGAGCGAGGTCTAGACAAAATGGGGCCACTGAAGCTGAGGTAACAGCCCTCCATGAAGCATGGTCTCGCTCTCTAAGAACAGACTGCCCACATAGTCCGGTCTCTGAGCTCTTCTTGCCGGCATGAGGAGAAAATGCCTTAGCTGACGTATTCTTAGATAGAGACTGGTTTCTTTAGCTCTTCACAATCTGCCCAGCAAAGGCATTTGTTGAAACACAAGGTGTCTGTTTTCGTTTCTGCTGCTGGGTGAGAGGGCACCTCACACTTCTCCGTGGGCATTGTCTAGTTCACTTTCAGAGGAAGTACAAAATGCTTCTTGAGAAGTGGTAGGGAGGATTTTGTTCTCTGACTCCTTTCGTTCCCTCAGATCCAAAGAAGGGTTTCTAGGAAGCAATTTGTGGGGTTTTTTTAGAGAACATAGAACTTCTAGGAACCTACAGTCAGAATGTACTTTGAAGAGAGAAGATGGGTGTATCATTTCAGAGGAATCAAAATGAATCCCTGAGATCTGTATGTCAAAGATTTCCTCCAAGGTTTTTCTTAGCACGAGGTCCATGTTCTTCTGAAATTTCCCATATGTTTTCAGGGCTTTCATAGGAACATTTGGTCTATATATGCTATGGAGTAGCCCTTGGACCACAGTGCATTTTACCTTCCAAGAATCAACTTCAGCTGAAGCAACTCAAAGTTCATGTCAAATTATTTTTTTTTTTTTTTGCCCTGCTGTCAGTGACATTTGTGAATGATGGAAAACCATCCATATGGCTAAGCAGACTATCTCCACTCCTCCACAAGTAGTGACTTAGAGGATGAAAGTAATATTCATCCTGATCATCTGTTTTGTAACAGGATATTTATCTCAAGCTTTCAAGAATGTCATTATTATTGGGGGAGGAGGGGAATGAGCAGTAAGACAGGATCCGTAACAGATTATTGATGCTGGGCAGTGGATAAGCCTGAGGGAAGGAAACCAGCTTGAACCCCACCAGCCCTGCTATTGCCCAGAAAGAGGGGCTGTGGGCCCGTGATAACAAGATAATACCAGGAGAAGGAAGCATTCTCACAGCGGTCAACTAGGAGTTCAAGGAGGCTAAGTGTAGTTTGAAAAATGGTAGGACCCTGAAAGGGGGGTTGTCGACAACACATTGAATGCATGTGAAGAGAGGACAGGAACTAGGGACAAGGCTGTAAATCTGTTTCTGTGAGCACATCCTTGAAAGCTAATCCCATTGCGTTGCAGGGAGGCTGGCAGTGCAGGAGCCTGAATCTCAGCTCTGGGACTCTGGTCCAGTTAAGCAAATAGCACGGTTCTGATTAATACTAGCCCAGAGTACAGCTCAGCGTTTGTGGCCACTTAAAACCGACCTAATTTAAACTCTGTTTCTGAACTAAGGAGCATGAAAATTTCAAAGCTTTTTGCTTCCAGACAGGACTTCCAGGGGTGGTATTAATAGCTTTGGTGAACTGTACTTCATTGATTTAAAGCACCTGCGCTTCTGAAAGTCAGGATTTATCAATTTTTTATCACTTACACAGGAAGCAGTGCTGGGCTTAATGCTATTTATCCAGCTGGACATATTGACTTTGACTTGGGAGATCAAAGCATTTGGGTTAGGGATTGTGTAACATCTTCCTATAAGAACTGTCAGGGGTAAATTTACCAAAGCCTGAAACTTTGATTGATGATCATTTTGCATGAGTGTTCAGCATCAGGAAGCACACAATAGACCCTTTCTCTCAATGGAGTTGCTCACTGTGGCACCTTTAAACATACATATTTTGAAATACGTTTCGTCACCTCCTGGAACATAACAGTACACAAAACCCTGGATTTACACTTGAAAGGGACCTTTCCCTGTGTGCCAAGGAGGTGACCCAGGACTCTTTAAGTACAAATTGGGAGCCAGTAAAGAGAATAACTTATATGTCCTTTTTTTTTTTCTTTTTGTCCTTTTTTTTTTTTTCCTTTTGCCATTGTAATAACAGCATGTCCCAATAGGTAAGAGGCCAGGAATTGCTAGCTTAGGAGCTCAGAGGTTGAGTCCTTTGCTCCAGTGAGTTCTTGCAGCAGTGCAGGCAACAGCACAGCCTGGCAAGACCTTCCTCCCAGGCTAGACAAAAGAGACTTGACTTCTTGTCCAAGCTTATGGCAAGAGATAACACCTTCTGTGAACTGACTTCCCCCATCTATTTATTTGTGAAGAGTACTAAATAGACTTGTTAAACACTTTGGGATCTTACATCAGCAATTATTGAGGGTTTATTCACACCTTCTAACTTTTAAAAGGTAGGACCCTGTCCCCTTCACTAGGGTGGTGAGGAGGGACTCCACAGAGCAGATCTCAGCAGGGAATCCTAGTTTAGGGGCACTAGCTGCCCCCCCAACAGAGAATACTTTCTACTGCTGGCAATATGGGCAGCCACGGAGAATAATCTCCTGCCGCTGTCTCAACCAAAGCTGTGTAAAATAACTCTCCCAGCCTCAGTGGAATTAAAATGATAGCGGTCCCCTCATCACAGGGGGTGTTGTCAGCATGGATGTACTTTTTTGGATAGCTGCCCTTGCTGCAGTGGTAAGGGGCATGTACAGAATTAAAATAGATGAAATATGGTAGACAGTTGTCTGAGTTTTTCTCTCAACATAAAATCAAAACCCAACATGTTATATAGCATTGTACTGGCCTTATTACTATCCATTCATGAGTTTGAAAGCCATATCGAGCTTTGGGCTGCTCTGAAAATTATTGCCACTGTACACGACTGTGCAGACTATGCCCAAAAGATGGACCAGACCCACTTTGTCCCATCCCATCTTTGTAGCTGTGTCCTGTGCCCTGCGAGTCTGGCCCCGGGGCTGAGCGTGGCTGCGGAAGGCCCTGCTGGCCAGTACTTGCCCAAAAAGTCCTGCCAGTGCGCCAGGTTGCTCCTACCCAGAGCAGCAAGGGCATTTTGAGTGGAAGTAAAGAGGCTTGTCGCTGCTGCCGCTGTTTTGTCTGCTAGCGGTAGCTTTGTCCTGAGCGTGCCACCGCCTGTGCCCAGCTGGCCTGAGTGGCTCCAGCGTGCAGAGGTCACCCTGCAGAAGGGTGGCAGTTTGAAAATGTCCTGTGGGTTTTTCCTTTCTTTTCCCTTTCTTTTTTTTTTTTTAGCTACAAACAAACAAACAAAACCTAAATATTTGGCGAGCGGATTTTATGGCTCAAGGACTCATGATGATTAAAAGCAGGAGCCATACAGAGACATCCAGAAATGATTGTTTTTAACAAGACAGGAACTTTGTCTGAAAACAGGATGACCTGCTGCAAAAGACGCCAACAAATCCCCGTAGAGCTTTAGAAAAAACAAGCAGGCGCCTGAGTGTGCTTTAAAAAAAAAAAAAAAAAAAGTCCTGCCTAGTAATAAAAAGGGATGTGAGGGTAAACAGGAAAAGAGCACTCCACACTGCGAGCAGCCCGGAGGAGGAGAGGCTGGGAAGAGTGCTGATCTGAAAACCTGATATGGAAACTGAAGGGAAAGATTTCTTAATATTCCCCAGGACAAACTCCCAGTGAAAACACAGCCTCGATGCAGCTCTGAGTGGCAGTTGCCTACTAGTTCCCGCGTGCCTTTGTACCCGTAGCGTGGAGGGTTTGGGAGGGTAGCACGGGCTCCGCAGGTTTTGTTGGCTGGCTTCCATGGCTGTAAAGAAGCGTCGTTTCAGACTTGCATGAATTACAGGCTTAAGAGACACTTCTACTGCGCAACTGTATTTCCATACAGTGCAGTTACTGCAGTGCTGCTCTCCAAGCCTGCAGTTACACTGCAGAATGGCTCGCTCTCCCAATTTTAGTGTGAACCTCACGGTATTTGTTGGTTTTGGCTAAGCCCTAGCTCCTCAAGTTTTGCAATTTCATGACAATCTCGGTTTTCATGTGTCTGAAACAAGTCTTTCTTGCCTTCATGCCTAAGAAAGAAAATCTTGAAATCATAAAGGCAGCTTATCATAAATGTGTAGACTGAATATCCTATTACTGCTATTTCCTGATGGTGAATTTTATGGAGGAATTAGGATATTTAGACTTGATCACATTGACAGCCGCTGCTTGTTGGCAGAATTTGCAGACTCCCATACCCAGCAGGTTTCCCATTGCAACCCATCAGCCAGAGCCCCGGGGCGATAGCCGCGATGGGATATGTCTGCAGCATCAGGCCCAGGACCGACAAAACCCTTTGCAGCAGGTTTCTCCTCAGTGCTGCTCCAAAGAAGATGAACGCCTCCTCAGAACTCGGATAACAACTTACTGCAGCTTGTGTCCGCACGTGGACAGAAATGGGTTCAGCAGGCCGTAAAATTCACCGGCAGTAAAAGGTTCATCCTCTCACACGTAGGGCCTGGCCTGTACCAAAAAGTCAGGCGAGCGGTTTGGGTTGGCATCAGTGGTTTGGCTTTGTGCTGTGCCTTTGGACGCGGAGGTGGCTACCCTCTGGGCAGCAGAGCTGGGCGGCCGCCGGGATGCTCCTGCCCTCTCCCAAAGAGCACAGCTTTCCTGTTTCGGTGGCTGCCGTGGCAGACGCTGCAGTTCAGACAAACACCCATGGCCTTACAGGCACTGGTGGGAGTTACAGAGAGGCTGTTGGACTGCTTTCCCTGGATGCAGCCCTAATTCCCAGTGATGCGCATCCGGCGCTGCCTTACCAGCCCTGGTCTGGGAGCGCCTCCGTGTCCCTCCGTACCAGGCTGCCTTCCAGAGAGGCTCCGGCCTTTTTGGGTGGGGGGGTGTAGGGGAGGAAGACTTGTTTGTGAGCTCTACAGAGAATGGAAAAGACATTAGTCTCCACCCTCTTCTGGGTATTGCCTTAAGGCTGACAAAGGACAGCTTCTCCTGGGCCAGGAGGAGGAGGGGCGCTGGGAGCACTGGGTGCAGGGCTCAGACTGGGGGCCAGCGCTGCCGTGGGTGGCGGGGGCCGTAGCTACCCCTCCGCGCCTTTTTGGCCCCTGAGCCCCACATAAAACTCTTCCCCTTCAGGAGCTGTTTGGTTTTCATTTGCGATCAGTTCACCTGCTCCCGTTGGCTCTGGCACCTGCTTTCTCGGGTGGCCCAGTCCCGTGGGTACAGGTTTTTATTCGCTCACTTTGTAATTACATAACGGACATGTGGGGTTTTTCTTTGCTTTAGTATAAATGGAAGATGATTTGCTACTGTATGTGACTGCCCATAGATCAAACACTTGGCCTGCAACACCTTTCATCACTGCACTACTTCACATTAAGAATTACATAGCAGACACTATGATCAGAGGAATTTCCATTTTCCGAGAAATGAAATTAAAACTGAATTCATTTTTTATCTCATCAAGGTGGATAGAAATACCAGCTACTTAGTCCACCAGTTACCGAATTACCTGATCCTCACACACACGTGCTCACAGGGACACAAACAACTGTAGCAGTACACTTTTGGTTTGCCTCTATAGCTTCCAAACTCACTATGGGCACAGAAGACAAGACCTACTTGCAGGGTGTAGACAGGCAGGTCTGTGAAAGGGTCCCCAGAATTGTATTCTTACAAGATGTTCTTATCCTCCTGGGACAAGCAAAGACGTGGTATCATTTATATTGTTCTAAGAAAAATTCATTCTAAGTAGACATGTCAAGGTGGTGACAGCTTGATTTAAAACAGTTTGCAAAATAAGTGTGCAAGATACTTAAATGCATCACTGGGGTGGGGGTAAAGTTAATTCCTTCTCCATAAGCAAGAGATGCTTTAAACCCTGCCTTAAGATGAATACAAATTGGGTGAGATGTCCCAGGTCCCAAATTCGTTTCACAAATTGCCAAAGGAGCACAGCAGAAGCAGCATCACTGGAGATTTAATATGGCAAAAAGTGTTTCGTTTACATTAAGAAATGGTGAGATCAGGACAGCTGCTTAGATTTCTGCAAATATATTTTTTTTTCCATAACTCTGTCTTAAGTAAGAGGTCATGGCCTCTCTTTATCACTTTTTATTTGGACGGTAGATCTTATGAGCTGCTTTATTTTTTTTGCATTTGAGGACATTTTAACTCTTGTGAATGAATTGTTCACCTCAGCCTCTTGGAAGGGAGTCATGAAGGATTGATGCCATTAGTGTAGGATAACTTTTAGTCCATTCACTCTTTAATGGGCTATGAAGTAATTGTCTGTATCAGTGCTGCCCAGGGGGGTCTCCGGATTGGCCCAGTATTGCTCCCCCAGTGGCTGCCATGCCTGCGCCCCACAGCCTGGCAGCACAGACCTTCTTTGCTGACAAAAAAGGCCATTCAAACCAGCCATTTTACTGCAAAAAGCTCACTGTTTTGGGCAGTGAAAACACAGCCTGTTGACAATACCACTCTCTCTGCAGGGGAATGCTGCTATTTTTGCAGGAGGGTGGTTCTGGGTGTGGGGAGGTGCAGCCCAATGCTGGTGTCCCCAGCATGGTCATGGCCACCAGTGGCCCCCAAGCTGGCTGCAGGAAGGTGGCTCCTAGAGAGAAGACAGTGTGGAAGAGAGCAAAGGGGAGGCAGAGTGTGATTAAGATTTGGGGAAAGTGGCTATTTAAGCACCAGAGGGATCTCTGGAGACCATCCAGTCCAAGCCCCCTGCTCAGAGCAGGGTCAGCTACAGCAGGTTGCCCAGGGCCAGATTCTGCACCTCTAGCTGTCAGCGGTGCAGAAGCAAGCCTGACGTTTGAAGCCTTGAAGCCAGAAGTTTGGCATAGCACAGCTTATGCCAAACTCGCGCTGAGAGGTTCTGGGCTACAAGGGGTGATGCTCTGAAAAGATCATTTCAACGAAGCTCTTTTTCTTTGTATTCCAACTAGTCACAGATTATTTTTTCTTCTCGCTCCAGATATTATTTTACATCACCCTTGCCATATGGAAGAAAGGAATGATGCCATTTTGATCTGCTGCCATAAAAATATGAAAAGTTGTTTGTGTGATCTTCAGAGTAGATTAGAACTGGGAATTTCCACTTTGGGGGGATTTTTAACATGTTGAAATTTGTTTTCCTTTCAATCTAGACAAGCTACAATAGTGTCAAGTTTTCCTAGAAATTAGAAAACCTGTCACAAATAGCTCTGTAAAATGTTTTATTAATCTTTATAAACAGTGCTTCGAATCAAGATGTTCGTTGATAACTTCCTTTTATCATTTTAGATAATTTGGTTTTTAAAAGTAAAATTTGATGGGTTTGGCCATCTAGATTCTCAAAACATTTCAGGAGGAAGAACTCTCAGAGACAGCACTGGCATGGTTGATCCCTCTGAAGTCCTCATTGACTTCTGGGAACAGAGCATGACAAAAACACAAGTGCTTTTATCAATCTCAATGTTGAAGCATGCTATTTAGCA
Organism: Rhinoptilus africanus; assembly: GCA_013400135.1. Classification (NCBI taxonomy): domain Eukaryota; kingdom Metazoa; phylum Chordata; class Aves; order Charadriiformes; family Glareolidae; genus Rhinoptilus; species Rhinoptilus africanus. Next base: position 185,945 of record VXBO01000757.1, read on the forward strand.
CAGGAAGTTAAAAAAGAAATTCTGTGGAGATGGGAGCTATGGGTAAGCGTCTCTCCAGTGATACATGTCATCTGTGATGAGTTATACCTGAGTTGAGAGGCACGATGATGGAGCAGCCAGTGCAGGGGTTACTATGAGGAGCAGCTGAGGGAACTGGGGTTCTTCAGTCTGGAGAACAGGAGGCTGAGAGGAGACCTAATCGCTCCCTACAACTACCCGAGAGGAGGTTGTGGAGAGGTGGGTGGGGGTCGGTCTCTTCTCCCAAGTAACAGGCAATAGAACAAGAGGAAATGGCCTCAAGTTGTGCCAGGGGAGGTTTGGATTGGATATTAGGGAAAATTTCTTCACTGAAAGGTTTATCAAACATTGGAACAGGCTGCACAGGGAAGTGGTGGAGTGGCCATCCCTGGAGGTATTTAAAAGATGGGTAGATGTGGTGCTGAGGGACATGGTTTAGTGGTGGACTTAGGTTTTAAGTTGATTAGTTGGATTCGATGATCTTAAAGGTCCCTTAAAACTTAGATGATTCTATGATTCTATGGTAAGTGTCTGTTTTCCTAACATTATAAAATGACGTATGGATTTTACAGGAGGTCGGCTACTCCTGGTAATGGAAATAATACAGACAACACGGGTACAACTGCTCTTAATTCTCACAGAGGCTTTAGGTATCGCCATGTTACCTTCCCAGCACTCTGGTTTCTGAAGGGACACGTTGGCTGTGGTGGCAGCGAGCCAACGCTCTGCAGGCAGGTTCCCTGCTCCAGCTAATAAATCCTCTGGGAGCTGGGCTGGTAGCGCAGTACAGGTCACTGGCACTTCGGTGGCTTGAAGAAAAGCTGGCCCGGGTGTAGGGTTCATGCTCCACCAGAGCCACACTGGAGACAGCCTGGGTCTCTCTGCCCCGTGCCCTGGCCACTTTTCCATGTCTGGAGGTTGGTGCACTGGCATCCCATCCAGCTCTGCCTAGAGCCGATACGTTTGAGATCAGCCCCACGGGGACACAGCCTTCCTAATTCTTGCCTGATCTGGCTCTGGAGGCAGTAGAGGCACGTCTGCCTGAGCTTCCCTTGAGCCAGCAATCCCAGCTGGTTTGAGCCATCATCCCAATGGCTCTGTTTGTTCCCCAAACAGCTCAGTAGCTCAGACACTAGAATAGAAACAGTCTCAGGGAGACCAACTGGCATTGTTCTACCTCTGTAAGAGTTAGACAAGTCTGTTACTTTTATAAGGGCACTTACAGCACAGAGGAGACTAGACTTGGCATCACTGAGTGTATATCCTGTGGCCTGGACTGTGCCATCACAGTCCCACACGGGTATGGCTTCTTACCCCTTCCCATCTTCATTGCTTAATCAGACATAAGCAATGCAATGCTGAAAGGTGCAAAGCAAAATGTAAAAAGTGATTCATTAGGGTACATTATACCAGTGCTCAAAAACAGCACAGGGAAAAAAAACCCCAACAAACAATAAGGAACTGTATCCACGTGTATTTTGGATAAGAGTTTGCACAGAACCAGTTTCTGATGCTTTTGACATATGAAGTGCACCTTATAGCCTTCCCTGGTGTGAAATTCAGAACATTTTCAAAGTGTCTTGGTACTGCAGACGGCAAATTACTGTTGACTAGACGAAGTGATGCCACAAGTGGGAAGTGATAGATGAGGAGACAAGGACAGCGCTCGGGGTGCAGACGGATGTCTCCATTGCAGCGCAGGGACAGATGTACCTTGTCCAGTCCAAAATTGCTTGTAACTTGTTATTGTCCGGTGTCACCACTGAGTGAAATAAAGCCAAACTGATTACTTATACAGTCTCCAGTCCTTTTCCCATAGTCTGAATCTATACATCATAGCTCCAGGCTAAATCATATGTATTAGGGACGAACATAAAATAGCTACAGAGCTCAGAAGTGCAGATGACTGGGGAATCATATGTTAATGAGATAAAAATTGTATTTTTCCTCCCAAATGCAAAGGGACTATTTAAAGAGGAGAATTTTCCTTGGGGGAAAGACCATTTCTGAGACCTTTTTTTTCCCATTGTTTTTCAGCACCATTCCAGCCCAGGCAAATACGCCAAGCTACCAGGAACAGGGCAGTATCACCCGTGAGCGATGTGAGAGCAGCTGTGGAAGGGCAGGAAGACGGTCAGGGACGAGTTGCTGGGGGAGATAGCTGGGGCTTTGGCAGGATGTTGAGCTAACTCCTGAAGAAAACCAAGCAGAGTCCAACCGGAGTTGAAAGTGGCTGCATGACGGGGACGAGGACACAGGGTTGGATTCATTTTCACAAAGGTGATTCTGTGGTAAAAGAGGACCGTTAACTATAAGGACAAAAGAAATATAAGGGACAAGTGGAGAAAATGCTTAGTAAGGGACAGAAAAGACCAGGCCTTTTCATGGTCCGCTGACTCCCTTGCCAAGCAGCTGTGTCCTGCATCTGATGGATAATCCTGGACCAGGAACAGCCAGCTGGGGAAGGCATTTCATGAGTGGCACGTATACGAGGCAGTACTTCATCTCCAGGCCTCGGTGGAGGAAAGGGAGCAGAGATAATGTCCTGATGGGTAGTAGCAGGCAATAGATGCGATGTTCTTCCATCATGCTTGTTCACGGTGTGGCAGCTGGGCCGAACGCGCGCATTTATATTGCTTTGCACGGTGTGTGAGTGCTCAGCAAACAGCGGCAGGTATCTGAAAACAAGGTATTAATAAAGGCTGCAGATCAAGAGCACAGTGAACTGAACCTGATCACAAGTAAGCTTTAATATTGCCCGGCAGGGCAGGAACCCCCGCACTAAAGCAAAGGGGAGGTTTGAACGTGTGGGCTGCTGGCTTCATGCACTCTGGCAGGGACCACCACACTGATGTTTGTAAACCACCCTAGAGGGGGTCTGAGCAAGGGCAGACTAGTTCTCCAACAACACACTGCAGTTGAATTGAGGGGGTGAGGTGACTGAGCGGGGCTTGAGCCACCCAGCAGCAGTTCAAACCTGGCCAGTCGTGCTGGGGTACAGACCTGCATAGACCTGGCTGGAGCAAAGTACTCCATCAGGGCCACCACAGCCTGGGCAGCCTTTGCTGGTGGGACTTTCTTTTTCTGAAGACAGTAGAAGAAAAACAAGCTGGACAAGCAAGGAGGAGAGATTTCAGGCTCTTCTGAAAAGAACCCAAACTATCGCAAAGCATCTGGAAAGGTGCTTCCTGAGAGAAAACTGTTGCACATGAAATGCTATGTTATGATAGGGAACTGAAAAAAAAAAGGATCGGTGACTTTGCAGATGAATGACCAAAGTGCCGACGCGAGAAAATGAGCTCTTGGTTTGCCATAAAAAGGCGTTTGTTAACCTTTCAAGTGTTGAGCAACAGGAATGTAAAACCTCTTTCAGTTTGGTGGCAAGAGGCAGCTGAGAAGTAGGGGTACTTGCCTGTATTAAAAATTGACTTTTGCTAGGCTGGTGTTCCTGGCAGGTTACACCTGCTTCCCACCCCGTGCCTTGCTGCCACTCTGTCTGGAGCAACGTGCTCTTAACAATAGCTGGTGGCTGGAAGGTACAGCGTGTGCTCCACTGCTCATTTCCCCTTCCTCCCAGCCTGATTGTTATTGCAGCAGTCGGGCGCAAGAAGGGCTCTTTAACACCATTAAACTGTGAGAAACTGCGGCTGTGACAGTGAGGGTCTGACTTCACGCAATACGAAGTTGCAGAAAAATATTTAAAGAGGGAAGATGCCTTCCTGTAAGTACTTTGTACTGTAAAGCGTATGTATGCACACAAACACTCGCATGCACACGCATCCGGGAGGAGGTGTGTGTCCATGGGGGGAAATCCTGCCTGTACCCAAGTCAATGACAAAAATTCCCACTGACCTTGGCAGGGCAGGGCTTCAGCAACCGTCTGTGCGTGTCGGGGGACGTTGTGCAAGCGTTCAGGCACACGGCGAGCGCATTTACTCACTCACTTATGGGGATGGCAGCCCGTGCTAGCAAAGAGCTCAAATAATACAGCTGGGGAGTGAGGGCTCGTCCTCAAGCCAAGGCCCACGGGATAACAGCAGGACCTCCCGTGGCGTCATGTCTTTCTGCCTCACGTCGGAGCTGGAGCAGGTTTGTCTCCCTGCGAGTCACGAGAGCATTCCCAGGCAGCATTCCCCTTGCCTACCTCAAGGGACTGGCCAGGGGTCTTCGGTTGCTTGTTTGGTTTTGGCTTTTTCTTTGTTTGTTTGCTCCCTTGTTTGTTTGTCTTTCTCACATTTGTTTGGATTTGTATAAAAATTGGTGAACTGCCTTCATTTACGCTGCTCCCAAAATAGGTAGGATAGTTTTCAAGGGTCAATTAGAAGGACCAACAGGCCCTTGGATAACCCTAATCCTACATTCAGTGATTTCATCCAGTTTATTTTACCCTTGGCTCTTCCTTTCGTGAGGCAGAAGTTCAAGTACTTCTACAACTGACTTTACTGGTTACTGTCTTGAAAACTACTATTTTAAGGTTGATTATAATTCTATTCCAGTGATTTTTTTTTCAACTACTTTGAATTTGTGCAGCTCTAAGCATCTTTCAGTGCTAATATAGATGGAAATTTAAGATCCTAGCATAATGAATATAAATCTTGATTTCCTTAGGTACCTTTTGGAGATCCATTAAAAGTAATTTAGGGGCCCAAGGTTTAAAGACCTGCTCTAGTATGTTTAGCTATAGTGTGCCAAAACTTGAGTGGCTATTTTCACATCAATCCCTGTATGCAGTGGGCCAGGCACCTGATTTTATTAACATAAAACGTGTATTGTATTTATGGATTCCTCCAGTTCATCACTATAATTTTGTAATAGCTGGAGTCTCATTTTGTCTGTCCTTCTCTGGCACCGCAAGCATCACAAACCAACATCACCATATGTGATAAGCACTCACCTTCCACCTGCATCCTGACCCCCCAGCCAGGACTCTTCTGTGGGGCACAGAATTAGTTGAGTCCCAAAATCGAGCTGTGATTCCTGCAGGAAGGCACTATGTAGCCATGCCTGGGACCAGATTTGGGGCAGTATGCCAAGTTCTTTTAAGAATTTGGCCCTAACTGTAATTACCATAGCTGGTGGCTGCCTGCTTCTGAAAATCTGCTGCAATGTTACGGGTGCTGAACACTCGGACACTCTAGTGATAAAGTCCAGCCGGTCAGTGGAGAGCTGCCTCAGTTCGAGGGTGACGTGAAGGACAGCAGAGCAGGGGCCAGAGCTGCTAGTAAAGGAAACCAGAGATGCATTCAGAGCAATAGACAGTGTCTGTTCAAGATTACAAATACCTGGCAAAACCAAACCAAACCAGAAGTATTACTAACAAATGTCAAACATACTTATTTCTGTCTAACAAGGATAAAATGCTAAATCACTTCCAGACCAGACAGTCTGAATTACCTTTGCAAAACACTAGTATGTCCTCAGCTGCTGCAGAAGAGCTCTGAACCAAGATCCTGAATCCAGAGCCTTCCCGTTGCTTTGGTAAATGCATCCTCACCTCCATGCAGGGCCGTGGCCCCTTGGCCGTGCTCCGTGTTCCACTGGGAGAGCTGGTATTACTGCAAGCTGCTGAAGAAGAAAAACCACCAAGCTGTGTTAGAGGTCTGGGTGGGTGAAATGCATTACAATTTCATTATTTATTTTTTTTAAAAATTCATGTAAAAGATGTGTATGAACTACTTTCAGAATGTCATTATCATCCGTATTTTTTTTTTTCCCAGTGAATTTTTACAGTTACATATTCTTCACACTCTCCCTTTGGCACACCCTGCATATGGAAGCCTGTACAGGACAACACATAAAGGATTGTGGTAACCACTCTATAAAGATGTAAGTGCCTCAGTACCTACAAACCAGATTCTATCAAATCTACCTTCAAACAGGGATCTCAGCTGCCCCGGAATGTATCTGGATGACCCCCACATGTGTTAGCAATAGGCTGCAATGACATACATGTGTTCCCACGTGGCCTATCCCCGCACTGACGGCACAGGTTTCTTTGTTCAGAATCACATTATGCATGTGTTTGTTATTCATGTTTCTGCTTCCTCAACTTTCCTTTGATGTAAATTTAATACAACTTTTTTTCATCGGTATTTGAAACAGAAACTCTGGGACAACGGGACCATCAAATATAGGATATACTGAATAACATTAGGCAATGTTTCATACTTTTTCTGCAAGTCAAATCTATAATGAAAAATACATATTTTTCAGAAGAAAAATAAAAATCTCGACTTTTATTCAGGAGCTAGAGACTTAGAGTTAGGTTCAGGCTGGGATGCCATGGCACTAAGCTGACTGAACTCTGCCGCAGAGGGTTTGTGTCAGGGGAGGCAGGAGGAGATTCAAATTGGCTTCAACTGCACTGGAGACATTTTATTTTAAGTGGACATTAGCTTCTAAGTCCCTTGCAAGTCCTATACTATGTCATACACAGTTTTGGAAAATGAATGGAAAGTCGCTTACATAGAGGCTGGGTAAGATGCTTAATCTTAAACTTCACATTCCTCTAAATAATTCTGAGCCACATCTTCACCTGTTATTAGCTTGCACAGTGTATGAAGGTAATGTTACTCTGCGCTTAACCTTTAAACAAAATTTCTGTGATTACTGGCCCTGGTTCCCAAAGCAACTGTGAGAAATGAACAGGGCAGATGGGAGCAGGCTTTCTCAATGGATGCTACAGAACATTTCTGTAATGATTTAAAGCCATGTTAAACAATAGCTTGTTCACATTCAGATGCAGAGCATCCCAAGAAGCTGCATGAGGCAGGGGAGAGAACTGAAATTGCTTTTGCAGAGATGCTAGGCATAATTAAAGGCTTGTGTCTGAATCTTACAGCTAACAAACTGCTCTACAACAAGGGAAACAGCTCCCTAAGTAGCTTTTTACAAAACACTAAATATACTATCATAACAATAAAACCTAACTATCCAGCTGCTGGTGAATTATGTGCATGTGGACATCACGTCCCCTCTCTCCCCTTGAATTCATCCCTTTCTGCTGCTGGGAAATAGCAAAGGTCCTCCCAGAAGCAGCTGAAAAGTTTAATAAAAATAAGTCGGAGCTGCTTAATCTGCTTTTGCAATCTGGCTGCACTTTTTCTGAAAATCATGATTGTTCCTTTGGCAAAGTTCAGGGCGAAGTGAGAGCTGTTAGCATGGCCCCAGAGAGGGGGGAGAAAAAAGCTGCTTGCTGTCTCCCCTTTTGACATGACAAATAAAGGCAAATGTGTGAAGGTATTAGAGCCCCACTGCAGAGCAGGAAGAGGAAAACAAATGGCACCACACCATATGCCCGTAATCCCAATTAAAATGCATTCAAATTCATTTCTCTTCCCCTCAGCTTCCCTTTTCCACACCAGTGAACAAGCATGTTTGACAACAGAGTGTGGGAATTTCTAGTTCACTGAGCAGGTTTCCTTTCCCTTTGCCCCTGCATCTACCTGAGGCTGCTGCTCCAAACCCTCGCCGTACACTCCAGAGCAAGCCCTGTCTCCCCTTGCCATACAGCCAGGCATTGTGCACTGTGCCAGGGACTCCAGGAGAAGGCAAACTGGGAAGCAGCAAACATGACTTAAGATAAAGTGTTCTCAGTGGCAGCGCTGGGCTTTGTAGGAAATCAAACCTTTTAGGCTCCCTGTTGATGCTGTGCTTAGCTTGGCACCTTTCCCAGGCATGAAGCTTGCGGAACAGAACCATCTATGATTATAGAATCATTTAATAGTTTGGATTGAAAGGTTCCTTAAAAATCATCTAGTGCCAACCCCTGTGCCCTGGGCAGGGACATCTCCCACCAGACCAGGTTGCTCAAAGCCCCATCCAGCCTGGCCTTGAACACTTCTAGGGATGGGGCATCCACAGCTTCTCTGGGCAACCTGTTCCAGTGTCTCATCACCCTCGCAGTAAAGAATTTCTTCCTAATATCTAATCTAAATCTACCCTCCTTCAGTTTAAACCATTACCCCTCATCCTATCTCTCTGGATGGCATCCTTACACACGGGGAAGCATCTAGCAGGGGAACGGGACCTCCTGCCTTTGACAGGCACAGAGCAGCAGGCACGGCAGCCAAGGGGATACCTATTCAGCACCGCCAGCAAGAAGGGAGCAGGGGAAAAATGCCTCGGGGTACTCAGGAGTTTGGAAAATGCCTTGGAGTCAGCGGGGTTGAGAACACACAGGAGGAAGGCAGCACGGACTGTTCATTAGAGGCTGAACAGATCAAGAGAGGGAGAGGATGTTAGTGTGGCAAATCAATCCGCAAGCAGCAAATTGATTTTAAAAAATGCAAAAGGATGTACTCACCATTATAAAATCGAATAGGAAGAGCAAAAAATAAACATGGTCTATGGTTCATAAAGCCATGGTTAGATAGATAGCAGAATGTTTTTCTCAGGCACGATAGTAGGCAACCTCATCTGCAGCTTTTCACATTTCTGCTTTTCACAGTTCTAATGCAGAACTAATTATTTCCCTCTAAAGGCCCTTTCTTCTTCTCTTCAGCTTCCTGTTGAAAAGCTATATGGAAGCTATTGACTGGACCTATAGCCATGGCATTGCTTTTCACTGTTTGTCTCTTGCTTCAGACTCTTGCTTTCTCCCTTGTAGCATCTCTCAGATCTCAACCAAGAATTCAAGACACTTGCTTATAACTTTGCAGTCTCCAGGTACTGGGTTTTACATCCCCCTCCTTGCCAGCCATTTCACATCTCCATCCCACTGCTTCCTACACAAAGTACAGCTGCCAGGTTGATGATACAGATGCAGAGATAAAATTCGATTCTCAAGGGCTGCCTTAGTAAAATGATTTTAACATACAGTTCCAGGTAGTTTTCTCTGCATGCATTTTCTTTATGCATTTAGGTTTACCACATTGACCTTTGCCTCTTGAGCAGGTGGCGCAACCACTGGCAATAGCAGGGTGTTATCCTCCATGCTCACTCGCAACACAGGGAAAGTGCACAGTTGGGGAAGATACTAAGCAAGGGGATCAATAGATGTTTAGTCAAGCAAGAGAGTTATCTGCAAACTCATAGGAAACAGGGTCTAATGTTGACCCAAGCCTGACTTCTCCCAACACTACAGACCTCCTCAGTCGTACTTCAGACTCCTCAGTGTCTCATACCCTCCCCGTCCACTCAGTGGTTCTCAGATCTTCTCTTGTGTCTCTTTACCCTAGTCTCAAACTCCACGCTGAGCTAGTCTTGGTGCCACCGTACCCACATTTCATCTGGCCTTGGTCACTCTCTGTGATGGCTCTCAGGGAGCTGCTCGCCTTTGTCTTCCTATACCAGTTTGCCTCCATCAGCTGTCCATATGCTTTCTGATGCCAGGTGGTCTCCAGGAAAGGTCCAACGGGGAGTGGTCACATATTATCTCATTATTCAAAACACCTGAAAATGTCTAGAAAAATTTCATCCCGAAAAGGGTACCAAGCATGGGAAATTTCATTCAAATGTTGGGAAATCTGTGGGAATGGCCTCTTAACAGAAAGAAATGCAGGAAATGAGGGCTGTTTGTGGCACTCCTTGTCTGTAGTTGAAATAATTCCAGAAGTGCTTGCCCACCACTTTCCTAACAAGGAGTAAGGGCTACCAAATGAGCTAAGTGATTCTGTATGTCGAGCCGTACTAGTGCCGTGTGAACTGTAATATTTACTTAAAATCCTCTCGCAGACAATGTACTGATTCAAACTTGATCCCATAGCTGCTGCAAACAATGTCATTATTATACAGCTCGTTATCCCACGACAGCTGGCAGAAATGAGCTCGGTAATTCACAAACAACTTTGAGAATGTGCCTGCACTTGTAACTGTGTTACCCATCGTGACTTCTTAATGGCCACGTGGCACCGGTACCAACGCTTCAGGCCGATCAAAAAAACCAAGTGAACACAAGGCAGATTCCTCCCGGTGTACGCTGAGATTATGCCCATAGTCATCTTTTGCGGTGTGACTGGGGAGGCCACAGTGTCTCTGTTGTGTGAGGTAACCCACGAGAGAAATCTGTGAGCAGGCATAACATTTTGAGGCTGCTTCACACTATTCAGGGTTTGGCAGGCCCAGTGTTTATACAACATTAATACCAAATTGATGCTTTTGGGAAACTCCACCCATGAGTGATCCAGAAAACTTCCTGATGTGCCCAACAAGACTTCAGCCAAGTGCACTAATTGTAGGCTGCAAAATATTTTTTCAGAGGAAAAGGACGGGAGAGAAGAGGGTGAAAACACAGAGAGGAAGAGATAAGCAAAGAAGCAATGGGCTGCAGTAGGACGGACAATATAGGCAGGACAAAGTATTAGTGCGGCAGGAGACAGAGATTGTGGGTACGTTTGTGAAGACCGTTCAACTTAATTATCAGAGGTACTGAAGCAGAATGTGGTTCATGTTTGTCCTCTCCCTATCTCTCTCTCTGTCTGTATTCAGCTTCTACTGGTGTTGCCTCTTCCACTTCTTCTCCTCGGAAGTTTCTGGGTCTGGCAGGGCTTACAGCATTGCCTAGAAAATTACATGGGGGCACATCCCTTTCTTTCCCCATTCTTTCTTATAGCTCCTGGCTGTGCTGTGACAGCAATACAGTTTGATCCTGTTGGCTGTGCCAGCTTCTTGGACAATCCACTTTTGGATGTAATGGGTTTCCTGACTGAGAAAATATCATTAAAACTGAGAGGTCTGGAAAAAACAAGATACTGTAATGCTTAAAGAGAATATTAAAATGATGCTTGCAGCTGGATCCTGTTGTTTGGTAACACCATGATCAAATCAACTCCAGAGTTTAAATCACCAGATCTTCTTGATGTTGGCCAAATGCTTCTTCTCAGTCAGATGCTTTTCAAAGACAAGTTAACCCAAGTACAGAGGCACAATTAATGTACTGATGAAACTCACAGGCTGAAGGAAAAAAAAAACATCTAGGAGGTTGTTAAGAGGTTGAGAGTCTGGAGTACAAAGGCAGATAAAGATGATGATTGCCTACAGCGAGAGCCCTGAGGTGAAAGAGGAGTTATCTGCCTTCCCCAGCTTGCTTCACCTATTGAGCCCCCAGGATCCCGGGCACACGCCTGCACAAGGTCCTGCCCTCAGATAACCCCACATGAAAGAGAAAAAGAAGCAACCGGCACCCCCCAGGTGATTCAGACTGAAGTGCAGAGAAATATCTCTGTATCCAAGGGAAGATGCAGCAGATAAACCAGGGAGCAGCAGCCAAGGCACAAGCAGCTGGCCACTGAGGTGGCTTTCTAGAGTATATCTTTGTGCTGAAGGTCCCAAGAAACCTCCGAAGGTCCACAATTCCAGTGACAACAGGTGCCCAGAAGACAGTAGAGAGGTTGCCGCAGCCTCTGTACCAGAAACTGGCCTGGGGGAAGTGAGTGAAGGAGACAGTGCTGAAAGGCACTGCTACTACAGAGAAACCGCAATGCAATTAAGCATTTCAGAGAATAGAGAGGAGGAGACAATACCGGCACCGGGAGGTCTCCAGAAACTGCTCAGAAATGAAGCTCAGTGCAGTATGAAAAATACTTCACTTCCAGGGCAGTTTCACCTGAGCAGCTTCTCTGGAAGGGAGGAAAGCTGCCCTGGGTCTCCCACGTAACAAACCAAGGGACTCTGCTGTGCGAGGTCCTTATTATCAAAACATCTAATTCCGAACAATCAGAAAAAGCCAGGCAGAGCCAATGTGTATTTCTCCCAAGACCTTTTCCCTCTGACTTTAAAAAAAAAAAATTAAAAAAAAAAAAAGGAAGTCAGGAAGAATCCCAGGTTCAGTCCAGAGCCGTCCCGGAGCCGCGGAGCCTGGAGAGCTGCCAGGCAAGCTGGCAGGAAATCAGGCGGGCTTGCGATGGAAACCTGCCTGTGTTCCATCGGAAGTTCATCCAAACAGAGACGCTTCTGCAAAACATTTTGCTTACGACAAATCAGCATTTGCTGACAAAAACCTGCGCTGTTGGAAACCTCCCAGCCAGTGTTTCTTATGGCCTACTCGTTCCTTAAATTAAAAAAAAAAAAAAAAGAAAAAAAAAAAAAAACTGAGTGTCTCATAGCTGATATTAATGGGCTACAATATATAGCTTTCTAAGTGACTCCTTATATGGGGCAACTCTTGAAAATGAGACCTCGGGAATTTCAATCTGGTTTTTCACAATGAGTGCTGAGGACTCAGCTTTGTTATCCTACAATGTACACAACTGCAAAAGTAATGGTGAGATGCTGGGCGAGGATAGAGCGATTTTATTGTATCCATATTTTCATTCTGAATAACATTTTTCAGATATTACAGCTGGTTAGTTTTGTATTCCTCCCTGTTCCTCCCAAATCCATTAGACAGAAAAATGTGGGTAATTCTCTCCCAGTTCTCAGATTATGTAACGAGGGCACAACTCTCACTTTGAAATGACTAACTTGAGCATTTAGAGAAAAGAGAGAAACATGGAAAACACATACACAACTTGGGATTGGTGCATAGCTGAGAGCATTTTTCTTTATGGAAGAAATAAAGACGAAGTGAGGGATGTTTCCTCTTCTGTGGTTCTGAATGATCCTGGAAACCTCTCTCATTCTAGCATCCCTTCCAAAGGAATACCCAAAAGGCTGTAGGATAAGGTCTGCAAACAAACTGGGGACTTGGTCCTGCATACTCTTCATTTACCTGAGTGCCAGAGCCAGAAGTGGGAGGCTATAATTCAGATAGCTGTGAAATAAAGAGCAAAGTACCCTTTTAAACTAACCAGAAGCACAAGTGATAATGGGTATATTTGTTTTCCCTGTACCTTTGAAAGAAAACAGCCACCAGCTGCTATTCAAATTTTCTTTCTTTGCCCCCCCAGTTATGTGAATACAGCGCACCAGATTAAGGCATTTTCAGCGTGCTAACTTCAATCATGTGAGAAGTCCCGCTGATTTCAGCCAGCGACTTCCCATTGAGTCAGCAAAGTACTTATGCCTGCGTGTGATTTTAAGATGACTAATCTCCCTGGCTGCGTCTGGGCTGGCGGGCAGGTACATCGGGCAGGATGTCCTGCGGCCCCGGCCCCCAGCATACGCCCCGGAGGCATCCTGACTCTGGGCTGGGACAAGATCGGTGTGACCGCAGGCTCCTGCATGCTGTGCTTTCCTTTGGAAAGAAATCCTTGTGCCGGGAGCTGGCAGGAAGTGAGAGTGGGCAGCCGGGGTGAAGGAGGGGATGGCTGGAGGGACATCTACTCTGCGGCGTGGCCAAAAGCCTGCCTTCATGCTCAGAGTTGCCCACATGCTGAAGCTCCTTGGTAACTTGGAGGGGTACTAGATCAGCCCCGGCTCGAACAAGGCTGTCTCAACTTCTCTAAGGAACCTCTCACAGTTCTTTCAATAATGCGGCTATTTATAGGCCAGGTCTATACTGAATAGATTGCAGAAGCTGCACAAAAGCTCACAGTGTTTTAGCAATGAAGCTGCAGAGAGACATCAGCGCAGACCGAAACCCACTCAGTACGGTTATGTACAATTAAATATTATAATCTACTGTGCTCTGCCTGATTACACTCACTGCTTAACTGAAAAGTTAATGGCGCCTTATTACATCTGTAAAATTTTCTTAGTAGTGAAAGCTGGTCTTGTGAAGTCCGGGGACTTGCAAATCTTACAGACTAAGAGCTAAACCCTGCTTTTGCCCACAACATCAATTTTCAGGGGTAGCATCACTTAATTTTAACAGAACACTCCCACTAATCAGTGCAGAACTTGGGCATTGTCAGAAACCATCAGCAAGTGTCTTGTCTTTCGCTTTCAAGTTGCTCTTTTTAGGCTCTAGCAAACGTCCTGGCTCTTGAGCTCCCAGCACGTATCATAGGGTGAAAATATTAATAAAAAGAATTATTTAAAATTGTTCAACAAGTGCTCTCATGAGGAAGAATTGCTGCTGCTGGAAGCATTCTGTCCTTGTCACCACCCAAGCACATTGCATCTTAAACGTCTGAGATGTGCGAGATGAAGGTAGCATGAAACAGCAGGACCCTTTGCACATGGCTCACCGGGATCTCTCTTAGAAGGAATCAGAGAAAGGATTTTACTGCTTTGACCTTCCCAGACTTCTGTCTCTATGACACTTTTTCACAAAGTCCCAATAAACAGATTGCTGCAAAGATGCCTTGCTTATGAATCTTATAAATCTTTTGAATCTTATGAGAGAATTGATATTTGATACAGGTGTTGGAGTAAGCCTTTGGCTTCCATCCCCATGGCCAGAAAAGGCTTCAGCGACACTATAGTACAGGCACTGGCAATTCCTGCTACTTTCTCTTTGCCCAAAGGTTTTCTATCTCAAAAAATGAGCAGAGATTTCCTCTGAGGATTAGGAGGAGGAAAAAACTTGAGAGAGAGGTACTATTTCATGACAATACAAAGCACAAAATGATAAAAAAAAAGATACTCAATGGTTGCCTCTTCTCTTCTGGCAACTGCTTCCTCTTTAGCAGCTTGGAAGAGAAGTTGGGTCCCTCTGTTTTATCCTGGTCTGTAAGGGCACAGGCCATACAGGGACTTACAAACCTAACTACTACTCTGCGTTGCAGAACCCTATGTTTAGATGGCCTTGTCCTCAGCCCACTCCTGCCTCTGCAAGCACACCGAGTCCTCTGACGCCCAGGTCCCTGCTAGAGACGTAGGAAAATCGTGTGACCCTGGTCTCCAGCAGATTCAGTGTCGCTGTTAATGCCAAAGCTCCTGGGGGATTCCTGAAGTAGATGTTCCTGCACTTGTCTGGACCATCGCTGCTTCCCAGAGAGACAAATTTTACATTCAAGCTTCCTCAGGTGAGAGAGTGGCTTTTGAAGGCTGAGGTGAGGTTGGTTCGGCACACAGATCCAAACCAAAGTCCCCACTCCAGTGGACTCATATGAGCAGCCTAGAAATTCCCAGAAACTTTTGGAATCGAACTATTAAACTATCAAACAGCAGCTCTTCTGACCCTGACGCACCCAAATGTTCTCTTTCCACTTGTTTTATTAATTTTTGCTTCCGAAGACAGGGAAGATGAAGCGAGGCAAGGTGAAGATCATAATCTGATTGTGTACCTTCATGGCAGAAAACGTGTTAGTGAAAATAAGCAATTTTTCTGCTTTAAGTCGCCTTTACAAAAACAGTTGTGGTACTGTGTCTAGAACAGTTATGGTAACTTGTCTTAAACTGCTGACTCTGCTCTGGCAGGGGGGTTGGACTAGATGATCTTTCGAGGTCCCTTCCAACCCTATGATTCTATGATTCTATGACTCTTTTTACTAAAAAGAAATATTTTGGAAGGGATACCACATTTTGTCTTGTTTAAGACTCCTCAGTGCCCACCAGAAAAATTCTTCAATACCAATAAATAACCAAAGGCCTTATTTTAATATTATTAAGATGATTTATTACAATCCTAAGTTACAAGTATGTTCTGCAACAGGTAATAAACGCAGCTTATTGCTCACTGACTAGTTTAGAAACCCTTTTTTGTTTTTTTTTTTTTCTGCTGGATTTAAAATATCTGGTGAACTCGGTGAGGAGTGTAGTCAGCACATCCTGTTAGCTGAGTCAATTGAAATTGCACCTGTTCTTGGATGCAAGTCATAATAAACGCAACCCATATACATTGTAAAGAAAAGGACTCGTGTGCACTTTTTCCAATTAACATCTGCCTTTTGGCAAGTCATTAACCTATTTTCTCACAAAGAAACGGCTTCAATTGTATTATGCATCCGAAGCGTGCAAAAGTCCCTGAGGGGGCACCCTGACAAAAACATACTGTTCCTGGATCCAATGTGAACATACATATTCATTAATTGTTTGGGGCAAAGAGTAGAGAATTTCTGATTTTTAAAAGTCCTACAAGGTAAACAGGTTACATAAAAGCTATGTCCTTGGAAATACATTCACATCCCAGCCACCCTCACTCACTACACAACTCAAGAGTGGTTTTGTGCTGTGACAGGGCAAAGAAAATAATTCAGCAACACCGTAATAAGACTTTTAGGAAGAAAAAAACCCAACCTGTTTACCCTAAAAATAGTACAGCATATTTATTTATTTAAATAGATATAAATAAAGGTGGGAAATTGTATTTCTCAAATCCCTCATGCTACAAGGATCTGTTCAGGCCATTCTAAAATGGCGAGGAGAACCCATTCTACCACAATTTCTCCAGCCAGAAGATTAGTTTAATTAAAATTTAAAACTACAGTTTAAGTTTCTCGCCATAAAGATAACGATAAAGAAACAATGTATTATTATCTCACACGTGTAGAAGCAAGGAACAATCCCCCAAAGATGAGGGAGTTGTTCAGAACCATTAGCCTCCAGGAAATGGTTTTCCAAAACTGTAAGTTTATTGAAAACGTCAGCAGTAGTAAAAAGTAAACAATGAAGATTTTTAGAGAATGTAGTGGAGTGTTTAGAAAAACAAAACAAAACAAACCAGCAAACCAAAAATAAAACAACCTCCAAAAAATAAAAAAGAGAAAACCCAGAATACAGTTTGAGTTGTCAAGTTGGTCCATAAGGCACGATGGATTTTTGGCATAAACTGTTGTCTCAATCTGATTTTGCCCTTCTACTTGAAAACCTCTATGTTCAGATGAAAAAGTTAAGTGCTTTAAGGTCCAACATTGCAATATTTTTCCATTCAGTGTCTGCCCTCATGGTGATAATTAGGAACCTCTAAACGTGCTCCCAAAGGAAGTGCATACTGCTATCCAAAATGAAAAACTGAGAAAAATATTAACTTTATTGCCTCACTATGGTGCTTTATGTAATGCCCAAGATAAAAATTCCACTAAACATTGATGGGAATTACAAATAAAATTTAAGACACAGTGGTAACTGACAGCATTTCTTTCAATTTAGAAGAGCGGTTTTGTTTTGAAGCGTCAGCAGAAGCACCTACGACGAGCTGCTGAGGTACTGCACAACGCTTTGACACTTGAAGAATCTGAAGTTCATAGAATTGTAGAATCATATGATTGGAAGGGACCTCTGGAGATCATCTAGTCCAACCCCCCTNCACTGGCCATAGTTGGGTTCCTCCAGAGACAGTCTTCCAGTGATGCTGGCAGGAGAGGTTATTCCTGCTGCCATCTTCTCTGTCTCCCCCCAACAAGTCTTAAGGATCTACAGGATGTCACTCGCATATTGGTGTATTGTGGGGTTTTTTTTTTTAATAAGTAATTGAGCCATTTTTCCAGTAGCTGGCCTGACTGCTGGAAGAAGTCTTTCTACAACAGGGTGACCTATTTACATTTACTATCAGAAGGATAACTTTGCTTGAGGACTCCATCAGGTACGTGGTTCAGCTTGTTTAGAACAAGTATGGATTTTCAGTACTTCACTGCAGTCTGCAATACAGATATACTTTTCGTAATCATTTAAAGACCTGCGCAATTACTTCTTCACATGGTGCAGAGCCACAACTAAGGCTAAACAACAGTCATTTTCCTCCAGCTCTGTAAGACAATTCAAGTTTGTCAAGTCACCAGTGATTTGACAGAGCACAAACCCTAGAGTAAATGCTTCTGACAGTGTAACCAGGCTCTTCGGGTGCTTTTAAAGGAAGCTTTTCTATTCCATAGCTTTATTTGAAATTATATGGATCCAGAGAATGAAATAATGAGCCCATGTCAATGTTCCTTTAAAAGAAACATCATGTTAGCTGGTTGTGGTTGTGTTTTAGGAGAGCCATCACAACCTGAGGAAAATACCTCCATCGTGTTCTCAAACAACTATCTCCAGTTATACAGACATGCCCAGTGTCATGCATGTTGAGTTTCAATGTCAACAGACCACCTGATAGAATGACAAGAACGTATCTTAACTTGGAAATGTTATGTTAGTTCACCAGATCCACAAACAGCAGAGGAATAAACTGGATTAAGTAGTAAATGCTCCAGATAATAGGTACTGAAAAGGAAGAAGGATTAGCAAGAGGAGCTAGGGCAGAAAGGAAAATTTCAGCAGAGATTTTATTAAAAAATACAGAAGTAAAAGAAAATTCCAAATCTTGTTGATAAATAATCCCGAAAAGCTTAACAACAACAAAAGAAACCCTGTAGAGATTTAAAACATATATATATATACACACACATATATATATACCACTCAGAGAAAAACGAGAAACAAATAAAAGATTTTAATAGTTACATGGTTTTGTGTCTTCTAGTGGAGCCAAGAAAACGCAAAGACCACGAGAGTATCTGCAAACGTGTAAAGCAAAGTACCTCTGACCTAAAAGACAGTATTTACATAACTATGCATTATATAGCATTATAAACATTTGCATAATCAAAGGTCAGGCTGTTTACATCACAATATGTAAGACCATCCTTTCACAAAAAAAATCTGTGCTAGGACGTTGCATAGAAATAGTTGCATCCAAAATTTTTATAAGAAGAGACTGCTTCTCTGCGATAAACAGTACTACTTAAGATCGATCTGAAAACACATAGCACTTGTTGGTAAAATTCAGAGTTTACCAAGCAAATGAGGTGGTGTCTGGCTATCTGAAGGTGATTACTATGAGAGACAATGAAAAGTTATCAAAGAAAAACTGATGGCTCACTGCTTTGGCTCGAACCGCAACAGGATTTGCACAGCGAGCTTCTGTACTAAAGCTGAACTCTATTGATGTTAATGAGGTTCAGCCCAGCAAATGGGCTTTATCTATATACAGTCAGTTGCAGAATTGGATTAAAATGCTCCCCTCATTTCAAGTGTCCTATTTTTCAACACGCAAAATGTGAAGCTGCAGAAATGGACGACTACCTAGTTTTGACTGTGGATTTACAATAGGTGTTCCGCAATTGCCATTTAAAAAAATAATAGGTAGACATAAAGCAGCATAGAAGCTTGCCATTAAAAAAAGACATACAATCATGTGAAAATTGCATTTTTATTAAAAATAAAACCCAAATCACCATACATTACAAAGTCTTCCCTGATTTATGGCTTCATTCATAACACATTAACTGATGGGGGACTTTCAAAGCACACAAAGCTTGAGCACCTCTGGATGTCCTTGGAGGATGAGAATCTTTTGAATTTATGATACAGATTTCCCATCATTTTGTGTTTGCTTCAAATATATTCTTCAGAAGTATGAAGCTTATTTTTATTTTTCTAAATATGAAGAATGAATTTTGATGGGGATGAGATAAGCAGAGGTACTTGGCTGCATCAGTCTCGCAGCTGAATTTACACAGATGCACTTATAGTTTAGTTTTGAAGTTCAAGGGACTTCATTTTCATATTTGTAACTAAAAGTTTTTACACTACGTCTTCTTGCAATCTACTAAAGTGTTTAGAAGCTACTTTTTGCTAAAAGTATTTGGAAGTATGTAAGGGACAAAGAAAACCTCTGGCATTTTTGGAGTCAGGACTAATTAGGTCTTATTTAATTTAGGTGCTTGAGTAACATTGGCTTATCACAAAGAGCATTATTTTCACAATCCTTACCTGACTTAAAAAACCTACAGAGAGCACTTCCATAATAATTGCTATTCATCTAAAAATACGTAGTTTGTTGCTTAGTTATATTCAAAGACCTTATTAGATTGAAATGGAGTCCTGTAATGTTCAATGGGAATGATTTTAGAAAATATTAGTTTAGTCCAGGCTACACTTCATTAAACATATAACCAGAATATATGCTTGCTACCAATGTTTAAAATGTGTTGTACTTATTTTTTTCTTCAGTTTTTATTACATTGACTTGTTAGAAAAGGAGGAATCTTTTTTTCCTTATAGCAAAATCCAATGAAGTAACATTTATTATTTCCTTGTGAATATGTGAAACATTCATCAATATAGTTCATTTTCATCTTTTATTCTTCCTGTCTTTCCTCAAGTAACATTTTTTGCTGATTTTCTAAGCATTCTTTCAGTTTATCTTCAGTCAAAGTCAGACGTTGTTCCAGGATTGAAATAGTCTGCGTGAAGAGGACAGTTATTTCAATTTGGTTTTATATTACTCACACAGTATTATAAAATTGTGCAAGACAGTAACATATGAAAAATCTTTTTAACTCAACAGGAAAAAAATATATCTTAAGATGGCTTTTCCTCAGCTATTCCACAACTTACAACTGTATTTTAAAATAACAGCTTTGTATCTATGGAAATTGTCTAAAGGTTTAAAATTGTTTACACAAAATATTTTCTCTGAGAGAGAGAAATATGTATGTGCGCATATAAATTACTCAAATACTATGTGAAAGTTGCATCCATATTTCAATAGAAAGCCAGCCATCACTGGGGACCCCAAATGGTGCCTTCCAAAAATCTAACAGAAAATTCTAAGGCATCTCTCCCCGCCTCTCGGAAAAAGGAAAAACACAGAAGCGAGAAAAAAAATACTATTAAAAGGTATTCTCCAAGAGATTACCTTCATCAGAAAAGGTAGGTTTCTGGACACAGGCTGGCAATTTCTTTTTAATCCAATTTACTACACAAATTTTCAAGTGATGACTTGACTCCACGCTTCCCAAAACTTATTTCTTGATTTAACACATATATTGCACAAGAACACAGGAAAAAACCCAAACCCTTAGCCACTCCCTTTTAATTTGGTTTAATGTTAATACGTTACAGACTACAGAGTAGTTCTTAAAACACAGATTGTCTAAATCTGGATTGCTAAAAAGAAATATTGAGCAATTGCAAACAAGTGACTCGGAGGCGCTGAATGAGACCAGTATTTGCGCAGTTTCACTGACACCAAGAACTATTCCACTGCTTAGACTCCCACCTAAGCCAACACCTTGAAACACTATATTTGAAAAGGGATTTAATGGTCCACTGCCAATTTACTTTGTTTATTCTCTCCTAATGCATGACTGTTCAAGCTGGAATCTGACAATGTCTGCTAAACAACTGGCTTCTGGCAAATCTACACTAGGTCTCACTACTGAAAAATAGGGACCTTTTTCCTCCTGAGTTAAAAATACAATAATCTTTATGATTATGTAGCAGGAAGCTTTCACTTTAGCAAACACAATACACGCAATCAATATTTGCTGAGAGCGAAAAAACAAAACAGTCACTTGACTATATAACTATTCCAAATAACCCCACAGACACTAATATTCTGATTTATGAACATGGCTTCTGGGTTTTTTTTTTGCCCATTTGGCAGCATTATCATTTTCCACTACAAGCTTTATCTGTTATTGCATACTTACTAGAGTTAAAACATCCAGCTGCTCCACAATGTGCTCCAAAGCATTACCCAGGGAGGGGGAGATGCCCGTTTGCTTGTCCACGTTATGCACAGCTGATTCGCTCTCATTCTCCGACTCCCTTTTTGAACTTGTTGCCAAGACTGAAGCAGGGGGATGCTGCAGATCTTCACTGCTCACGTCATCCTTGAATACAGAAACACCATTCGAAGATTCAGTTGCCTTTGTTCCAATTCATGGAATTGGAACCATACCGGAAGATAGGCAGAAGAGTCTGGCTTTTAATTATTTATTTATTTTAAAAATAAATCTATTTAAACATATATGCAGACACACAATGGCCTTCAGAATTGCTTCTTGTACCAGGTTCAATTCATAACGCTTCAATTCATTCTGACCTAAGAGAGAACTTCAGCTGTGATGGATGAGGCAAGAAGAGAAATTCCAGCAGTCTTTAGGTACGTATGATTGAGGAACTACATGCTGTACTATTAGAGCTTGAATTAAAGCTTGGATAAATACTATTGCTGACTGGAGTTTTCTTTAAAAAATATGGCTCTAGTTCACAAAAGAATTTATTCACAGCAGTCACATGGATGAAAAATCCATACGTGACTACATAATCACAAGGGTTCCTTCCACCTTCATAATAAGAAACCTCTGTTTAGTATAACGTCTTCTTTCAGAATAATAAAAACAAAATAAAAAGTAGCTTTTAGTAGTTTATTCAGTGGCATTGATTCTGATTTCTTCCGAAAATGGGAGGAGGAAACAACAGAAAAGACCCCCACAATGCAAAGTTAAGAGATAAATAACTTTGATGTATAAACAGTGCTCCAGGGTAAGTGTGAAAGCGTGATCTTCCCAGTCACTTCTGCTTTCCTTTGTGCCTTGAAGTTCTTAATAGCACTTCTGAGTCACAAAAGGTTAAATCGTCACTAATTCAGCAGAAGGTCCTTCTTAACAACTTTACCTGATTTATTCATGACTTTTTGAGATTACTTTGAAAACTTCTTATACCTTCAGATGATTTTATTATCAAATAAGTTCATTTTTACACTAAAATAAACTGATGCAGTTGAGTTATGTTATCTCTATTTCCAATACCCACAACATTTACAAAATAAAACTTTTAAATGATTTCAATTTAACTGTTTCTCAGAAATTTAATGACAGCTGGTGAAAATATCTATTAGCTATGCAAAGGGGAAATTTTAGTCTTACCTGTATGCAATATTTACAATGTACACAAAATGTATTTATGTTGTAAAGTTGAACAGGTTTGCAAAAAAAAAAAAGTCTTAAAATCATTGTCAGCCATTAAAATAAAGTCTCCTAAGTCTATAAAATAATCTTGTAGAACGTAAATTGCGAGGCAGAATTAGTGGCAAACCTTTACAAGATTACATAGGCATGTTGATGAGTTTCTGTCAAGAATGATTTATGTGTAGTTGACCCTGCCTTTGAATCAGGTAGGATCAGAGTGATGGACGAAATACCACGACAATAATATCATGATTTTAAATATAAGTAATACTAAATCCTATCAATACTATACAGGAACTTATACTACTGCATTTGCCAAAATACTACTGCTGCGTCTTCAGTGCCATCCTGTACAGTCCTGACCAACTAACACCCTCTGTTCTCGGGACTCACTGATGCCAAGTCTCAAAAATCTTCTCTTTCCCAAGTGCTCGGGTTGTGCTATCTACATCGATGAGAGAGAACTAAGCAGGAGACAAGTTATGTCCACCATCTACCTGGAAGGGCTTTTCTTTTTTTTAGCAAAGCACAAGAGCAAACCAGAAATGCCACACACAGAGTCAGTAGAAGACAATAGGTCTAGGGAGGGGAATGGCTGAAAGCAGTGATTGTAGTGGGGTAAGAGGTTTTTGTATCTTAAGAAGAGGAGGGCAAAGAACCCTCTCTGGGTTACAAGCTCCACTGTGCAGTTAAATTCTGCAAGGACAGGTCTTGGGTCCCAAGCAAGAACCCATAAAGTGCAGAGCATGGAGTTGACAGACCACATGGAACCCTCCTCAAGGTTTGATAGTACCATTTTATTTGGTGGTATGTCACTTTTGTTGATTTCAATTTGATGAAAGAAACAGATACACAAATTCGAAGATACCTCCAGTTCCTTCCAACCCTCTTTTCTGTGCTTGGTGACTGATTTATGCAAATGAGCTCAGCATGTCAAGTAATAAAGGTCTGATGCAACTGAAAGTGAAATCCATCAGAGATTTGTATTGATACTGGGTTGTGTCAAAAAAAAAAAAAAAAGCCTGCTAGACATCAAACTACAGATTTCAAACGTTAAACATCTGAGACTGTTCTAGAGAATGTCCTCATGGTTACAGCATTTGCATTGGACTACAGAGAACTGGCCTTCTCAGTCTAAGGCTATTTAAACTCACGGCTCATAGCGCAATGCTTTGTCAGCCAGGCTGCTGACTCCTCCTCCCATGGATCTGTGGAAGAAAGGGTACTCTCCGCAGCCATGCTGTTTGAGTTTCGCC
Organism: Rhinoptilus africanus; assembly: GCA_013400135.1. Lineage (NCBI taxonomy): Eukaryota > Metazoa > Chordata > Aves > Charadriiformes > Glareolidae > Rhinoptilus > Rhinoptilus africanus. Next base: position 209,661 of record VXBO01000757.1, read on the forward strand.
ACTGGTCTACAGAAAGCAGCTGTAGTTCAGTGGTTAGGATGCTCAGTCAGGAGTAGGTAAGTCCTGTTCCCATTAGAGGCTTTATATTTTATATATAAGGGGATAAAATGAATAAGAACTCCATAGGAGAAAGGATTTCAACCTCGGACTTCCCCACTCCTAACTAGATAGTTTAATTGCATCTTTTTCTCCAGTACCATGGATTTCAATTTTTCTTCAACGTAGAAAATGGTGTGATGTCAACTTCAAATTATTCCAAAGAATTGTACGTTGTGAAGGAGTCACTTGTTAGCATAAAATGAAATAGAATACAACTGGTTTGATTTTTGGACAAGGTAGGCAGAAAATAAATTTCCCATTTAATTTTACTTTGCTTTAGGTCCTTGCTTTAAAATGTTAAAAGTCCTTAAAAGAAAGTGTTCTGAATATCTCAGAATATTCTGGCTCACAATGTATCCCATGCACTTTTAGATGAGCATGAAGTAGATAGGATTACTGCATCTTAAGACTGTCCATATCTTCCCTTTGCAGATTTCATTATAGGAGATACCATTTATTGAATCCTAGAGGAGCTCAGATTCACTGTGTTATTTCTGACTTACCAAGTTATATCTGAGGTCCTTAGGAAACAGGATTAATGGAAGCTTTTTGGCACGCTTACTAAATCACAAGATGGAGATAGTCCCAAATGCTGATTAACACAGAAAAGATTAATTTGGCATTCAAATGTTAAAGAAAAAAATATTGCCATACATTAAAGAATTCCTTCCTTACAAGCAATCATACTCTGAAAGACACCCTTGTATTTAACTACAACGGGGGAGTCTGTTGAGTAGACTTCTTAGCGATATTTTTATAGAAAGACAGTGAGATTACAGAAACCTTGCTTCTCTGTATATCTCGACTGCTTGCCCAGAAGCTTCCAAACTTCAACTAGGATTAGCTAAACTTGAGAGAGAGGTAGAGGGCTCACTGATTAAGTTGCAACAAGTTTCAGGAAAATTGGAGGCAGGGTAGATGCGAGATGTTGCAGGCAAGACAGGCAGAACTCAAGCATTATATATTCTGCACGGCAGCAGAAAACCTACCCGGTTATCACACACCGTATGAAACGCAGGCAGTTGATGAGGGAAGTTACAAGTGTCAGTGAAAAACAGCCAGTTGGTGCAGGAAAAAATTGTAAAGCTTATACAATTATTCCTTCTAGGCACCTGTATGTGTTCTCTGAAAATTTTGGCACCTTTTGCTGATTTTAATCAAGCCTAGTGAAGAGGTAGGGGTCTCGGAAGTAATTAAGTTCCTGAAAGCTTTAGGAAACCATTTGCCAGAGTTTCCCACCTGAAGTTAACGCAGCTCTACAAGTTCACACTCCTTAGCGTTGAAGGGGAATAAGGATGTGAGAAAGACCCAGGCTGGAATCCATGTCTTCCCAGGCACCAATATCAATAAGCTCATTGGAAAAAAACCTAGCATCGTTTAGTCTAATGTTAACAAAGCTACTTGTACTGATGTTTTGAGAAGTACATTCATTTTCTTGCTGTTTGAATTATACCAGTAATTAAATAACACAGCCAAAAGAGATATAACTGTAAATTTGAACTGATACTCCTTGACTTTGCTTAAAGGCATACTGCTGTGCAAGTTCAGTGTCCTACAGATAATGTATTAATTCTCAAGTACTTAAAAATAATAAAAAATAGGTTTAACTCTCAAATTAAAATTTTGCTGTTTGTGATTTGAAGTATTAGAATTGAAAATTAATTTAAATTAATGGAGCAGGAGAGAAAAACAATCTCAGGTTATCAGACATTGTCAAGTTCTTCTAAAAACAGTTCCACTCTGAGGCTGGTGTTTCTCAGTTTCTTTTCAAACAAGCCTGCTGTGCTTCAGACTGAAAATAAAGTAGAGATTTCAGTTTAAGGTCCCACAAAGTGATCACAAATTTTGCTGTTAAAGCCAACCTAGATTCTTCCAAATGAAGAAGGAAAGCTGTCAATTCAGGTAAACAAAGAGAATGCTAAGCTACCAAAAATCTCACCAAACATTTTTTTTATATGTTGGCTTTTGGATCTATATTACTGTATCAGACAAATAGGCTGTGAAAAAATGCTTTATAGCTCAGTAAATTGCCACCTACATTGCCAAGTCAGAGTACTGGAAAAGTCTTCTTGTAATTTACTGGGTTAAGCAGGAAATTGAGATTCTTCTGTTATATACCCAAAGACATAGCGATAATGCGGCATGGAAGTGTTTATACAAATAAAGCAAAGGCCTCAACATTTGTCAAATCTGAAAGGATCAAATACAGATAAGCAAATAATTGAACTTTCAAAATTAGTGAGAGAGGAATGAAATGAGATAGTTTCAAATTTTCAACTTATCTAAATTGTGCCAAAATGGCTGCTATTTTTATCATAGTCTGGAAATTTGTAGAGATTTTTAAACGTTGTCAGACATCAAAGTATGCTGCTATATCCTTAGGTGCCTGCTTTATATTTTAATTTTTCTTAGTATCTAAATTTGCAATCTCCTCCAGGTCAGTGAAGGGTCCAAAACTGCTGAAATCTAAAGCAACACTCAAATGCCAAAACCTTGTTATAAAGGAGCAGCACTAGTCTCAGTAGATTTCCTTTAGTTTTGGATATGGATCAGTTCATGTCCACCACTTTCATTCAGTATAATCTTTTATAAAAAAAGTTCTTTAAAAAGAAACTCTTTCTACTCAACAACCTATTTTACACAAAGTGTTTAGAGAACTAAATGTTCCCTTTCCTTCAAATGACCCCCTTTTAAAGTACTTTAAATACTCCCAATTCATAAACAACAATTCTATACGTTACCAGCAATGTAGTAAAAATGCCTCATAATTCAAAAAACCCAAACTATCCTGAAAGACTTCAGAGCTATAGCTTATTTTGAGAAAGTAAATTTGAATAAGGCAATCAATTTAAAATTGTTACTTCTGAGCAAAGCTGAAAAGAAAATTAAAGTGTGTACAGTGCTTCCATTCACAGCCCGTTAGTAATAAAATGGACTCACATTTGGGCAACTTCATGTGAGTTACAAATAAGAAGAAGGAACAGATTTAATTAATCAATAGGAAGTTATTACCATGACATTACCAAGCGGATATTCAGGAGAAAATTAAGTTTAGCCTATAAATGATGTCACAAACAGCAAACCATAATTGCTTATCTTTGTTTTCTGTCAAGCAAAATAGCCAAAACTCTGTGGGTGGTACTTAATCAATTTATGAAAAATCCTTACACATAACCTTATCACCTCTGTCTTTTCCCAAATGTTTTCCCATAAAACATTCACAGATCAGATAGAAACAAACACTGTATCCTAGTTTCCCTCCACTTCCCGATGTATAGGAATAGAATCTGAGTAAAATGCATCCATATATAAAGATGCCTGAGCTGTTTTATTCATAGAGAAAAAAATTCCCTCAAGGGAAAAAAAAAAAGAAAAAATACAAGTCTGTCATTCAACTGAAAATCATTAGTCTTCAATCTTCTAAGAGCCTTGAATTCAGAAAATATACACAACAGCTTCCAAATGAGTATCTTAATGATGTTATAATTAAGATGGGCTTATATGAAAAAGTGTCATTGGTAAGCTTCCTAATGAATCACAAAAATTGGCATGGGATGCTTTTTAAAAATAATCCTTTAAATTTTGAACACATGGTACATTTGCCTACTAATACTAAAACATTTCTGATACTGTGATTAAAACAGCTACAAACAATTAGTCATAACTAGGGCATTAAGCTCAAATAGACCAAAGAGCAAAGGCATAACAGTAGTCTCCCATCTTACCAGACCTTGATTTCCTGTGTTTTTTGTTGTTGGTGGTTTGTTTTTTTTTTAATCACGGGAAGTTTCTCAGAAGGAGCAACAGTACTATGATTATCACTGCTTTTTCCTCCATGTTGTGAGCCTGCTCTTGAACTAAAATGGTTCACTGTGGATATGCTAAATTGAACTGTACCGGAGATGGCTTTTTTCTCCTTTTTTTTTGTAGGCCATAATTATTCACAGATCACCTCTATTGCTTTGAAATTATTTTTTCCAGTCAGTAAGTGATCCACATAAAACAGAGCTCTTTGATCTATTAGGCTAACCCTGCGTATGCTAAATTACAATCTGTTTTATCAGTTTCTACTGCAGAAAACTTCCCTGTAGTTTCAGCTGATGACAGCGCTCTTCGCTTCCTCCCTCTCCTCTCGCGCGTATGTGAATCAGCACAGCAAAAGCCTGCCATGTGCCAGACTCCAGCCTCCTGCCCCTTGCTATCTGATGACGTAGTTCTGCTAGAATTTACTCACAAACTTTAATCAAAGTTTTGCGTTCAAGCAGTAAAACACAGCTAAACTACGCAGCGCATTTAAAAGTTCTACTAAGCATTTCTAGTTTGAGCAGACTTCTTTCAGAGCAACTCCTAACACAGAATTTCACACTTAATTCAGAGTCTTCCACAGCTTCTTATGCATCTCAGTCTTCTCTAGCTTTTAGAAGAATGTCCAAGCTAAAATCAAAAATTGAAAGCACTTAATGTAAGTGTACCTCCATCCAATCTGAGAAGAAAATACTTAGCCTCCTCCTCCCCAGCACAAGTATCATCACTGAAGGCAGCACATCCTTCAGCTTAGACCCTGACCATGACTGGTGGTATCAGGATACAAACTCACAGCCAACAAACCAAGCCAGACTGCCAGACTGTATCGCTTAGCAGAAAAGGCATTGTCATCTAAAATAGAATAACACTTTCTCGGTGTTGAAAGCAATGAATTCATCCTTAAGCTAGCTGAGTTTATATAGGTCATGAGGCCAATACAGTACAATGAAAACTAGTTGCTAAATTGGTTTTGGTTTTTTTTAAATATCAGTACGAAATTAACCGAAATCCTGATGCACTTACAGCTGCAGTCTGATGAATCAGATTTATTTATGGTCTGATTAATCAGATTTATTTATTTCTACCAGGATTACAGCTATGTTAAATGTAGCATTGCTGTGATGACATGAAATAACAAAAACTTCTGTTCACAGGCACATCTCAAGATATCCTGAATAGATAGTTTTATATAAAGAAATCATATCATACTTTACAAGTGTTCTTTCACACACATGATGAGAAACTGGCTGCGTGGTTTTGTTATGTCAGCTTTTCCCCAGAAGTTTTATTTGTCATTGTTGCTGTAGGTCTGAGAAAACACTGTAAAACAGTGCACATCCCATGAATCAAGTGCTTTGCAATTCCGTGCGTACAGAATCTAGTATAGAACAAAAAATTTTCTCCATATTTCTTTCATGTCAAGAGAACAATTTTTCTGTGAAAAGAACCAAAAATAAGCCTTTGTTTTCTCCAAGAAATATAAAAATTGTATTTCCCCGATAAAAAGCTTACAGAAGTTACAAATATCTGAGCACATCCAGTTAGAGACAAATAATATTTTTGAAATACTTGTCTAAACTCTTTCTAAACCACCAGCAATACTTAAGCTTTACCTAAAACCTGAGAAAAAAATTTTTTTGGGTTTGCTTATTGATGTTAATTTCTAACATCATTATTTCCCTGCATGGTCAGAGTCCAATTCAGCAAAGGAATCCACAAAAACTGAATAGCTATGCTTTGTTTCCACTGGATTGAGATAAACCTAACCCTTAAAATGAAATACAGAACCTAAATACAGCAGCTATGCAGCTAGGAAAGGAAGAAAAAGAAAAAACAACACAGCCCCATCAAACATGTTCTAATCAAACCACTACATTTTGAGCATTTAGAGAAAACTGAGGATTTCCCCCATAAAACAAGCAATACTGCTTAAAAGTAAGTAAATAAATAAATGTCATGAACATCCCACACAAACTAGACAGAAATCGCTAAAGGTTCAGTTTCCAAAGATAAGAAATTCCCTGCTAGGAAGTCAGTTCTAAATTTAACAGTTCAGGAAGACCATATTCAAACACTTTCATAAACTACAAAAATACCTGCACCACAGGGACTAAAAATAACAACATGTACCCTATGGAATAAAGGTAAAAAAAGGTAATAAATTATCTTCAAGATATCTTCAGCTTCAGCAAGAAGCTTTGTAAAGCTGAGGACAGATAATGTGAAACCATAGAAACAGTCCCACTCCACGTTTACAAAATAAAGTAGCCAATTTTAATTTAGGCAAATTACTTTGGACTGCACGTGCGCACATCCAAGGGAACATCTTGTAGCTAAAATCAATGCTAAAGTTTCAAGTGATGACTTCTTTTTACCCATATAGAGTCCTAATAAAAAATATATCACATACTCTGCTTGAACTTCTTATCCATACTAGGGCAGGGAAAAGCTGAGGGAGGGCAGGAGGAATACTTGTAACAGAAACTGAAAACACAAGGAAATAGATACTAGAAAAGAAATGACGACAGCAAATGAATAACCCTATATGGGCAACACCTCCTTTCTAATACTACAAATAGAATATTCTGCTATATTTGATACTACAAATACTAATGAATAATAAAAAAAAGAAGTAAAAACCCCTAGGATTTTCCTAGCATGTGGGGAAACTCCCTATAGTCCAAGTAGCAGATTGTGGAGGTTCACGGAGGGCATCAAATCCACGGAGGGCGGGAGGCAGGGTTACCTCAGAACACGAGCGGGAGCACAGCATCCTCACCAGGACCACAGCTGCTCAGAGAAACGACAGCCGTACTCCTGGATTGCCTGCTCATGACTTCTTTCTGTCCTCTTCCCCCTCCTTAAGAAACTGACTGAAAGGCTCAGCTTCAGACTAATAGCTAAGCTAAATAAGTCTAACTGAACCTTACAAAGAAACAATAGCTGGTAACAGTATGATTTATTGCGCAGAGTCTTAAAATATATATAAAGGGCTAGCACTTCATCTATCTCGTTCAAACGGCTGGCAAAGTCACCTAGTGTATTCATTGGTACTGTTCAAAATGAATTTACAATGAAAAGAGACTGTTCAACAAACCCAAAGGAATTTCTCATTCTTGAAGGCATGTTTACTCCTAAAAACCCAAACCAAAGCCATTTTTCTCCAGTTGAAATTTTCAAACTAAATCATATACTGTAAATTATGTATTTTACAGTACGTAATTGATTTCTCTTAGATAAGTGTCTCATATTTAACCTCTTGGGGCAAAATCAACCTTGACCAAGTTACACTGTATGTAGATGAGAAGAGCTAAAGGAACACACTTCAGTCTTAAACCCCATCTCTCAATAAGAACAAACAAAAGAATTACCAAAGACAAAACCCTGAAAAGACAGGCTCTGCCAGGACAAGAAGGTTTGAAGGACCTGAGTAACCTCCTCCTAAACCCTGCAGTCCCTGTGCTCCAGTCTCCACACGGGGTCTGGTGCTTCAGGAGGGTGGGAGACTGTTGCACAGGAGAACCAGTGTAGAGCTGTGTATGCTGCAAAGCATCCCCTCATGCACACAGAGATACCACATTAGCAGAGCCCCCTGCTGTAGAAGGAGCACATAAGATCTTTTTGCCAGCCCATGCATAAGTATATATTCATACATGCTACACACATCCTTCTCTCAAAGTTATAGGCAAAGCCAGCAGAAGGTCCCTTCTGCTGGCACAGCTGCACCCGTACCAATGGGTTTTGTCAGGATAACATCAGTGCTATGGTATGAATATTTTTGTTACTTCATACCAACATAACTTGTGTCAACTAAACTTTGTTGCATAGACACACCTAGCTTGCCTCCCGAGGGGGGATGCTAGGAAGTGCAGAGTGTCCACACAAAGATTTCATAGAGAAATCTTCTTTTGTCAGCTGAGATCTGGCAGTTTTGACTTCCCTTCAGATCAGGGGTAACAACAAGAGGGTATACCACTTGGCCGAGTGGCTACTGACAATACCAACAGGTTTTTACTCCTACTGCTACAAAGAAAACAATCTCCTCAAATTCAAGTTTACAAGAAAATAGCAAGGAGTAAAAAGCACTAAAAACTAAGTTAGGAATACAGTATAGTAGAGTCCAAAGTCAAATCCAACAGGGCCAGCACAATTGCTCAAAGACTTTGCCAAAGAGACAGATGCTACTATTAGCAAGAAAAGTAAAAAAAGAAAAAGAAAAAGATAAGATGCCCAATATTTCACAGCTTGGAGCTGAAATCTCTTGACTACAGCCAGGGAAAAAAAATATTTTACTATGTAATAGAGGAACACTGGTCCTCAGCATTTGACCAAGGCTTTTGCTAATAAAATGTTACACCTATAATGGATGATGAAGAAAGGTTTGACAAGGACATCAAATGCTTTAACAGTAGTGTCACAGAAAACTCCCATAAGGATAAAATGAAACTTCAAAATTTTCCTCAAGAAGTCAAATTTATCTGCTTTTGTTAGGTTTCATTTAATAGCTGGAGAGAGAAGCAAAATTCTACACTGAGCTACTTCAGTGCTCAGCATTAGTAATACGCTGAATGTTTGGACAAGCTGTCCAATTTATCCAGGTAAAAACAATACTCAGTGCTGCTGAGCATAGTTCAGAGGTGGGATTTTCAAGAACAGCTTTAGCAGTGATAGCATAACTTTGTACTTAAGTAGTTGAGTTTTACAATTTACTGTGATAATCAAATTAGGGAACTGCAGAAACTGAGAAATTTGAGAATTGCATAGAAATATCCAAGAAATGTTAACTTTGGAGTGGTCTGACATGCCTGTTATACTCTTGAAAACTCATTTATTTTAATTAGTGTTCTATTACAAACTTCTGTCAAAATACACACATTGTTCAGCACCAATCAAATTGCTAAATGTGTTGGCATATAAGACTGGTAGGTAGATCTGTTCTGCTTGGCTGTATTAAAAAAGGAATTCAACAACGATAAAAATTATAGTTAAAGCATTAAGGTTGCCAATAATAGCTTTATTTTGAAATGCTTCATAATTTTCTCCCACTGTTGGGCTGTGACAGTTGGAGCTTTGAGGAAACCAAAATAAACACCTTACTGATTTAAGAATATGTTCTGCAGTTCTGCCAGTTCATTAAAACCATAATTTATAAAAAAAAAAAATCTCTGTGATAAGCCGAGAGAGTGGGTTTCATTGCTCAAGCAATTCATTAGCTACCAGGTTCTAAAAATTCTTCTCCTCATTTGACGCTTGATATTTGGTTTTTAGCCAACTTCTTCCTACCGAAAGCGACAAAAATTAACAAACCATTGGTGACTAACTGTTAACATGGGATAAACGGCACCACTCTGACTGAACTTGGATAGTCAAGGCCGGGGGAAGGGCAGGGACAGTGGCCAACTCAGTGAGTTACAATTCCAAGAATATTTGCGATCCTTCACTGGAACTTAGGTCTTGATCACAGAATCCAGTCCTTAGGTACAAGAAGGAGTTTGCAGCTATAGCATGCTCGTTAAGCAATCTCTTATTTTGGAACTGACATCATCTCCTATGGTAAATTTATTTTCTGATGATTTAATTTAAAAAAGCATAAATATGGAAAAAACTTAGTTTATACAGCTTATGTTCTAGCCCAGTAAAAGTACAAAAACCTTCCCACTTCTGCCTCAACAGATGCCCTTAATATCACAATGGTCATATCCACAATCCTGTTAGCTGTTGTTCAAATAAATACCGATAAATAAATAACAAAAAGTAGTCAGCTAAAATTTAGGGGTTTGTTCTCCGCTTCTGCAAATGATGCTGGGAGAAAGCCTCCTTTTTCCTTAGTTCTTTGTGTGAGAATGTTTTATGGATTAAGACCCTGATCCACATTATTAGTGATGTGACAGGGCTGGCTACTTTGCAGTCAGCTTTTCCTCCCTGCCAGCCCAAAAGAAGAGGGGAAAAAGAAAATAAATCTAGTACAACCTCCTGCCTCTCTCAGCAGCAAAATGCTACAACGCCAACAGCTTAAGAAAACTCTGCCTCCATGATTCTTATAGGATTCCTATGCCACCGAGCTGCAGAGAAGCAGTTGATGAACACAGCAGAAGGGAAGCAACTGCTATAGTGTCCGCGGCAAATCACAGCTTCGTGTTCCAGATCCAATTGTTCTTGCTACTTATTACTCCTTCTTGGCATAAGAGAAAACTCCACTTACAGTTTCTGTTCTCTGTAGTGATGCTTACATCACTAGAAAAGCTGAGGTACGCTACAAGAAGATACATAACTCACAAGAAACAAGACCGATGCTTACTTTTTCATTCAACAAGGTGTAGCATCTTTTGCACAGAAGAAGTTCTGAGGAACAGGCTCACTGTGGATTGGTACATCTCTCCGTTTAATGTATAAGTAGAAAATAATTTATGATTTCTCAAGAAAGTGGCATAACAGCACATACAGTAGTAAAAAAAATATATATAAATATACACAAAGAAATATCCCCATAGAATATAAGGATATATATAAAAGGCTATATGTACTCTTTTATATTTATGACATTTTTCTATGTGTCTATATGTATATATACACACGGATATATCCATATATATGCATACACACACACTTATATATAACACCCTACTAATTTAATACCTTAGAACAGAAATAAACTACAGCTCTGTCCCCTATAACATGCAAAGCTGTAAAACTGTGTGTGTATATATATGTATATTAGGAAAATAAATGGAAAAGACTAAAGGGTTTATCATTTGAAGATTAATATTAAATTCCATCGGTCACAGTGTATTATTTTATTCATACATCTACCCATGTTTAAATTAATTTGTTAAACATCCATGCAATTCTTCTGCACACATTCCATATTTAATTATGTTTGCTGCTACATTGCTAGCACTTGTGGTGTGTTTGGGTTTTTTGTTTGTTTTAAACAGCCAAACTTAAAACATTGATTAACATTAGTATTCTCTATGTGTTCAAAATGAGAAAAAACATGACAATATGATTATATATACTAAGTCAGTGCTTAACTTGCTCACCTTCCTATTGCTCTAGCATACAAAAAGTGTCTTGGAATGATATTTGTATTAGTGGCATCCAGATTGGAAGCACCACAGTCTAAAACAGTATTCAGTATCAATTATCTTCATCTACTTCTACACAATTCACTATATTCTTGTATGAATGTTGTATCAAACTCCTAACAAAAAAAAAAACCAAACATACGTCATCAACTGTTTCTTTTTGGTGTAAAGGAACATCACTTTAACATCACTTATCACACTGGCACCCAAAACAGGAGTGTCAGTATGTTACACAAGTAGGACTGAAAGCCACCGTACACGTACAACTTGGAGGCGGAGCACACGGGTAGAACTTGCTCATGTCACTGTATCTTAATAAGTTACTGCAGTCTGTTCTGGAAATCTGGTCCTCTGGTTAGACCAGGACAAAGAAGAACCAGAAACTTTTATTCTATTCCTGCTTGACATTTCTTTGGCATTGAGGTCTGTGATGCTTTACTGAGCAACAGAATGGAAGTTTCATTAAGAATCACCACAGACTGAGATTAAAGCCTTCTTGCTTTGTAACCATGACTAAGTTGCACTCTCTCTACAACTTTTCTGTTTTTAGAAAAAAGTCCCTTACTTGTACTATTATTATGATCTTTTAAAACTTTTGAAAGGAAGATTACAAGATTACTTTGGTATTTTATTTTCACCAGGAGCAGCCAGGTGATAGCAACAATTTATGGAACTGTGTGCCCATGCAAGGCACAAGAGAATGTATTATTTCCCATACTCTAATGAAAACACAGTGCCACTGGCACTCCCTGTCATCTATGTCCCTGCATCTTAAGGACAATAATTTCTAATAATAATAGTGGACAACATTAACACAGATATTTTCTAGAGGTCAATCAAGTTGAGCGCATAACACTTACATATAAGATGTTCCCACTAAGAAGAGAGGCTCAGATTCTGAAATGTGCTTGTGCTCCCTTGTGCTCACGGTGACGTGGCACTTGGAAAGTAAAGCACATTTCTCTGAATAATGTGGTTGTACAGGTTAGAATTGGATTAGGGATATAACTTCATTGAAAGAAAAATATATAAAGATGTAAGTAATACTTAAATACTTCACTAAATTAGCATTAATGAAAACCAGCATTTTTTCTGGGGTATAGATAAGAAATATAAACACTATGCTAAAAGGTGTGTTAAACAGAGTATCATACTTTTACATCCTCTTTATTAATTTCATTTGATTAAGGCTGACTGTGTGCTTGCAACTGCATAAAAGAGCTAAACAACATCTAATCCATTGTACAGTATCAGTTACGAGAGGTACTGGTCCAATCAAGATGTGGAGACGCCACACTCAGCGGAGTATGGAAGAAGCCATATCCCTGCTGTGTGCCATGCTCCATACTTGATGTTAAAATGACACTAAAAACAAAAGCAGTTGGTGCTATAATCCCAGATCAACAGCTGGCATTCCAGTCCTAAATGCCAAATTCCTGTTGGGGATTTAGAGCCTTCACAGATAAAATATACTGTTGCTTTTTACAACTGTAAAAGGCAGAATAATACAGGCGACCATAAACAAGAAGTGCTAAAACACAGATGAACAGCATAATTGAAGGCCTCAGCAAAAACTCTATAGCCATTAGAATTAGGAGCAATAAAAAGGACGTTTAGCCCACTTTCCTAAGGAAACAATGCTGAGACTGTCATTTGCTTGTCCCCACACCTCGCTTTTAGGTTTTGAACTCATTGCAGATTTAAGAGGGTCTGATGGAGGAATGGATACCCTAGAAAAAGCTGATTTCATTTAAGTTTTCTGAGACTAGATTGCCAGCTAAAGGAGAGAAATCAGTTAAGTACTCCCACTGGGAGAAAGGCTCTGGCATAAGTTTACACACTACTGGAGACCAGAGAATGTATACAAGAGAAACAGAATTTATAATTACCTAAAACCAAGGGAAAAGCTTCAAATAAAACATTACAGTCAGCTGTGAAACACATTTGCAGGAAGCTAGGCTATGTTATTTCTGCCAGTCAAAGATTATTTGTACTTTACAAATATCAGGAACAAAGTAAGTCCTAGCAATGGCATACTTATTAGCTAGAGGTGTTAAAGAGTGATGCAGAAACTTTTTCAAGTGGTTAATGAAGTATTTTTATCTTCCATTTTGGAAGATAATAAATGTTGTAATTTTATTTCTGGCAAAATACTTCCTATTCCAACTGTAGCAAAAAGAGACAGTTAAACAATTTACACTGTATGTAAATATTTTTAAATCCTGGGTTACATAGTTTGAACTCAATGGTTTTGAAATAACTTAACAAGTAAGGTGATGATGTTGATTTTTAATATATCCTGGAATAATGGAGAAATACCAGGCGACTGAGGAAGCAGACATTCCATCAGTAGTTCGAAAGGATAAACAGGATAACTGTGTGGTCACAGGTCACAGTCAGCTTGAGAACTGTGTCCGGGAAAAACAATGAAGAGTTGATTTAGGGCATATATAGCAAAGATTTAAGGCATAATGTCAAGCAAATCAATACAGTTTGAGAAAGAAAATAAATGGTCTGTCAAACTGAAGACCTCTCTAGTGAAATATTTAGTCAAACTGTTCCTGATAAAAGCACTTTTTTTTTTTAATCCATTATATGCACGCTAGAATTTCAACCGACATTTTAGGTTGCAATGCAGTATGAAACCAATTATCTAGCTAGTGTTTCTTCAAAATCAGTTAAATCAGAAGGTTACTACAAAATTATGCTGGTTTTAGTGATTCCAGTGAAATCTGTTCTTGTTTCAGTCCCCTGCGAAATGTACCAACAATCTGGAAGATCAAGTTCACAGACGACACAAAAAGGCACACTGGAAACTACTAAAATAGTCTGGGTTACTTGGCGATCTGACTTCATTCAGCTAGCCAAATGCAACCTTATGTACACATGTACGATCTCAGAGATGAAGACACTCTAGAATAACACATTATAGAAAGCAGAGGTGTGGAAAAGAATTACAATGGCATAATGTATAAGTGAGGGAAATGATAAAATTTTGATGTGATAAGGTTACTGAGTGAAGAATTACAGTGACTTCTTACAAGTAGTTATAACTAGCTGAAAATATTGAGGAAGAGGTAGTATTGTACTGTTACACTACACTAGCAGAAGTTGGAAGTATGGACACAGAATTACTAAGATGTCTAAGAAATGAGGAAACACCTACAAGAATGAATCATGTCTTGGAAGAGTAATCTTTTCAGTGAGGAAAATTTGATACTGGTTTATCTACGAACAGGTTAAAGATAAAGTAATTAATTCTCTTAAATCTCTGTGTCAAGAAAGGGGTCGTCCTCTACAATAAAAATCCTGCAATAGTAGTGTGGAACTGACATGGTAGTATTCAGGAAGTATAACCTCCACAGAGTTAGAACACACCTGAGGACAGCATCTGTCTACTCCTCGCTCTCTCCCTTGCACCAACCCAAGCTGGTACAACCAGAGTACCATACTGTGAGGCAATACACACACAAAAAAAAAGGGTACAGTTTTTCCAAACAGCGATGCCATGTATCTCCACTTATGGTGGCAGTCACACAGCTCCTACTTTTTCCTTTACCTCCCTCCAAATACCATATGCAAATACCACAATCCATAAGGGCAATAGAATCCAATGTTTCTCTTACAGAACACCACCCTAATCACTAACCATGAACTGCTTCTCACTTGCTTTCCTCTGATGCCATATACTTTCAGCTTTTACTTTACAGTGCTTTAAATTCAGACGTGAAGGGTGGAGGTTCCTCTCTTCAGGCTCTGCCTTGGTTACCTGCTGTTCAGGTTACAGCCATGCAGACAGAAGAAAGCAAGCTGAATCCTCTTTGGCTGATAAAATAACTGAATCCATCACACCTACTGCCTGAACAATAGAAGCCATTACTACCACCTCCTTTGCTCATATTTTTCCATTGCATCTTACGAAAGATGATGTTCAGTTGCATCATGCATGTAATACACCTGTATATGTTATAGCACAATCACATTAGATACGTGGCTCCACGGACATCAGGCAGCCTCAGGTTACAGCCAGCACCCACCTCCTGCTTAATCTCCAAATAATTTTTTTCTCATTATTTCCCTTGTGCTGGTATTACTGTTTGGATAGCTGAGCAGATCAGGGAACTGACTTGGATGGAATTAACCAGACAAAACCAGTTATATTAAAATGCCAGCAAAATCATTCTTTAGCATTGTCCTACTTAATTTCTGAACCCAAAACTATTTTGGTGGAAGATACAAGACAAGATACTTTCAGAACTTTTCTACAGCAAACACCTATCAGACAAAGCAACATTTTTGCCCTTGGTACTGAATTTTATTTGAAAAAGAGTCTTGGTCCCGCTTTAAGCAACCTATGTAATTTTTGGATGTGACTCGGTGCTTCCATTATCTCCCATGAAGCAAGTAACTACATCTTGTACAGCAAACTAGACAGTAATGCAGCAAAGATTGCAAGGGGAGATGTGTTGTATTAGAACAATTGATATATTTGGAAAACACTCAAACAAGCTTTTAGGGAGAAAGCACCCTCTGGGTTTAGATATCACTGTAATCTCAGTGATAAATAGAATTTGCTAGCACTTGTTCAAGCACTGTCATTTAGGAAAAATAAGAAAAGATTTAAACAGTATTAGAGTGTTTGCTTTTGTAACAGACTTGCATTAACCATTTTGAATAACAGAATGGTTATATACATATATATATTTCATTTTATATTCAAGGTTCTACCACGCAGCTGCAAGCCTGCTATGCTAAAACTGTATCTAAGAACAAAGGGTAATTCAAGGCAGTATTTTAGCTTTAGCCCCTTGTTTTCTGACATGCTTGATCTATAGCTCTGCTTTATTATCCAACTTAAGATAAACAAAAATAAAACCTTGCAACCTTCTCTAAAAGAGTCACGCACTAGGAACTAATTTAAACATTCCCTTGTTTCTCAGTCCCACAGTGTGTCATCTCAGGATTATTAGTCCCATTCAAGAAGTTCAAAACTTAGCTTGTGCTACTGCAAGAAAAAAAGAAATTAAAACAGGTGTTTACAGAGTAACAGAGCTACTGAATGCTAACTTCATTAACTTCCATTAAGCTAAATGACTCACAAATGGCATTTAGATCAGTAGTAAATCATCATCTAGGTCAGCAGGAAGCTCATTACAGACTGACAATCCAAGCGACAGAAACACTTTTCTACAAGTGCTATAGTAGTAATTTCCTGTGTGAAAGGCTTGCTGCTGTTCCTGCATTCCTCAGGGGATGCTTCTTCTCAGAGGATGTTACGCTTCCCCAGGAAGAGGAAGGAACCAGTTGTTATTGGATGTGTGGGCTGATAGCTGTCGGGCATTTTCTGCATGCCGCGGAATCAGCTGTGAGAACTGTGAATACAGCTTAGATTCCCAGCTGAAGCAAGGGAAAACACTGCTTGGGCAGACAAGGTCAGGGCGTACACATACAGTATCTCAGGAAGTTGAAACAGAAATAATACCTGGAACTTCCATCCCTCTAGTTCCCAGAAATGTGCTGATTTGCTAAACGAACAATATACAGACGTGGATCAACTTGAAAAGCATTCGTGAAGCACTGCGCTGTTGCCATGAGTAGGACCCTATACAAAGCAAAATATTGCCAGTTCCAAAAGTCATCTTACAAAATAGTACCAATAGTCCAGCAATAGCATCCGCTAATAATGTCACTATGGACAAAGCCAACATAATTAAACAAACTGCATTGTGAGGAAACGAAGTATTGAAGCTTAATCTTTTATATGGCAGGGGACGGTAGTGCTGTAGATAATTTTTTTTCCCTTTTAGGTCCCTTTCCTGAGCTTCCTATCCTACAGTAACGCAAGATCCCTCCATATGTGCTGTGACACCCTTGTAGGGCAGTTCACCAGTAGCTAATCTGTGCCTAGTCCAGTATCAGTGAATTCAGTGTCATGTCCCACCAGCTCTTCCTCTAGTGGCAGCAATTTCTTACTCTATGAACTGCTTATTTCCAAAGTTGGTTAAAAAAAACCCCAAAACATCAACAACTATTTGACTCAAAAATTATTAAGGAGATAGGACAGAGACAGACAAATAAACAGTGCAATCTCACAAGGTACATTTCCTCAGGAAAGCAGGCTAAAAATAGTATAGGAAATATTATATTCTTGCACTCTCTAGTGCCCAAATTCAGAATTCTGTCTCCAATGAAAACTTGACTTTCTCTCAAGCTCCAGTTCACTCAAAGAATATAATGAAGCCTATTAAGGAACATCAAGACATGTATTATTACCTAATTATGTAGCGGCACAACGCATTTCCTGTTCTCTCCTTGTAAAGCTGCAGTTACATGCTGTGTTAGAATAGCATCGCTGCAAAATGCAAGGGCCATTTGAATCATATTCTTTTATTACAAATATTGAGTTCACCTTCATGTATCTGATCTGTAAGTGTTATTTGATGCTAGTGGTATCAAAGCATATTGCTTTTAAGATTAAGTACACAAATCTTTTTAAACATATCTGTGCCTCTACAGGGGCTCAAAATGCAAGTTTAGCAATTCACTCTTCAATATGCCAAACGCTTCATCTTTTTGGCACTTGTGACAGGTGATGAGCCATTTTGTTCATACATACCATACCTTCTTTAGAAGGCCCCGAGCTGTGCAAGAGAAAAGGCTGTCTCTACTGCCTCATGGTTGTTCCAGATGGATTAGGTTTAGCCTTTGGGAGGGATGGGAGACTTTGCTTCCCTGAGAGCAGCTGAACGTGTTTAGCCACAGAGCTGTGGGGAGCAGCCTGCCTATCCTCTTCCTCAGCCCCACACACTGTACCTGCACAGAGTGCAAAGAGGAGAAAGGTCTGTCTGAAGTGTTACTGGTAAACAGAAGAATGGCAGTACATGAAAACGTCCATAGCTATTCAGGGAGCAGCTTTTCTTATTTCTCTGTCTGGGAGCAAGGAAGGTAAGGTGATGGGAGAGGCCGGAACTGTCAATTTTTATCAAAGCCCTTCTACTGGTGTAATCACTCCTCAATTCAGAGCTCAGTCTAATCGGCAACTGAGTGTTGGACAAGGAACACAAGCAGGACATTTTTCTCTTTTTTTTTTAAAAAAAAAAGACTACAATGATTCCAGTCTTCATCTCAAAGGGCTGGTGCCAGAACTTTCCATTGGTAGAGAAAAATGTATGAATATCATGCAACGGTCAGAGTTTAAGCGAAAGGCTAAATGTCTGAGGTCCCAAGAAAACTTGATATTCATGAACTACAGAAAGCTGTTGTGCTTTCAGATGAACTATTAACAAGCAGTTAGGGCAACCACTGTGCACACTGACATGCCATATGAGTTTTGCTCTACTGGCTGTGCCCTTATAAATTGGACTTGGGCCCAGAGATGATGCATGTACAAAATTCCTATTCTTTCCTTTCTTCCTTTTCCCCTCCCCTTAACCTCACTGAAGACATTTGGTGTTTATTTCCACGTAAGGCTGGAGCCAATGGAGGATGTAAATCAGAATAAATTTGAAGTCACATGGTAAGGAAAACATGCAGTGTTTTTAGCTTTTAAGATAAGGCTTCTTTTGTCATCCTCTTCGATAGGTTTCTGGAGTTGTGTTAAGCCATCCAAAAATGAGACATTATTCCAAGATCTTTTCAAAATAAGTTCCTATGAGGAAGAATAGTTGTGTAAGCCTTCATGTACACAGAAAGAAGAGATGCAAATTTTGCATTCATAATTGCTGTCTTTGCAAAATATATAAGGTGGGGGTTAGGTTTTTTTTGTCATTGTTGTTGTTGTACTCAAAGGCAGAAAAAAGTGTTCAAAATACCTAAATCCTGAAATACATACTGGGGAAGCAATGTGTATAGGATAAATTGAGAGTTCGGATGCTTCTACTGTTTTGCATCAAGACACCTACTACAAATTCAGTACAGATAAACTAACAATGTCTTACCTGGAGGAATAAAAGTTGCATTATTACGCTCTTATTTGCTTTCACATATTTTACAAGTTGGCCGGGAGGGGGGGGAAGGGACGGGATTTATTTGGCCACTTTCTATTTTAAAAGATGGTATGTTCCTCTTGCTCCAAACAGGAACAACCCTTATCTTTCCCCTTCCAATTATTAATGCAGTTTTAACTATGAAGAATTCATACTGCAAATGAACAACAAGCATGTCTTGTTTTCAGCGTTAACTAGCACTGGAAGAGAAAGAAGAGCAAACGTCTCCCAGGCAGCACAGACATTCAGACTTCCAGATTACAGTACATTGCTTTGCTTCCTCCAAATCCTGTTTACATGAGCAAGGTCAGGGGATGGAACATTAGAGAGCCTCTACAGTGATTTCCTGCTGCTGTCAGTAAAAACTACCGAGACATCATCAACTTTCCCTTGTTCCCAACAGCTTATCAGGGACCGGAGGTTACCAATGTATTGACTTACAGACTTGAAAAAAGAATAAAAAAAAACCCAGCCTCCCTCAAAACTAAAAAGTAAAATCAGAGGATGGAACAGGAGGAAATAGTCCCAAAGGGAAACAAGATTTCCAGTTTTTCCTTTTCAATAGTTCAGAAAACAAAGGCAAAATCTAATCGCAGCTTGACACACGGGGAAGAAGGAGTAGGAGAGAGGCAGGAATGCGTTCAGAGTCTTCAATGAGATAAAAGGAAACACCAGCCCCCAAACCTTGACGCCAAGTCAGTGAACAGTTTCAGAGTATAAAAGGCTGGAACACACCTCATTTTTAATAACTGCAACATATGAAGGCTCTTACCATTGGAAAATTCAGGGTGTTGTGAAAATACCAGTTAGTTAAGCATGTATAGCTTGTTCTTATACTGGTTTCAGTAACACATTGGAGAAATTAATAAATTAATCATCAAATTCAAAGCTTTTTTCCTGACAATAAAAATACGCAGACAAGAATTCTTAATATTTTTGTAATTACAGTCCAAAAGAAAGCAAAGCAGCTCCATACTGAAGACCACACTAAAGTTTTTCCACCAACACATTCCCTGCATTGTGTTTACAAGGAAGTTGCATCAGTGTGAATCTGAGATGAAAACAGGTTTTTCGCCATGTTCAAAAAGAACTGGCCTTAAAGTTTTAAGCTGCTCAGAATTCAGGGAGTTTAATAATTTAAATGTTTTCTAGCAAAAACCCTACAAGAACATTCATACTGCACATCTTGGCTTAATTTTTGAAGGAAGAAAATACAAGCAAACTTTAAAATCCCACATAAGTGGGCATTTTAAGTGTGGAAGTTGTTATGGATTGTTGGCTTTCATGAAGCAACAAATTAAAATTCCTTGAAAGGAAGAGGAGGAGTAGGAGGAAGAGATAATACCAGTATTTCCTCATATAGATAAATCTCAAAATGTACATAAATTGCTAGAGAAATATCTAAACATATATTTTAAATTCACAATAAAGAATCAAGAGTGTCAAATTTTAAATATTTGTTTTTCAAATCTTCTCCAGGCAGACTGTTGTCAAGAACAGATGACAGGGACACTTAGCTGCACCTTAATTATCTGGAGTTGTGTGTCCTGTTTTGGGCTTCTCAACACAAGACAGACATTGACACCCTGGAGCAAGTCCAGTGGAGGGCAAGCAAGATGGTGAGGGGGCTGGAACACATGATATACAAGAAAAGGCACAGAACCATGTTTGTTCAGCCTTAGGAAGGAAGGATACAGGGAGATCTTACTGCCATCTCAAATATCTAATGGGTGGACAGAGTGAAGATGGAGACAGGCACTTATTAGAGGGCCAGAATTAGAATTAGAGGCAACAGACATTTTGGAACATAGGAAATTCTAGCTACATGTTGTAAAAATAAAATAAAAATATTTTCACCAGTCAAACACTATAACAAATTGCCCAGAGAGGTGGTGGAATCACCATCCTTACACATATTAACACATGAACTGGATAAGGCCTTTAGAAACCTGACACAAGTTGGCTTTGCTTTAAGGGGGAAATTAGATGAAATGACTCCAGATATCCCTCTCAACCTATGCTGGTCTATCATTTTTATTAACAGATCTTTACAGGTGGGAAGAAAATGAATATCTTCTTGCTCTGCCACAAGTTCTCTTAGAGACAGTAATAGCATATTTCCTATGACCAGTAGGACAGGACACAGTTGGAAAAAAAAATGTAATGATTACTAAGGCAGTCAGGAAGCATGAATTTTGAAGCAACATTTTTGTAATGAAAACTGTAAAGACAGCCAGCAATCAAAAGGATGCTGTCTCTAGTAGATCAGCTTATGCCTACTATGAGTTCTGGGCACAAAGTTTTATAAGCTTTTCTCATATCAAAAGAATTAACGACGAAGATGAAGTGATTGGCAGATTTATAGGTATATAACAAAGAATTACAGTATAACTATACATTTGAATTCTGGGATCAGCATTAAGATCAGGAAGTAATGAACACAGGAGTATTTTAAATTGATAGGTAGACAATAAATTATATCCACCACAATCCACTATCTGTCAAGCCTACTAAAGAGATTTCTGTAAGGCTGCAAATTACTTTTGATGTAAGTTACCTTCAAGAACCATACTTCCATTGGGAAAACACAACAGGACGACTGCTAAACCTTAAAATATATGAAATTATCATCTCTCACATAAAAGTTATTAAATGACTATTTGCTTTGAAGAAAAGGTTTCTCTTTGACATCAACCTCTGTATCATGATCTTCAATATATGCTCTTAAAGCATTTTATAAAGTACCTTCCAACATACCTTTTCATAAAGCACTCATGACAAAATAGAACAGCAGAAACCACACCTGCTGTCTACTCACATGTATTAACCCTTCAGCCACATAAACTCTTGTTATGGTATCTAAAATTACTCAAGATACAACTTACGCCTTCACAGGAACAGATTCAGAACTAAAGGAGAAATTCTCATTTTAACCTAATTCTAGAACAGTACGTCTTTTAGATCTCACACCAGGAGAGCATATTTCTCCTCCTACGAAACTACCGTTAAAACATTGCCTTCCTTTCCTCCCACACGCCATACCAATGTCATATGAAAAGCTAACACTAGAAGTATCTAATCCTATGGTTCTGTCTTAAAATGTGCCACTTTTTTTTTTCCTCCTAGAGAGCTACTAGATGCCTTAAAAGGAAAAAAAATAAAACATCACTTTTGGAATTTTATCAGTGAGGCAACTATTCTTTAGGTTTCCCATTATTTGCAGATAAAGACAGAGTTACAAGAAATGTTTAAGAATAAGCCACAAATTTTAACAATAATATTTTGATATAATTACCATAGGCTTATAATTGGAATTTGTACTTAGTATATGGGCACAATTACTAATATAATGCAAAAGCTTAGCTATTACACCATCTTCTGGTTAGCCTTGGGAACTGTGAAAGAAAGCTGAAGTTGAGAAGTTATGATATTGAGCTCTGTGCAGCTGACAAGTGCTAAAAATATGTAATTCATTCATACAGACAGAAAAAGCACATTTCTGACAACATGTTAGTTTAAGCTATACCCTATCTTCCCCCCCCACACCTAGAAAGCAACTTACCGGAGTCCTGAAAGTTGAAGAGGAACTGATCTCTATGACAGGTGGGTCAAGTGTTTGTGTATTAGTCACATCAAAGATAGGGTTGACCTGTTGAAAATGAATTATAATATTATTATTTCAGCACCAGTAAAGAAAGGGAAATAAGACTGAAAGAAGAAGGACCACTTGCTGCATTAAGGCACGACTATTCACTAAGGACTTGAAATAGGCTTTAAACCATGTAAAAATAAAGGTAGGATGTTACCCTCCAACTATGTAAAATGCAATCATATAATACAGAGAGTCCAGATATGCATTTATTACAGAAATATAATTTATACTTCAAAAACATCCATCACCCAAAACTAACTCAGAGAATTCCTATCACAAGAGGTGCAAGTATTAAGAAGTTCCGTTGCATGACAAAACAATAAAAATGAAGTTACAAACACTAATTTGAAATGGATTTATTAAGACAGACAACTCAAAACCTGCCCAAGGCTGAAGCCGTACAATTAACAGAGTGGCCAATGACACTGCTGAAATACTGAACAGTAGTAAGCATTCAAACAACTTCCTAAATCTGTAACTGTCCCTCACAGGCGCTTTTGAGATTTTTTGCATGTGCATAACAACTATAAAGGTGACTCTCAGGAGCCCCTGATTTTTACTTTCCCGTATCAATCACTCATGGGTGCAGTTACAGGCTGTGTTTCCCATTCCTCCTTCCACAAAGAGGACTGTCGCCAGCAGAAGTGGCATACTGCCCTGGATAACTCCGGATTTGAGAACTGCCTTCTAGCAACAATGGTCAATTAGCTTGTTACAGTCCAAGGATGGCAGTAGCCCCCCACTTACGGAGGTTTCCATACACAACTATGCAGCACTCTTTTTTACGTTACGCTGGTCCCCTGCCTGTCGTAGGTGACTTAGGACACATCCCCACTCACAGTTTGATAGTGCAGCCTTTAAGTCCCCCTTACCATTCAGCTTGAACTAGGATCAATGTGGTTGTGGGTCACTCTGGGTCAGCAAAGCATAGGAAGGTGTGCACCAAGCCAGTCCCTGAGCCCGAGGTGCCTTACTGACGTGGGTGCATCATTAGCACCAAAGCTGAAAGTGAGCACACACTCAGCAGCCCAGATCCATCAGTTCCCGACTCACACTCAAGTTCCTCCAGTCATCTATCACAACCAAACGGCATACTGTCAACATGCCTGCTTCTTACATGCCAACTCCGATTGTCAAAATAACTTGGAAAAACACTGTTGTGGAAAGCAGGTAGGACGTAACACCGAATCACTTATTTGGGATAAGTTAACCGGCCATACACAAACCATGCTGTTCCTAAAAATACAGGAAAAAAAGCTTTATATTGGGATAATGTCAGAGGCTGACTGATACATCAACACAATATCTGTGATTTTGACATCTTGGTATCACAGTTGAACTATTCACTTATGGTTGGTTACAGGAGTTAATCTATAACTCTAGCAGTATTTTGCTAGTGGCCTTTCAGGAAAGTGAAGCATTAACAAAATATAAGGTAATATAAAGTCTGAGAAAGCTCCTGCTTTTATTTATTTTATGGTTTCTACCTAAGGATCAGAATGGTATCGCTGTAAAAATAGGTGTGCATATTTTCCCTACCATTGTTATTATCTAGGTATATGACAGCCTAATATGTTTGCCCTCTCAGCGTGATGTATGGAAGTACTATTCTTATTATTTTATGAACTGATATAATTCACAGAAAGACTAGATGACTTTCAAATCACCAAGAAGTCTGGTGTAGTAAGGAGAAATGAACTTTCCTCTTTTCAACCTTTTATCAGTAATCCAACAGCAGCCTTACGAGAGACAGCATTAATTACAACCATCTTACTTGAAAGTGGGAAAAACTAAAAGCTCCAAAACCTATGCTTACCTAATGACAGGGATATATTTTAGTTATTGGATAAAAGGGTCATTTTATTTTGCCTTTTCAAGGAGAAAGAACTTCCCATTTCACCTGAAGACTGTCAAAACTGGCTCAGCCAGAGCTGCTCACTCAGTTAACAGCTTTAGTGCTACTTCTACATGCAAAAATCCCTGGCACTGGGGTCCATACACTGGCATATAGACTTTTAGGTCAGAGATCCATTTGCTAAGTAGCTAGATTGAGATCTTAAAACTGGAATTAGTAGCCATGGAATGTAGGCAATAGCATCTTGTGCTGCCTGAAGCATTTTCATTCAGTTCATTTGGATTTCCATAACTTACATGCAGAAATTTAGGTTAAAACTAATAGAAGTAAGATCTTCCTTGGTAAATGCATGTGGAGGAGGGGCAGGGAGGAAGATGATGAACAAAGTTTACTAGCAAGCTAGAAGACAAAAAGATGTTTAGATACAGATGTTACCTGGTTATTCAAGCTGAAAGTGATCCTCATGCTTTGCAGCACTTGCAAATCAGAGATGACAAGCTGTCCCTAAGGGGACATCTTAATTCTGTTTTTAAGCTAGTTCACCTTTCTGAGTAGTGGTGTTTATGTCTTTCTCAGATTCAATTTCAACACAGCATTCTTCATCCAGTAGCTCTTTTTGTAGGCATTCTGTCTTTTAATTCAGATTACAGGTACATCAATCGAGAATGAGCTACCCAGAGACAACAAGGAAAACTCATCCTGCTACAAGGCCATCAGAGCTGATAACTTAAAATTTTCCCCCAGTTTGTAGAAATTAGGATCAACTCTTGCTTTGTCAAAAGGACTTGGAGGAAAAGTAAGGGAAAAAGGAGAATTAAAGCCAGGTAACATGGCCTAAGTAAAACCTTTCCGTTTATCTGCAAGTTCTAACATTTTAACTGGACTTCTCCTCTAGTTTCTTCTCTACAGAAACACGATTAATGAAAGTGTCCTCTGCATGTAGCATTGCTTACCCCTTTATCAGTTAAAATATATACCCTGTCTATTTGATTAAAAAGAGAGATGTCCTAAAGAGATTACATTTGTTTAGTACCCAGCATAACCAGGGTCATTTCCTTCTGACCTTCAGTCAGTCCTGCAATAAATATAATTAACACATTATCTGAGTATCGGTCATACCATGGGCAGCTAAGCCTAAAGTCTTTTTCTGACATGCATCATTTGGGTACTGAAAAGAGGACAATGCACCTGCAGGACTCTGCAGAAGAAGTGCCTATCACCTACCAGTACTCTAATGTAGAGAAGCTACTGTAGTATTATTACTAATAGCTCTTGAAACACCTTCTTTGAGACAATATCTCCTTGTTATATACATCACAGATATTCAGATAGAGTTAAATGCTTTTCCTGATATGGGTTTGCTAAATAAATAGATGGTATAATGAAGGTACAAAGATGTGCTCTTTGTGTGGAAGTGTTACATCCTGGAGCTGTAATGAAAGTCTCCTCTGCATATAGTTCTGCCTACTGCTTTATCAGAGATAAGGGGAGGATGAGGGGCATTGCAAACACTGACTAAGGGTGCAGGAACTGTCATTGGTCATAGTAAAAGTTATATCTATATATGCAAAGAGAGATATAAAATTGTTAAGCAACAAGTCAGAAACAGCAAAGTGTCTAAAGAAAGCACAAAAACATAAAGGCTGTAGCTAAACCCTTCTTGCAAACATTCATGTTTAATATTGCACTAAAAACTAATTAGATGATGGAAGGAAGCTAAGCATAGAAGTTTTACGTGACTCAGTATTTCCTGACAAGGTGATGTAGCTAGCTGTCAAATAATCTTACCAAACAAATTTGGGAAAACTTAAATTTAAAAAATAAGAAAGGAAAACGTGAACACCAAAAAGCAGGGCAGCAAGAGCTGTCATGTATTAAAGGTTTTTAAAAACACTCTTCCGAAGCTTTCTTTTAATTGCTCGGTAAACTGATATAAGTATTTTCATTATCTTCTTCCAATATAAGGATACAATTATCACATTTTGATCCATAGCACAAGAAAATATATTTGAAGGAAGGTTTATACGGCACCTTTCATATAGGGAATTACAGATTTCTAGTGATTGAAGTGAGGCGAAACTAAAATATATTATTTAAAGAAAGTGAGAGGCAAGATTAAGATCACTGCTTAGGACAGAGAACTAGGGGAACAACAAAAGAAGCAGGCCCAATTAAGTGTGTAATTGTCAGCCGTATGCTTTAAGTAAATGATTATGCCCCTATGGATATCCATCCATTGATTTTAGTAAATTATATCCAATCTCAAAAAAACCCACCCTTCATTTTATTTTTATAATTCATTTCATAAGATATTGCTGTTATCCCCCAAAAAAATTAATAAAAGAGGAAGTTTTAAATGACTCACACAAGTATTTCATAGGAAAGTGATGCAGCTAGCTGTGAAACAGTCTCTCCCCACAAACCAAGAGAAATTTAGCTTTCAGTTGGATTAAACAGTGCTCTTTGGGCTAGACTGCAGCCCTCAAACCAAGCCATATATTCTTATTTCTACTGCCACCTAGCGTATATTTGCATTTCCTTCATCAAAGAAAATATTTGCAACTGCAATTACACTGAAAGTTTTAAGATAAAACTAAATCTATGGTAGCTTTTTATGTTTAAGATATAAACCCTACACATCTTAATATGTCCAAACCTCAATACTATGTTTTTAAAGGAAACTATTATTTCTATCTTCCATTCATTTTAAAGGGGTCTCTAGTATATTAAAGTTTAATTGTGCACAGGAATAGGAAATTCAGATATACAACTGTCATCAAGTGAAATGCAATTCTTTTAGTATATTGCACTAAAACTGTATTACTGATTAAACATACTATTTTCAAATATCTACAAAAGCTCACTATTTCAAAGAGAGGCAATGACTGTGATTTACCTCAGCTAAATTTAGACATACTGCTAGGCACCTGTATTTGAGCTGGTCAACCAAGGTGACCTCTACAGTCACTGGAAAAAAGTAGGCTCCTTCAGAGAACAAGTCATTTACCCACATTTACAAATTGTCTGAATAACTGTAATGATTATAATCTTTAAAACCTTACTTACTTGAATATTCAAGAATCACATCGATGACCGCATTTGGAGAACAATTGTAAAGATTTTAAGTCAAGAACATGAAATTTAGCACCGCATTAAAATTCAGGCCACTGCTGGTCTTAAGAGGAGGAGATACAAGCAAGGAATTTATTGGAAAAGTTAATTATGCTTCAAAAAGTAGACAGGGAATCTCCACCCCTCTTCACAGCCCCCCTTCACACCGCCATGCCTGACTTGACGTTCCATTGGCAACAAGACTAGATGATCTCCTTTAACTGACATGTCTGTGATTTAACTCCTCCTTTCCCAGGTATATTAGGAACATGATAAGCCATAAAAAGATGAGGGTGCTGTGGCAGTGGAACTGCCTAGTGCTAAATTTCTCTCTATTGCCTGTTGCTTAGAAAGAGACTGGAATGGTAAAAAAACCAAAAAATAAGAAGTGTATGTTTGTGAGAAGAGGGACAAAAATATTTTTCTTCTTGTTTTCTTCTCCAGAGTACAGCATAGCAGAGATAGAAATGCTGGGGGCTTTTCAGTTACAGAAGGAAATATTTAAGGATCCGGAACACTGGAAAATCTCAAGCATAGTTAGTGCCACTGAAGCATGTTACTAGTTTTGGCTGGATAAATTATGTCTCTGTCCAGATGGTGAGGTCCATTCTTCCTCACCGCAACAAAAACAAACAACAAACAACAAATTTGAATTGTTGAGACAGACAGGAGGGTCAGTAAAATAGGAAAAAAAACCCACATATGGAGCAACAGAACTTGATAACTTCACTTCAACACTGCCTAAACTATTACATTAATTCTGAAAATAAGTTGAAAAAGAGATTCTAATAATATTATTTAATTTACAAATATAAAAATATAGTACATTTACAATATCAATTTTGTTGAAACTATTACTGTTCTATATCAAAGAATATAATATACTTCATGTTTATTTGAGAGCAAGATATTCTACAGATAGAAAACTAAACACAGCAATCTGATTCTTAAAATCCTGAAGTCATGCCAGAAAATGTACCTCAAGAGTCCAAGACTTTGCTATGACAGATGACAAAGCCATAAAGCCCTTTCACTACTACAGAACAGCTAACCCAGAAGCCTATAAGCTGCTGCAAATGTTACAGCTATGAAGAAATGCAGACATTAGGTTAAATGAAATGTGTCAAGGCTAACTCATGAATATGATCTTGACATTCAACCATCAAATTTCCTTTATGTGCCCTTTGAGTATTGGTAACGAGGTGCTTCCTAGCTTGAACTCAACAATACTTTTCCAGAGCTTCTCAACCACCAGGGACAAAAAAAACCACAAAAACCCAACAACACCCACACACTCCACACACCAAAAAAACCCTGAATCTGGAAAATTGCTTCAGAGACTATTCATACCTTTGCCAAGCATCTGAGCAGCAGAGGTCTGGAAAAGCTGACTTGAAAAGAAAGCAACTGAACCCTGCAGCTATAAGCTACTATGTGTGTTTGGCATGCCTTATAAATAGGTGCAATTTGAATGGGTCTTGAAGCAAACTGTTGACGCAGCAAAAGTGGTTTAAATCTGCTGGCAAATGCTGTCACTGAGTTTGTTCCAGCACTGACCACCTACACTGAAGGCTGCTACCAGGAAATTTAATTTCATTCTTTGACCTTACAATGAATATGACAGAGAACTTCTCTTCAGGCAGAGAAGTTTATGAAGCTTGTCATACATACAGTTGCCCCGCTCTTGTTCTGACCAAAACACTAAGTATCAGAAACTTCCACACCCAACTTGACAAGGGAACTAGACACGTGGAAATACTTAATGACGTATTCTATCAGGGCTCCCTTCACCCACCAAAATGCTGCCAATCTTTATACTACTCACATTACATATACAAGCACAAACCCCTCAACATACTCAAATTTCTATGTTTTAAAAGTCTAAGAAGAAGTATCATGGCAGCACTATTAGCATTTTATAACGCAAAAAAGGGTAATGGTGAATTTCTATAGGGCTCTATTAGCGTCTAACAGCAACCAAAAGTCTCCTGGATTTGGATCAGATACAGCTCTTGGACACTGAAGTTAATCTGGAGAATACTAAAGAGATAGAACCACAGGTTATCAAAAGATAGCCATGCAGAAGCTATCTGATTCCAAGGGTTTGATTCCAAGGGCAATCAAACATATCCCCGGGTATTAGCGCAGAATTATAAAATCATTACAGTTGGAAGAAACAATGGTCTTGTCTAAGGTATAGCACTGTTTACCTATTTAGCATAACTTCCAGAAAACCTGACAAACACAGGACTTTTCAGATACTGATAGAATATTTGACATTTCACTTTGGTTTCCTAATTCCAATTATTTTCAAGGGTTGCTGCAGTAAAGTACCTGCAAAATGAAATTATCAGAAAAATCAGACTACACACACCTACTACTCTATAGTGACACAAACCACACTCCCAGCCTAGAAAGGCTTTCTAACCTTCAATAGACATCAGTATCTTCTCACAGAACATAAAGGTCTTGGAAAAAGGGACAACTTGTGACAATCAAGTATTTGACTTCCAGTAATAACGCCACCTTGTCCTGCTTATAATGATATATTTTGAGTAGTATCCTAAAGCTCACTGAAGAATCACATACCTTCTGCAACAGTTTAACATGTTACTTGAGCATAAATCAGAATATCACCTATATTTTGTTTAAATCAGGCATAGAGAACAGACCTACACAAGAAGCATAAAAGGAATTCACCAGGATAAATCTGACAGCATCAGCTAGCCTAGTAACCTTAATGGGGGTTCACAAGCTATGGTCATTTCCAAAGTATTATACATAATAACAAACAGCTCTCTGGTATACACAGAACACATTTAACAATAAACGTCTGACAGACAGTGTTTACATAAGTTTCTGGTTTCCTGTATTAGAGTACTTATTGCACTCACCTCAACTGACTGAAGTTTTTCACCATGGAGATGAGGTGACCTCGGGTAAATATCAAGAAGATGAGGAGGATCATCAATGTGTGTTCTTCTAATATGATGTTTAAGAACTTCTTTATAATCAAATGAATCAAAGTTGGTTTTCCATAGTAATACCTGGAAGAAGCCATCGTATGAGTAACTACTTGAAGCCTGTTCAGTACCCAAAACATAACTATTCAGTGAAGTCTGTTATTACTAACAGATCACATCAGAATGAGCCCGCTGCCATCACTTAGTCTGATCTCTACTACAACACAGGCACCTCCCCAGAGTATCTTGTACTTCCAGTCTAACAGTTGTAGTTCGGCTATTTAAAATAATAAAAAAAGAAGATCGCTAAAAAGATGTTTCAATAATCATAAAACAAAGCAAACTTCTGTCCCACTAGCCTGTATTAAGTTATTTTTCTGCCAAATGAAGAGGTCATATACTATCAAATTTCTGTCCCTTATAAAGGCTTGCAGGTCAAAGGAGAAAGTTTGAGGGGATAAGAGAAATGACAGTGTTCCACAGTACTCTAAACCACCTGGTTCCAATGTTTTAGCGACAGGAATCTGTTTTCTGAACCTTCTCCAATTGCATTCAAGGTAGAAACAATACACAACAGCCACACCATGGCCAAATGCAGAAGACAACTAGTAGAATGCAGAGGTAAAACAGCAGAAGGTATTCTATCCAGCCTTATGGATAGACCAGGGAACCAAATCATAACACACAATGTTGCGCTGTTGTATCACAAAACAATTGTATATGTACATAATTCAATTCAGTTTATCACAAGTTCACATGATTTGTGGCATCTTTATTACTTTAAGTGCCAAGGGAAAAGAAAATAAACCAGGAAGTTTATAACACTAAGAAGATGGCAGTTTCCAAAAGTCCAATGTTGATTTTTCTATCTGCTCCCTAAATTAGATTAAACAAAGAAGGGACCATGATCTGACTTAAAATTACTTGCCTGTCCAGCCAAAAATATTTTTAACAACCATTAAAAGTATTTTTCAGAAATTAATAAACTATACACAAGCAGCACAAATCACAGATTTGTTCACAGATATTCCAAGCATATATTTAATATATTCCTATATATTTGATATATTTCCTAAGTAGCTGCATTGTTAGAAGTTCCTTTCAGATTCAACATCTTTCATGACTCTGTTGAGTGGAAGACCCTAACCATGGTCTTGGAGACAGTTCACTAATAAAGATGGACCCAAACTAACTCAGACATTAGTAGCAGTGAAAGTGAGATGCATGGGTCTCAGTACAAATTATATAAACCTGCCTCAGAACCTGGCACTTTCAGGGCAGTTAGGTGTTAGATTAGCTGATTCACAGCCGCTCACTGTGCTGTAGGAGGTCCTGCTTTCTCTCCCGCCTTTTCCTCAGCTGTGTAGTTCCATCACCCAATCCAGCTTAAGGTTATTCACATTTTTTATGTGATTTCTACCCATTTTCCAGGCTAATTTTCTGCTGGTTTAGCAATTTGAACTGGCTCAGCACTGAGCATAAACAAGGGTATAAGGCAGCAGAAGTAGGACCCTTCATCAGCAGTGAACATTTGAGCTGCACAAGCTCTAAATACACTTCATTTTTCTCTAAAGTGGAAGGCCACGCCACTGCAGCTTCATCATTACAGATAACAAAACTAGTAAGAGTAAAACCAGCATGGAAACACCTTTATATGCCTTAAGTATCTCAACTGCAATGCTAACAGTGTAAAAGCAACTACACACAGCCCTAGAGAAACAGTTATTCCATAAGGAAGTATTTCCCTTTACATCAGGACAGTCAACCAGACACAATGAGTTGGCTCTTCTACATGGTAAGAACTGAATTAACAGCACAGGCTACTACCTTCCAAAAGAAGGTACCTTCCAAACAGCACAGGCTACTACCTTCCAAAAGAATAGGTATAGTTTTGCTCTTTCACTTAAGAGTAAAAGGTCTTATGTCTTCCATGGAAGCAGGTAAATCAAATAATTTGTCACATGCACGCATAGCACATGAACTTCAGAACACTACATGTTTGGGTTTTTTTTTCTTTGAGGAAAGAAGCAAAGGATCAAAAAGACATATCCAGTGCTTGTTTCAAATACTTAACATGCTTCTGAACGAAGCTTTCAGCTGGCTCTGCACCAACCACAAAGAAACTTGAAACTAGAAGTGGAGATACTGGTTTTCCATCTTTGATGGAGGAAAAGCAGATTTTATCTGTTGTTTGAAAATGTATCAGTCTTGAAATAATATGCATATAGAGCAAGTAATCTGGTAAACTTACAATGAATCAACTGCCTTCAACCCATGCTGTGGACAGACAGTAGCTTTTGGATACTGCACAAGGGATAGAAGATGATACTTTTAAGACCACCCTCTGCTCATCAGCTCGACATCACTGATCTGTCAGCACAACTTTTCAAAGGAATACACCCTACATTTACAGCAAACCAACTTAATTGTAGCACAGCAAGTTGAGAAGAGGTCCTGCAACTATTTCCCAGCAGACCTGAAAGAGGGCTGTGGACAGGTCAGCAAAAAAGGATGTTTGTGGAACACGTGTGTATACACACCAACAGAAAACAGACATTGAGAAATAAAGTTCTTATGTTTACTATAGATAAAGACAAATACATAGACAGCTACCATACATGGTTAGCACTGCACATTTTAAAGCTTACAATACAAAAGTAAAAGTTACAACAAAATTAGTAGTCCCCTCCCACCAGAACATTCTCCAAAAAAAAATAATCTTAAATAGATAAAAACATGCCTTTCTGTAAGGTAGATAAAACCAGGATTCATTACTAGACCTACCACGACTATTTTAAGTCAACATTTACCTAAGAAAGCACTTCCTGATGAAACTGGATTTTCCCTCTCATGCGTTCAGCATGAAACCACTACACCAAACTGCTAAGAGACATGAGTCATCTTGGAGATTTTGCACTAGAATACCTACTTACTTCACGATCCCACATCCCACCAGGTCTACAGCCCGGAGTCAGAGCAGGAGAAAGGCAGTGACATGACTGCACTGAACTTGCGTGTCATTCAGGGGGTCCCAAATTCAAAGGAACCTTGCAATAAGACAGGCATTCCCAGGGTATCCTGGTATTTATTTGGGAGGTTGAGCTGGGCTTTATACTGTAGGTCCTATCTATCATCACAGCTTCTCAAATTAACCTTCTGTCGTGTGACCTAGTTTATTACATGTACTTCACTTCCTATCAAGTATAATATACCAAACATCATAAAACTCAAAAGAACGTAAGATCATGAAACTCATAAAACTCATGAAAAGTAAGGTCAATAATCAGGATTACATAGGAAAGAAAGTTTAATTTTGGAGCTGAAAAACTCTCATAAAAAAGCTTTAGCATGGAAAATAAAAGATTAGACCAGTGGTTCAAGGAATAAATATCTTTTCCCCATTTTTTTTCTTGTAAAATTAATATTGGAAGTTTACTAACATTTTTGCTTTTCCAGTCACTGCAAGTCTTGGCACTGCTTCTTACTAATGCCTGGAAAGCAATTTTAATTTTTTTTCTTTGAGTGCTTTTAAGTCATTCTAGAATAAGTGTGCTACCTGAAGCACCAACTAAAAACCAGAAACAGACTGTATTCTTTCTAATGATACCACAGGTTTTAATTGAAAAGTATTTATTCTTTTCCAAGACTATCTCTGTTACTAGCCGAAATGTATTTCAAACTCCACAAAACAGAATGTAAGCATAATTTATGGTAAATTCAGAAGATCTTCATTTTTACTGCATGGCTTTCTGTGTCTACATTGAGCTTTTAACTTTTTGTAACAGGAAATAATGAAAAAGATAACTAATATTAAGGAACATTTCAGACTCAAACTTTAAGCCTTGGGCTTCAAAAGTTATTTCTTTTTGGAGAACGTAAAGACCTGACAGAGATGATTCCAAGCTTGATGGTATTTTTGTAATTATGAAACTAATCACAGCAGATGAAGATTAATTGTATGATTTGCTGTTTAATTTAAAATATATTTTTTGTTTTAAATGATCAAACAGCTCTTCCCTGTACAAAATCCAGTACTTTGCTGTGTCACCAATGTAAATTAGCAAAGGTAATGCAAGATTATTTTTCCCAATTCTAGGCAAAGATTTCCCAGTAATAAAACTTAATTCTTACAATTGCACACTAGTGACTTTGTAAGACGTGAAAGCCTAATGGAGCTTAGTAGGCATTAATAGTAGTTGCAACACAACTACTTTGTTGACACTGAAATGCAACACTTGAAATACTTCAATTGAAAAATCATTACTTTTATATTCTAATATTTAAAACAGAAGTGGCTAGTACTGTGGTCTTTCAATTGAATGTTACAGTGAGGAAGAGTAGTTAAGATCAAGTTTTTAAGTGTATATTATTGTTTTTCGCCACAAATTTAACTTTACACTAAACAAATTCTATATAACACACTACTAAACAGAATGCACGTCAGCATACTGGAAATTAGCATGTTACTGTGACACACTGTATTTAACTCACATCCACTATAACAAACGTTAAGACATTTAACAAAGAGACAATACCACAAACCTGAGAATCTGCTCCACCTGAGGCAAATTTTTCACCACCTTTTGAAAAAGCCACAGAAAGTACAGGTCCCTGAAAGAAAAAAATCAGCATACCCTAAAACTATGCTATTGCTGTAATCATAGTATTGTAGTGCCGTGAGAAAAATACCTATGCTGTTATCTAATATAAATTGATTTTTCAATTTTAATAAGGAACGATTTAACTGTAGTGAAATTTTTGCAAAACAACTTGATTGAAGAGTTAATATTGCGCATCTTTGTAAGATCCTGCATTACAATGTGGCACTTCCCTTAGATTTTATGCTTTAACACTGCAATGAAAAGTTATCAAATATATATTACATTACTCAAAACAATGCGCTTGAGTGATTCATTATCAAAAGTAAGGTTTGTTTTGCAGTAAGAGGAAAGGGATAAAATGTCTTATTTTCTTCACAAAACTTATCTTCCATAAGCTTCCCCCTCCTTAGAAAGCACTGTTTTTCAAAAGACAAAAAGACTAATGTGCCAAATAATTGACTTTGACAAGAAAGAAAGTGAATTATTAATTAATTCAGAACATGATCTATTACCTAACATTCAGCATGCATACAATATTAACAGATTAACTGCGTAGTTGTAGGCAAAAGTGATGTATCCCCTTATGTGCTGTGACAAGTTGTATTAATACAGCACTTTGCTGTCCATTAAAGTTTATCCACAAGTTGCAAGATACAAGACATAGTGACATAAATGTTACTTTCCCTTTTGAAAAGGCGCTGAATAGTCTATTAAGATCTTCATTTAAATAGGATTATTGTGTATACCTTGTGTCCATGAAGAGTGTAAATAAGTCTTCCTTCTAAGAGATCCAAAATCTTAAGGGTACCATCAGTAGAAGCAGTGATGAGATAGTTACCAGAAGGATGGAACGATACACAATTAACCCCTGCTCTGTGAACTAATTTACAGAAGACAATATTCAAAGACTATAGATATCTGATAACAGGAAATGTACACTTTATTTCTTCCCTCTTCTAATTCCCAAAGAACAACCTACTTCATTTAAGAGGAAAACAACCAAAGTGCTGGGGTATAGCAGACTCTCCAAAGTATTTGATCAGTTCTGTTTTAGGAATTAAGAGAAGCATTGCAAAGGAATAATCAGGATTCAGTTTGGGTTTTTAGGGTTGCTAGACTACAAACATTACTTACAAAGTGTCAGTATGACCTGTTTGTCCACTTTCCCCAGTAAGGAATGAAATCATATAACCTAAGTAAATCACATTTTATTGCCAAGAGCTCCATTTTAAAGAAAACACAGACGACATTGTTTTTACCTTTGTAATGCTGCAGTAGCTTGTTCATTCGAATATCCCACAGTTTCACTGTATGATTGGAACCTGCAGAAGCTACACATGTACCACTTGGGTTGAAATCCACAAAATTTGCAAATCTAAATATAATTAATGAAGATAGATTGATTACATGTTTCCATGGAAATAGTTGGAGAGAGATATATATATATGTGCGTGTAAAAAATTATTAACACTGAGTTAACACAAACTTAAGTGGAATCCACATGTATGGAAACTCAAATGCAGTTATTTCAAGCATTTAAAATAAGCATGAGAAAACAGGATGTGCGTGATATATCAGACTGTATAATATGGCTTTTGTTATAAAGATAGCATAATTGTCCTGACTCAAACCTTCACAGTTTGTGTTGGAGTGCAAAGTTCCTAGAAGAAAGTGCTGCAAAGAGTTTGTAAGCCACAAGTAAAGTAATTTTGTCTAAGAGCAAAATATCTAGCTGTAACCTTTTAGCTTGGAAAAAGGACAGAGAGAGCAGTCACAACATTAGCAAAGCACATATACAAGATTAATATTCCACTGCATTTTTTAATTAAAACTCTGGTTCCAATATGTTTAACAAAACTGCAAATGAGTAAAAGCAAGTATTTTCTAAACCTAAATACAACAACTCACTAAAGCTAACAGAATACTGTCCTCATCAACAAGTGGAAAATTCTTAAACTTCTCTTCTTGTTGAAGCATTGAATATCAAATGGAATTATCGAAACAGAGGAAAAACATTAAACCTTCAAAAAATCCAAGAACATTCTGACTTCTTTCTGGCTTATTTCTTGACTATGGGAAAACAGCAGTGGGCAGAAAAGTGCAGCCAATTAACCTCTTCAGAAAAATGTTTAATTATTTTAGTTCACATGGGTGGTAAAAGAAGTTTTACCTATTATCTATTTATCTATTTTCAGATACGACATACATATGTTAACACCACAAACATGAATTTAATCTCATTAAAACTACACATTTACATTTCTTCATTTTTGTAGTCATACTTACCCTCCATAATCTAAGAGGCTATCAATACAAGTTTTATTTCTCGTATCCCAGATCTTAACAGATTTATCTTCGCTGCAAGAGGCTATTAGTCTTCCATCAGGTGAAAATCTGCAATACGCAAGCATATACATTACTAAACAACTGATACTACCTAAATTCCAAACAGACTTTCTTGTTGATGAATCAAATTGTGTAACATTCAGAGAACATTTTAATTTCTCATGGAGTAAGAAAACTGAAAAGCTTCTTCCCCCACCCCATTTCCATCAACTACAACTAGAAGGAGCCATAAGCAAGAGAAAGTAGTGGTGGGGAAGTAACAGCAGCCTAAGGTTATCACTTCAGATGCCAGAGATTATTATAGAAAACTATAGGCAAAAAGACAAAGAGGACACAGCAGAACCTTGTGTTCAGTTTTAACCTACATATATATTCTCCTGTGAGTTCTCTCTAGACACACAAACTGTCAGCAAAATATTCATGATTATTCGTAGACTGTCAGACTAGGTTTTTAAATAGGAAAATTGATCTACCCTTAATTTCACCAATCCTTATTATTTTTTCATATTGAGCAACTGCACAAGGACATTAGAACACTGTTCAAGAACTTCCACAGATGATTTCCCAGAGCTTTAATTTTTCTTCTCAATGATCAGATACTTTGGAAGTTTGCAGGGCTCTGTACTTCACCAGTGTTAAATTTCTTTCTCAAGAGGTTTAAATCAGGCCTCTCAGCTGCAGATTTTCCATTAATATGGAAAAAAAAACCCCACCAGCAAAGAACAATCTTTTCTTGTCTTTGAAGAGCTGCCCTCACTTTAAATAGAATGTGAATCTTAGCTTGCAGTACAAAGACCATTTCTTTTACCTTTTCCAATTACATAAGCTTAACTCCTTTTGACTCATGACCATTATTTCATGCCACTACTGTTCCAAGAATAGTTGAGAAAACCCCCACTGTGCATAATAAATCTAGAAACAAGTGAATGCTGTGAAATAAGTTAATACAGCACAAAAACATAGAGAACTGGGGAAACAGACAGGATACTGACTGAAAATAAACATAGAAGACCTTATTTGTCCTTTAAAGTAAAAGAATTAACAGCCAGCAACATATTTAATATGTACAGATATTAACATAGAGCAAGCTTTCAGACTTCAACTAGGAGATATGACATGTGTGTGTAAGATTGATTTACTAAAATGTTATTATTAGTGATAAATGATCATTTATCACCCACAGATTTTTCTCCTTAAGAAATAAAAGAAATCAATAAAGAAATAAAAACATATTCTTAGGAGTTCTGCTTCTTTACAAAGAGAATGAAAATAACGCTTACTTGGCACAGCGAACCCAATGAGTGTGTTGGAACAGGGAAAACAAAAGGCTCTGACGGGGAGCACTCCATATTTTTATTGATTTATCATTGGATGCTGAAACTAGAAAGTGGCCATCATGCGAGAAGTTCACACTACGAACAGCTGCTGTATGACCTTTCAGTACTGATGATTCTCCATGACTAGGGAAAAAAAAACCAACACCAAACCAAAACACAGTTATATTAAACTGAAAGAGTTTTAAACCCCGTAAAACTCAAAGTTAACATATAGGGAATCTTATCCAAAAGAAAAAACAATGTATCTCAGTGTCCCTAACTAGCAGCATTAGCATACATACAGTATTTGGAAGAGAATTTATTACATTTTTGATATAGTAATCTACAAGATGCTTAAGAGTTAAAGTAATATCAGTCTTTCTAAGATCATTCTGAATAACTCGTAATCACTACTACTTGAGAACAGTCTAAGATGATAAGTCAATTCAAAATATTATTTTTCCAAAAATGTTAATTTTTTTTCTTTCATCATTTGTCACCTCAAAATGAAGTGCAGCCATGCAATCCTTATTAAAAGAAATATATCCTTTAAGTCAGAGGAATACTACCAAGCATAGTCCTATACACATTAAATTAGGACCTCTGAATTGCTGTATTTTTCTTCAGAAACTCCAGAATATTCAATAAAGAACAAAGTAACACAGTAAAGAACTGTGTTGTTTGTGCTCCCAGTCTCTGTTTCTGTCAAAGCCCAGTCAGGAATGTGGGAAGGAAAGAGAAACTTTTCTTGGCTAAAGACTCCAATATTCCCGTTGTACGTTAATGAAACACACAGCCAGCATTGCCCAGAGAGACTCACATGCAAGGAATCCATAGTCTGACGGTACGATCTTGAGAAGCTGAAGCTAGGAGCTGCCCATCTGGTGAGAACTGAACGCTGGTCACCGCTTCTGTGTGGCCTACAAATCTGTAAGCTCTGCATTGCGTCTTCAGCTTCCACACCATAAGAAAACTATCCAAAGAGGAGGTAGCTGGCAAGAAAGAAAAGGTATTATGAGTCCGCTCTCTGTTATTAGAAAAAAAACAAGAAACAGAGAGCTAATGACTATGCACTTGGATTCACCAGGGAACTCACTGGGTGTTAGGGGTAGGGAGCAGTTACTGGGTTTTAATGGATACTTGGCCTGAGCAAAAGCCTGGCAGGCAGCAATGCCAACACCAGGCTTTTAAAAGAACATCAGAAGACTGGGAGGAGTAAAAGATGATCCTTAACAGGTAACTCTCCCACACATCAAGCAAACTGGCTTACAAGTACTTAAAAAATATAGAACAAAAAATCCAAAGCCAAACATCATGCACATGTCATTAAGTATGAGTCCAGATTTGGCATTACCTAATACTTAGAACAAGAGAGAAATTCTTCAGTGATCTCCCTTTGATCTCTGAGAGGGAATTTGTTTCAAGCATCAAGTGTTTAACTCTGAAAAGATGGGTCAACTTAAACTCAAGATGTAATTTCTTAAACACTTTAGACATCTACACTAGAGTGAATACAATAATTCTGCAATCCAAATTAAGTACCAACTTTTTAATACTGTCTAGTTCAAAACACAATGCAAAGTTGTTGGTCTGATAAAAGAAAGATATGGGGTTGTTGGGTTGGTTTTTTTTTTGCAGTCACTTTACAGGTGGATCATACTATCTACATTTGACAAGGCAGACATCCAGAGCTTGATCATCTTCAGGAAACTGTATGCAGCAAAAGCAGTGGGCAGTTGAATTAAACTGATGAGTGTGATATTCCTACGACCCTATTATCTTCACCTCTTAAGTGCTAGCACAAGGTCATAAATGAAAACAAGGGATTCACACTTCCACCCCTCATTTATAAAATTCCTAGCCCTAGTACAGAAAAGGAGAGAGAAAAAGAACAGGAACCTCCTGCAAGTTGAAGAGGATGTGGTTCTTCCCTTCCCAACCTCTTTCACGTACCAACATAGCACAAAGGAACAAAGTCTGTTTATTAGCACAGGTAT
The DNA here is from genome assembly GCA_013400135.1 of Rhinoptilus africanus. Lineage (NCBI taxonomy): Eukaryota > Metazoa > Chordata > Aves > Charadriiformes > Glareolidae > Rhinoptilus > Rhinoptilus africanus. Next base: position 250,475 of record VXBO01000757.1, read on the forward strand.
CAAGGCAAGTCTCAAATAAAATATCAGATATTAAAATCTCGTTATGAATTTGGCAGAGATTATTTTTACTCCAAATAGATTAGCTTCTGGTAAAAGACGTGGGCTCAGACTATGCCTATGCCCGTATCAATGGGCCTAAATTTGACACAGAAGTACAGGATAGCCCCCCCACACCCACCCCCCAACTTTTCAGAATTCTCTTTTACAGCAGGCTCTTTCTAGTTGTACTTGAATGATTTCTTTTTTCCCTTTGATTCAGAAAAATGTGACCCAGAGTGGCATAAAACAGAAAGGAAGAAATGAAATGTAAGCCAAAACAGAATTTGAAGGCATCACACTGGAAACATGGAACAGACAAGATTGATGGTTTCTAAAAAGAAATAATGCATGAACTGCCAATTACGTGTGGAACACTAAGAGGTACTTTATGAACTGCACGAAGGCCATGTAGTACCAGCTCTCTTTGCTTTCAGTTCTAAAAACTGAAGGAAATATTTTAAAAGATGACAATCCAATAAATTCAAAGCCTAGTTTCTTGCAGCTTGCTCTCTCACAGATGGGTAATCCCAAGGTTAATGAGACAAGATCAGTGACCTGAAGTTCTCTTTTCCGTGGGACATTCACAAGTGTCTTCCTTGTTCTCCCTCTGGACTCCCTGTTGTCTATGCTCGCACAGCATCCTGAAATAGGCTTCTGTCTTGAAGCCACCCACTCATTACCATGACACTCAAAGGCTGTTATTATCTCTGATAATACAGTTCCAGCCCAGCTGACACCACCCCAGGGGTGGGTAGAGGGCAGAGGTCCAGGACCTGCATGGGAAAGTGGGAGTAACCGAGAGATCCATTGCAGAATTATTTTCCTAAGGCTGACATGGGTCTTTATCTGAATAGTATGAGAGGCATGAACTCAGAAAAGGGAACTCTAAGACAAAACTCTGAATCTACATTTAACTTTGGCCCCTGTCCTGCCAAGGAAACCAGGTTCCTTCACCATTGACAAGGCTCAGACAAGCCAGGCCATCCCCTGTCTATCCCCTGGGCTATCCCCCAGCCACACCGAAATCAACTGTGGTGCATGCGGCCAATGCCTAAGCGTTTTGCTTTATGTTAAACGTTTTATCTTGGCTAACCACAGGCACTAAATACGAGGGCCTACATAAGGTAACAGTATTGCCAGCAATAATTCCTATTATAAATACTAATCTTAAAAACAGTTTTATACGTGAAAACTCTACTGTAAATTTATTACTATCAAAAAAACTTCTCAGTTTTTCTTTTCATTCCATTTAAGGGGTTTTGCCTACCTTTAACAACGCTTCTCCAATTTACACAAGGCACAGTATCTTAAGAATTGCTTCATTATCCTTTTATGCATTTTTCTCCCCTCAAGTTCATGTTGTCTATGCATTTACGTGTTTGAAAGGAGGGGAGCAAGGACCTTCCAGGACAGATTACACATGGGGTCCTACAGCAATTGCAGACTATCCCCAGCTGATACGTTCTGTCAGCACTCGCTAAGTACACCAGCGCCCTACAGTCTGACCTCCAACTACCAGACCACCAGTAAATGGTCCACAACAGATCTCAAAGGCTAATTGAAAGTACTGGAACTGAAACAAAAGAAACACAGAAGGTCCAGAACAATTTTTTTTAAGATGGGCTGCACCATAAACAGGTCTGCTGCACACGCTTCTCAGAGAAAACACAACATAACCCAAACCTTGGTTAGAGGGGGAAGACAAAATTCGTCCTAGCTGCAGTAACAAAAGTATTTGATCAACTGCAAAATATAACTACAAAGAAAGCTGAAAAATTTCAGAGCTTATTCCAATACGCTACTTAGCCCATTTATAAGCTCAGTACCCTTTTATTTATATTTTTTTATTGTTATTTTTAAGGTCAGTGCTTTCTGTACACACCCAAGTACAGCTGATGTATCTCTAGGTAATCTGCTTTTCTGGCGATGAGTCACTTGAACATGAAAGAATAAGGACTCAGCCTCATGCAAAGGCCAAGTTCAGACACCACTTTGTTGCAGTTCTCTAAACAGATATCTGGGCTTCATATATGCCACGAAAAAATTTTTTTGGTATTTGCAATGAAACCAAGTTCAACTTACAAGTTGTGAATATTGATGGTACACGTTTTCATGTAGACGCGTATATATGCAGCCACAAGTTGCTGCAATATGGAATTACCGTTACACTCCACCACACAGAATACCACAGTAGTGACTATAAGAAAGTTTTGCAAAGATCAGAAAAGACATGCTCCGACAGGCTTTAACAGCTAGATGTACCCCTTGGGCACCCTTTCCCAGCCTCCCCCAATACTCCAATATAATTAACTCAGTGCAAGAAATACAGGTCAGAAGGCGTACAGGGCTGTGCACATGATGTGTGTGTGAATATTCAACCAGCACCAAAAAACCCACACACTTTTACAGGAACCTTGCAAATCTCAGTGTGACAAGGTGCAACATCACTAAACAAACACATTTAACAGTGATTCATAAGATTTCCTACTTGGATGAAAACAATTATTAATTGAACCTCTGTCAAGGGAACCAATCTGGAATTCTAAGAGCAGTGGATAAATCATGAAGAACTTTTCATAACTCCAAGAAGTTCAAGTTCACAGCAGGTTTCATTGGATACTGCATAAGTGGAAGAGAACTGAAAAGAGTCAGCACACCAGCCAAACATTTAATTATCATTCTGGATTTTATTTTTTCAAAAGACACCCCAAAGCCCTCCCACATTTATTCAGTGTTAAGTTTACATTCAATTTCTTTTAAGTCACTTAAAATCAGTAGTTTAAAATATATACAAGTGTTCCCTAAATTTTCAAAGTCTAACAGAATAGAAAAATCTTTCAGAGTTTTAGATTTTCCAGAAATCTTTACACGCTGAAAAGCAACTAGATTGGAGTATTTATGTAGAATTGTTGCAACTCAGTTCAAAACTAGGGAAACTTGAAATGGCAAGGGGTTTTTTCTTCTCTGTCTCTCTCCTCCTCTAGCCCTCTTCCCCTCTCAACCTTTTTATTCCCACTGGGAAGAAATTCAGGTTTTTTAATTTTAGGGCCAGGTTGTTTACTTTTTTTTTTTTCTTTTAGTTTTTATATAACCCCAAAAAATAGAATGGGAGGTGGAGGGAGGAAGAAGGGTTCAAATACATATAAATTTAAAGAGGCAGATTCACTTAGACTTATTGCTTAAATAGATAAGGAACACTTTGAATGTCAGTTTTAACATGAAGGTAGATCTTTATATGAAATTTAGTTTTTGCCAAGTCCTAAAAAAGTTAATTGTATAAAAGTTGCATAGTCTATATTCACACCGTTTAATTATTTTCATCTCAGGAAATATGCATTGCACATACAACTTATGCTCTGCCATGTAGGAGAACCCAGGCCTTTTGCTTGTCATTTCTACTGGATATAACAATCTAGAGCAAGCTCTTCACAAAAGCACATATAACGTATTGCCCCAGTATAATAATGACTGGCTGCCTTTTAAAATTTGATAAATGGTTCACAACTTGTAAGTCCACAAAAGAATTCCTTGCTGCAGAGTGGAATGGAATTTTTCAGGAATGTCTCCCTTATATAGTAAAGAAGTGCCCTTTTTCCAAAAAAGAAGAAAAAAAAGGCAGCTTCAAAAAAAAAAAAAATCAAATTGCAAGTAACCTCCTAAAAATAAGTTAAAGACTTAAAACAACCCGTGCCACACAGTGGCAAACAATTTTAGCATGATTCAACGCTACATCCTCAGCTCCAAATTTTCTTCCCCCTCTATCTTAGCCTGCTTCCACCCAAACCTCTCAACTCTTTAAAGCCACTAAAATTCAAGAATACATCTTAATTACATCTTAATTTACTCTTGCTTTATTTTTGGCAAGTCTTCACTTATTTCAGGTCTCACTTGCTCCCTTTTAACCCTTCTACCTATTAACACCTGCAGCAAATGCTTAACTACTACATTCCTCAAGTGTCCATATTCTTACTGCTCACTAGCTCAAATTCCTACCTACCAGCTCCATATCAAGAATTACTATGCTGTGGCTACTGACGAACATTTGTTACTTCAGTGAAAGTAATCAAAAAACCTGGAATGCCTGAAACATTAAGATAAGCGTTCAAGTTAAATCATATAAAGCTAAAACACACTGATATTAACACAAGATTTTTTTTCCAAGTACACAATATACCTATCACATCTACTGTTTATAATCACACTCAGATTAGTGACATGATTCAAGAATCAATATTCTTCAAAACTCAGCAAAACAGGATACAGAAAAAAATCTAAATAAATTGTTCTGTAAATCACCTAACCAACAAATCTTGGTTTCCTCCAAGCTGCCCTTTGCCTTTTTAACTCCCTTCACTTCAGGGACTCCAGCTTCCCAACCTTACCCGATGTCTCCCATGGTACTATTGTGACTAGCAAGAGGCAGCATATGCTGCACTATTTCAAAACTCTACCTAGGGCTGATGTATGCCAGCTGTTGTCAAAACACATGACGCAAAATAACACAGCTCAAGTTTTCCTCTGTTTCTCCTTCCTCCACCCCACTGACAGACCAAAAACAAAACAAAAAAAAAAGTGACCCTAGGATGCCACGCTTAACATGGAAAAACTTAAAACACAGGCAACATAAATATTAAATACATAGCTACAAAACAGCAGTAGCTAATGCAGTTCTGTGCTTTCTCTCCTTCTCCATTACCTTTAAACAGAATTCTTACTTGTGGCCATACCTATTTCTTCCTATTTGTGGTACCGCCAGCACGTTCCCAGTTCCCCTGCTACTACACTCTCCTCTAAACGCACGAGAGCTCCTGAGTCACCCTCATGAGGTAAGTTTTCCAGAATAGGCACAAGACTGCAAAACAGTGTCAAAGCCCGCATACTGAAAAAAATTCTTTTTCTTCAATGTAATATAGCTAGCTGTCACCCAGAAACCCTTAAGAGAATGCAAATTCCCAGAAAACTGAAGAATATTACAAGGCTTAAGATTCAACTTTTCACACCGATGTCAATTCAATCACATCCTACAGCAGCATTACTTAGGGTGTTAGATACATGTGTTATAAATGTACCTGTGACATAAGTCAGTTAATTCCACTGCAAGAACCTTAACTTTTACTTCTGTTAAGTAAAGTATCCTGACTTTCACATAACTTTATCTTGCAAGTTGAATGTGTGCAATTATTTTTTTTTTAAGAAAACAATCCCTCCTCAGTCCACTCCAAAGCCTTTGTTTTACATAATGAATACAGGCTAGAGTAAGAAAATAACAGATCAAAATTTTACAAAAATGAAAGGCATTAGATCTGTATTCAACATTTTAGAAACTAAACCCCAGTATTTACTTTTGCTTTCCATAGAGTTCACCACAGAGATAGAGCTTCTACACCACTACAGACGCATCTGAAGACATTCCAAGGTATACAGTCAAACATCACAATCTGCTCACGCGTGTAAAAACCTTGGAGATCACAGTCCATTAGATTCGTACTACCAGCAGTTATTATTTCTCAAATTTCCAGATCTGATTTTTATCTGCAGCATTACAAGTTCTCATTTGCACATCAGCACGCCCCTCAGTTGTATGATAAGCGGTAAGGCACTTTCCTGAATGCGGATGATATATAGTTCCATCTTCTTTGAAATGCCATATAATAATTTCTGGGATAGGAGATCCATCTTTTGGGCAGTTCCTCATACCTATGAAATCTTCATGCTCAGGGACTTCAGCACATAGCTCAGTTACAGAGTTAAACCTAATCTCCTTGTTTGATGTGTATTCAAAAAACTGATTGCCTCCCTGACCATGACATCCAAAGAGAGAAAGGTGAGCCCCGGTAGGATGATGTTCTGGCAAGACATAGTCAAGGCATTCCGAAGGTATTCCTGTGCTGCGGATAGCACCATGCCAGCCAGGACGATCTTCTGGAACATGCAGCTCAGGAAATATGTTTTTTAAATACCAGCTAAAACTCTTGCATTTCAAACGCTCCCTTAGGATTTTTCTTTCAGAAATATCTCCATAGTTTTCTTTTCTTGCTGAAGGATTTCTGTTGTAAAAGTGCTCTTTGTACTCATCCATCCACACCTCAGCAGCACGTGCTGTGTTCTGCAGGAAATTCGGTCTAGCATACGGTGCACGCTTTGGAAACACATGGCCTACATGGGAGCACGGATGAATTTCCAAAATGCCTCCACACTGCCAAACCCTAAAGGATAATTCTAAATTCTCCCCTCCCCAAACATCCATTCCTGTATCATAGGTACCCAGGTACTCAAAATACTTCTTGCTGACAGCAAACAAGCCACCAGCCATCGTTGGGGATCTGATTGGGTCTGTTTCAGATTTGCGCCTGAGACGTTCGTGTTTAGGCACCGAGTGCCACTGGAATGTCAGCCGCCAGTCAAACCCCCCGATCATGGGCTCTGACGTTTGCATGTAGTATTCAAACGTTTTCCAGTCAATGGTGTCAATGACAGGACAAACAACAACAGTCTCGTTCTCAGCAATCCTCTGGAGCAGTGGTTCCAGCCAGCCGGAAACACATTCACAGTGACAGTCTAGAAACGTGAGGACATCACCAGTAGCAAAGGTAGCGCCAATTAAACGTGCACGAACCAACCCTTCTCGTTTGTTGGTTCTTATCAAACGAACTCTTTTCAGACTGCTTATGTATTTTTCAAGTTCAGTCTTCAAATACGCTTTGTCACTCAAGTCATCCACCAGTATAATTTCTTTCAGAAGCACTGAAGGTGATGTTTCAAGGACACTATGTATCGTCCGTAGCAACGTTGACCAGGCTTCATTGTAAAAAGCAATCACAACAGACGTCGTGGGCAGTCTTCTGTAGTCGTAAGATTTACTTTTACAGCCACTCAGCCGATTATCTTCAATGTGCCGGTGGAGGGAGATTTTATCACTCAAGTAGATGTTAATTGCATACTTCTCGATCAGCTCTTCTTCCTGTTTCTTCTCCTCGGGACTCAGCTGCAGGCGAGAGGGCTTACCCCATTCTCCCGGGGCGTAAGGATCAGGCGGGGATTTGTCATAAACTGGACGAGCCAAATCCACAGCCTCGCCTGCTCTGTCAGAAAAGCGCCTCTCCCACTTCCCTTTGGTGATGCTCTCCCCGCCGAGGGAGGCCCCGAAGGAAGAAACCGACAGCTCGACCACGAAGTAAGCGACCGTTAAGAAGCCGAGGAACACGCAGCTTTTGCGGACCCACGTCCATCTTCTCGCCAGCCGGATCCTCATCGCAGGCGATTAAGCGCGGCCCGAGCAGAGAGGGGCTCCGCCAACCGCTGCCGGCCGCCCCCCGCGCCCCCAGCACGGGGCGGGCTGCGGGCACTCCCGGCTCCGGGCTCGGGCCGCCGGCCCAGTCCGTGGCCAG
>VXBO01000757.1:258334-340156 GCA_013400135.1 Rhinoptilus africanus
GGTGTTCCCCGGCCGGAGCGAAGGGAGAGCGGCCTTCCTCGGTCGGGCCGGGGCAAATAACAGCATTACAGTGTCTTGTCCCCGGCTGTGTCCGTTGGTGAGGACGGTGAGGTGCCGCCGGAGGGGGGGGAGGAGCGGCCGGTCAGTGGGTGCTGCGGCAGGAGGCGGGAAACCCGGCCTGGCGGTTATTATTGAAATAAACCACCCCCAAGCTGCAGTTTTTCCTACCAGCCTGTGAGGGAAACCCCCCAGTTCTCCAGGCGGGTAGCAACGGGGTGTCCTCAGCGGCACCGCCGGTGCTTCGTCTGGGTTTTTTTAATGCTCTAAAAAAGTACAAGTATCTTTTTTTTTTTTTTTNGTTTTTTTTTTTTTTTTTTTTTTTTTTAATAAAAACCCGCTACACAGAAATAGTGGTGTCCTTAGTAGTGCTGCGAACGTTTATGCGGCTTCATGATAATTTAGGTAAAGGAACCAATCTCACTGAAAAAAATACTGCTCCAGTAGTGATGCTAGTCAGAAGAGGGTTATAACATCAGTTAGCAAAAGGGAGGGTTGGGACAGCAAAACTGTCATTCTGTCTGCAAGTGTTCATGAAGAAGTAACTTATACTGCAATTACCCTTTTTTTTTTTTAAATCCATTTAAGTCTGCGTTTTTACAGAGTTTCATCTGACACTAAACTCTTAGATCTACAGAATCAGGTCAGTAATTAGGCCAACGTGTAAGATTTGTCAGTTGTAGGACAGTTCCAAATCAATTGTGTTTAACCATGAAATGTACATTTATAATAACACTTTTTAAAGTGCTGGAAAAAAAGCAGGAGTATCACGACAAGTATATAGGAAGCTTTCCATGAAAATCTGCTTGCCACTCCTCAAATTTTATTTTATGCAGGCTGATAACTTACCTCTACAGCTTCAGAATATAAGGGTTTTTTTTTTTTAAAAAAAAAAAGTGGTGGGACAGGACACATTGACTTTAACCTGGACATAACTAAAGCTGCATTTTGATGTCATTATTTGTTCTTGATTTGATTTGGTTGGGGTTTTTTTGGTTTTTTTTTTATCACAAAGCAAAACATATCATTACCAACTCTTTTTAATGCTAAAATTTACATGTACTACATTGTACCACATTGCAGGAATAGTGAGTTAAATAGGTAAACGTAAATTCACTTGGCCCCTTCGCCATTTCTGAAGTCTTCCAGCCCTTTCTCAACTGTTTTTCCAACTATCCTTTTTCTCCTAGGGTTTATCAGCTGTGAATGACATGCCTCAGCAGGGAGACAGCCAAGCTCCATTTAGATCCTCTGGGTTTAGTACCAAACTTTGAGTGATCTTAAGTTATTTTGTCTTCTCCTTTCCTTTTTTTTTTTTTTTTGAATGAGAGATACTACGCTCTGTGCTGCTGTAATTGTGTATTATGGTATCTCAGTATCTCTGGTAGCTTATGTTCTCAGGTTCAGATGTGTTCTGGAAGCTCCTTAAAACCCAGTGGGCAGAAGCACATGCTATTTTTTGTACAAGCTGAGCTAAATGACAATTCCCAGTCATACCGAATCTTTTTCCTCTTGCCTTCCTCACAGCTGCTACACTTCCAGCAGCTTGGTATCTTTTACTCATTTTGGGGTGCTAGCAATAAGCTGGAGTCTGTACCTGCCCTCAAAATTCCTGAATTGCCAGGTGATAGGCATGAATCAAAGGCAAGACTGTGATTACTGAGAGAAAGAGGGTGGCATCCCTCTTTATACAAATAGCTGGGAGAGTATTTCTGAAATTGTAGGGCTTACAAATTTACTCTGTTCCTTGCTGCTTCTCCTCACCTGAGAGTGTTTGAAGACTCCCAAATGCTTGTAGGAAGCAAAGTATTCCCTTGCCACAGAAATATAATTAGCTATAATGACTGTAGTTATAAAGCTGGCAGGTAGTAGTTTTTATGCTGATTATTTTTTCTCATTAGCATGCATAGATTTTATTTTTAGAATTATTTTAAGATTATTGTAATTCGTAATAATTTAATACAATTATGAGCTGGCATTGTCTTTCTGAGGTTGAGAGTAACTATTCTGTGATACACAAGTGCAATTTACTGTATTAAGTTGTTGTGTGCTGTGATGACAATGATAAATGGTGTATCGGAAAACATCTTCCCGGTGTCATGTCTCAGTAGGCTGTTGTTTCAGCAGCTGTTAAGGTTTTTTTCTCAGGCACTGAGTTAAGGTAGTTTATGCCCAAACAGAGATTGTGTGGATGGAGGAACGTTTTTCAGATTGTAACTCAAGGTTCATGCAGGCTGCGTGATCCCTGTAGGAAAGGACCTATTAAAAGTACGCATGGAATTCAAGGACACATAGACAAACTTGGTACCCATTGTGTGTGTATGTTGCATGCACACATAAATTACACTGCTCACATATAATTTCATAATTATTGAGGTAATAAAATGCATGTGCTGAAGGGGCAAATTTAATGTATTATCCGACCAAAAGTTGCATCATATCTAAAATGAGGGGTTTATAACCTAATGTTAGTACAGAGTTTCAATGTCATATCCAACTTCAAAGTAAAACTAAAAGAACCCCAACTTTAATTATGTGGAATGATATCAGGAGCAGCTGTGTTAGCAGCAGAGATGCCCAGACCCCCGGAGAGGCCTTTGGCCCTCAGACTACTGGCAGAGGTGGGGGGACAAGCAGACAGCGGTGCCCCGTGGGCACTAGAGGGGAGTGTGAGTTACGCTTTGCCAGCGTGGTGTCGGTTATTCATCCACCTACATGCAGGAGAAGAATGTAGCCTCAGGGCACAAAGATTTAATTATAGACTGTCTTGCAGTTGTTGAACGATTATACTTTATGCCCGCAGCATCTTTCCAACCTCTGATCCTACCTTTTTTTCTCCTACATCAAAATGGTTATGAAAATAAATATTAAGATTGTAAAGCAATTTGTGGAGTACTGTTGTTTTTTTGGTTTTGTTGAAATTTTCTTATCAAAATCCCATTAAAGTCTGTCTGCCAAGAGCAGCAAGACAACAGAAAATAAAAGGATATCAAGTAGGTACATATAGATTTGAAATGCAAGGATGATTTGGAAAATATACAATGTTAGTTTTAGTCTAAGAAATATGCCAGGGTCCTGAGGGAATTGGCAGGTGTAGTTGCTAAGTCATTCTCCATCATATCTGAAATGTCATGGAAGCCAGGCAAAGACCTCATTGCCTGGAGGAAAAGGAATATCACATGCAGACCCAGAACTACTGATTGGTCAGCCTGGCCTCTGTGCCCTGTAAGATCATGGAGTAGATCCTCCTGGAAGTTTTGTCAAAACACATGAAAGATAAGGAGGTCATTAGAGACAGCCAACATGGCTTCACTAAGGGCAAATCATGGCTGACTAATTTAGTGGCGTTCTGTGATGGAGTGACGGCATCAGTGGACAAGGTAATGGATGTCATCTACCTCAACTTCTGTAAAACCTTTAATATGGTCTTCCATAACATTCTTGCCTCTAAACTGTTGTGATACAGGTTTGATGGATGGACTATTAGATGGATAAGGAATTGGCTGGATGGTCACATGCAAAAAGCTACAGTCAATGGCTCGGTGTCCAAATGGAAACGAGTAACGAGTGTATCCCCCAAGGGTTTGTTTTGGGACCAATACTATATAATATCTTCATTAATGACATAGATGGTGGGATTGAGTGCACCTTCAGCAAGTCTGTGGATGACACCAAGCTGAGTGATGCAATTGACACCATAGAGGGATGGGAAGCCATCCAGGGGACCTTGACAGGCAACAGGCTTGAGGAGTGGGCCCGTGCAAACCTCATGAAGTTCAGCAAGGCCAAGTGCAAGGTCCGGCACCTGGCTTGGGGGAAATCCCCAGTATCGATACAGGCCAGGGAATGAATGAATTGAGAGCAGCCCTGCTGAGAAGGACTTGATAACGGTGGATGTAAAGCTAGACATGAGCTGGCGATGTGCTCTCACAGCCCAGAAAGCCAATCATACCCTGGGCTGCACCAAAAGAAGGGTGGCCAGCAGGTCAAGGGAGGTGATTCTCCCCTCTGGCGATACCCCACCTGGAGTACTGCATCCAGCTGTGGAGCCCTCAGCACAGGAAAGACAGGGACCTGTTGGAGCAGGTCTGGAGGAGGGCCATGAAAATGATCAGAGGGCTGCTGCAGCTGAAAGATATTTGAGATTTTGCCTTGTTCAGTGTATAGATTGTACTTGTACTAAAGGATAAATAAAGGAACCTAAAGTGCCCAGAGGGAAATGTGTAAAGGAAAACTGCATAATTTAAAACCAGCACTTTAAACCAAATAACCATCTGGATTAGAAGGTGAGAGTGACAATTACTCTGCCAAAGAGCTTGTCTTAAAGTAATTAGACTTTGTATAAAAGTGGGTGTGTTATCCAAAGGGGTTTTTCTGTTTGTTCCTTTTAATTAGATGCTTTTGTATAAAAGATACATATCTTTCTAATGACTACAGGGACTAAGTTCCTTAATGTTTCTGCCTAAGTACCCAAACAGCACCATAAAAATACTAACATAGTATTATGCAGCTGAGGGACGCACTGAACTACGTTTAAACCTCTTTTAGTATTACCCTCGATGTCAGATAGTAACTTATACTCTCCATGATATATGTGCAACCTGAGAATGTTTGCAGCCACTCATTGTTTTCTGATAATGGAACTGGTTTGACTATGGAAATTTCTGGGATAATACTATTATTGTGTTTTATAGCAGTGGCATCACTACCTGGCTGGATACCCACATGCAATTCCAAATTTAAAGAACGTCTTTTTTTTTTTTCTTGGTAATGTTCTAATGGATGATCAGTGCCAGTAATGTTTACTATGTTGCCAGTAATATAGGTATGTTGGTAAATGTATTTTTTATTTCAATGCGCTTGCATCTAGCTTTTCTAAAAATAAGCAAAGCAGTTGTTTTCTAAATAGATATGTGGCATGATGGCTCTTTGCCGTTGCATACAACAGCTGAGAAACTGTCATGTTGCAAAATTCAACGTGCTGGAATTGTGTATGTATCACAAGGCAACACTGCACCTAAAGAATCTGGTAAGGAGAATGAACTGGAGAATGGAACAAACAGGAGGAAGGGAAACTAAAATAAGAAAATTAACTAGAAAAAAACAAGCTCTTGATATCGCAGCTCGCTTAATTTTAAAAAAAAAAAAGGTAGTTTTTATTGAAGTCCGAACTCTGTGAAACCAAATTCTGCTTTAGCTGACAAATTTATGAATAAAAGGTGGCAGTAAATCTATTTGCTGGGTGTTAAAGAGGAACGTGGTATTTGCACATCTCAGAATTTGTATTAGTATTTTGTAAATTGATATGGTTTGTTTTTAAACCAGACTACATTCAAACTGTATGGGTGAGGTTTTCAACCATTAAACTGAAGATAAAGAGAATATAAGGCATGAAAAACCTTAATGCACCACGCTCGACTCAGCTTTTCAAAAGGAAAACTGCTATATGCATTTGCTTTAAATAGAAAACGTAGAGAAGCACCTGTTTTCACCACCTCCAATTACAACTGATCAGTGTATTTCAGGAGCCCGAAAAGATGTTAGAAACACTTAGAAAAATACACCATTCTTCCTTTGTACATATATAGACAGACAGGGCACGAGACAGAAACACGAACTGAAGGCTGCATGATAATTCAAAGTATATCGGTGAGGTTGGGCAGTTGATGAAACACCAGTGAAGACCAAACACAAGAATGTTCCTTTTTCTGTATTTGAAGGAACAAAGCAGAAAGGGGTGCATAGCCGTTACTATGAGGCTTTGGGGAACTAGTGGGATTGAATGAAAAATTACAAGATGTGCATATTATAGGAAAAATAATCAGACACATTAACATGGTGCTTTTTATTCAGATTGTAAAGTATTATTCTAGTTCTCTTAGTTGTTCTACAGATGGGAAGTTGCCTGCTTTCACATTTCTATAGAAGCATACACGGTGATAAAGGCAATTGGAAGACTGCTGTTGAAAACGTGCACTCCAAAGAAACTAATTTTATGGGGTACTATAGCAAAATCAGAAACAGAATTAATGTCTGACTCCCAATTTTGATTTCAGGGCTATAAGAAATTACTGTTGTGCCTCCAGGGAATACTTGCTCCCCAAACTTATGTACAAATAAAATTCAGAATTGTAAGAGTTGTTTTTTAAGTAAGGCCACCTGCAAAATTACCTCTAAATGAGAATAACACTGTCGCACTTGGATAATGACATCTGCTGTTCAATAATCCTGATATCATTCCAAATTTGACCAATGTTTTGGGTCATGCCTTGTTCAGATCCCATTTCTTAGGGGGCTTTTCCTTATGTTATGTTTAAGACAGAAGTAGTCACTTTTGTCATCTTACCTGGCTAAGTTCACACCAGTGGTATTGTATTTGAGTGTGCCTGTAAGTTTGGTTTTCCACTAAGTATTTGTTGGGGATTTTTTTGGTGGTATCAGAGTCATATGGAAGAACAAAGGAATGGCTTTTTCTGTGTTTCTTGCATTGCCTTGGATATGGCGGTTTACAGCAAAATTATATATAGGTATGTAGGCAGTCCCTGGATTCACAGTGTGGTTTAGACCTGAGTCAGAACTCAAGGACTTTTTTAAACACCTCTTGCTGATGCTGATAAATTCTAAATTTGGTTTAAGTGTCTCCTAGCTCAGACTGAAGCTTAATGGGCAGTCCAGTATCAGCAAGGTGTGTTGGGGTTTGTGCATTGACAGTATGTCTAAATATGCAAGTTTAAGACTAGCTCCTTTCAGATGCTTTTAAAATCAAGTTCCTGTGTTAATTTTGAATGTTCTTGCATCCTTCTACCATATTTATACTCAGTTGTGGTACCAACACAGACATAAATAAATCTAGCGGTTAGCTGCTGCCAAAAGGGACATCATCACTCCTTCCTGTCACGTTGGCATTAGTGGTCATCTGCCCTACGATAAGGTGGTTTAGAAAGCCGAACCAACATGAACAGTAGTGTGGTGGTTGATTATTTATGGTTGGTTTAGTGCTCTGCCAGTTTAGTGCCTTGAATTAGTTCTTCTCTGGATCAGATCAAGGGTAACTGGCACACATTACAAGGCTGGAGCTTGCTGCTGCACGCGGGACTGCTCCTTTTGTCATTATTTCACCAATACATTGGCTTAGAGAAGCTGTCAAACTACACCCGATTAATTTTCCTAGTTTCATCAGCATACAGCTGCTACCTCATGTTCAAGCAGTAACAACCACCATCACGAATCTCATGCTAAGTTATTTTTTCTTCTGCTGATGGGAGGGGAAAATGGAAATTACCTTACTTTCCTGTCTTTGATAAGCTTGCTTGTCTGCACTTACCCAAGGAGGACTAGGGAAAGCCACACTTAACATATGAAATATAAACGGACAGCAACGGTACAACAGAAAAATTAAAGCAAATGCAACCAGAACTGATGGGTACAGAAGTATGAGAAATGATAACAAATGTTATTACAGAAACAAGTGAGGAAAAACAACGTGCCACTATTATTGGAACACGAGGAACCTAATGGTACCTGAACACCTGCAGCTACAAGTGGGGGAAGGGAGTATGTAGCTGTTAATAAATCACAAGAGGAGGTCAGTGGGCCGATTGGACTTCTGGGTCCTCCACTATGACTTCCAGCTTAAAAAGTCTGTTTATAGTGGCAAAGGAGGGGGAACATGGTATCCAGCGAGATGGAGGAGGAAGCAGAAGAGCTCACTCAGTGCAGCAGGGATGGTCTTCAACTGCACAGCCTGGTGCACGTACCACGTTTGATCTGTGGCATTAGTTTCTTCTGCTAAATGCTTGCTGAAGGCCAGGGTCTGACCCATCAGAGACTTCAGGTACATCTGTTTAGATTGTCGTAATGCCAGCCTCCCAGCTCCACACCACCCATCCATCCTCTAAAAAGGATCCTTGACTCTGTATCTCGTGACTGGTCCAGAGGTGACTTGGGCACTGAATTAGAGATGTCATTGCTCTCTCCTCTGCTGCCCCTTTGTGGTATGTATCTAAGGGCTGAACCACCAGTTTGTTTTACCAGGGCTGGACTAGATTGAAGTTAGTACGAATAAAAGAACTAGGAAAACTTGATTCCACTCTTTCCTTAGGTTAGTTTCAAGAAGGACAGGAGTAAGGCAAGGTGTTTCTGACTGTCAGTGGCAGCTGCTTCAAATTCAGGATTGTTACGGAGAAGACTGGGTCACATGAGAAAGAAAACCTTACAGATTAATATTTTGCCACTTCTTAGGCAACCCTAAATGCTAATTGATCTGTGTTCATCATTGCTATACCAGAGCAGAGTAGGACTTCTTTGGAGGAGGAAAGCCTGTATCTGTACATTCTTTTTTATTTTTTATTGCTGTTGCTGCACTGGCTGCTTGGGCAGGAAGAGCTTTCCGGCACGACAGCTGTCAAACCCACAACATGACAGAGTACCACAGATGCTTCCTGCTGCTACCATTTAGATTTTCTCTTGATTATTACTTGTGTGGCTGATGCACACAGGAAGATGAAGTACTAGTAATTTCAGACTCTCAGAAGTTTTCTTATTAAATACACTGTTCTGTTTGCGTTCCTGCATCGAGTATTAAAGCTGCCACCATAAATGAGGCAGCTAGACACTGGTCTGATTCCAAGAGTAAGTGGTGTAGTTACATCTTGTCAAATGCTGCTTATGAAATGATAAAAATCTTACCGATGGGCCCTATTCCACCAATGAGGCATGCAAGTATAGTGGGTCATGGTGGGGGTAGAAAGTCCGAACTGGAAATACCTTCCCCTCTCCCACACCTCCTTTTTTTAGACTCCCTTTTCTCTCCTGCAGGAAGGCTGCATACACGCCTTGCTGGATGTGTGTCAGCTTGCTTTAAGATTTCTTTCAGGGACACTGATATGAAATTTTATGCTGATCTCAGCATAACGACTGGTTTTGTTTCAGAGAGGGATGACTTCTGAACGGCTGAACAACCCACATACTGTACGGTGGAGAGAAGCAGAAGGTGTCATCTGCTTGATAGCACAGAAGGGAGCAGGGAAGAATGCCCCTAATTTTCTTGTTAAAACAAGTTTGCGAGAGCACTGCTCAGGCTGCCTGTAGCATTCTGTTGTATCACAAAACATCACTTGTTTTTATAATTTTTGCACGCTTCTAATTACAAGGCTGCTGCATGTGGGCACGGTATACCCACAATCTCCATCACAGTCCAGTTGGGATTCTGCAGGGTGTTTTACAGCGTCAGTTTACGTACAGGTTCTACAGAGTCTGGTCCCAGCTGTGGGGAGGGTCAAGAGGGCCCCGTAGCAAACAAACTACGCAGCATGTCAGTATCACTGCCACCCCTGAGCACTACAGAAAAGAAAACAGAAGTCAAAGCGCTGCCCCTTTCAAAGTTCGAAGGGATTTATATGGGCGCCTCAGATTTGCAGCTGCAGTGGCAGGAATGGCACAGGATGGCTTCTGATGGCTTCTGCCCCTTCAGAACTAACCCAGGCAGTTTTCCTTTGGTATCCTGCGAGGCTGCAACCTAACAAGTATTTCCGCACCACACAGTCTCTCTGATGGAGACAAAAATCTTGAATTCATGCTAAAATGGTGACAAGCCAGCCTCTTAGAGATGATGGAACCTAACTTCCTCTGTGCACTGCTTGCATGTTTCTGCACTAATTCTGACTTAGAAATTAGCAAGCAAACGCTTACTACTTTGACTCTAGTTTATGAGAATTCATCCTTAACTAGACTTTCATTTTGAAGACAGCCTGCTGTCAGCATAAACGTCTTGTTCTTGCACCCATAGAAAGCTGGGATGTGCTTTGAAGTTCCCAGTCGTTGTCCGAAAAGTCCTACGCGCTTGTTGCAAGAGCGGCCTTCGAGATCACTCCTGCTGCGAGGAAGTTCTCCTGCCGTAGTGTTGCAGATAATCGTGAAACTTATGTCTTCACCAAATGCAAATGAATGCTTGCAGATAGGCTCATTTTACTGCAGCACATCACTTAATTATGTTAGCTACATTTAATTTTGGTATTTTAAATAAAAAGCACTAGATTAAGTTTCTTACATCAGTTTACTTAGAACGTTTGTTTTTCTTACACTCCCTCCAACCTATCGTCACTTATGTCAAATCATACAATGATCCACAGTGGTTGTCAGTTTTCGGTATTCAGATTCATAGCGCAGATCATAGCAGGTTCTCCTCCAAAGCAAAAAGAGGAGTAAAGATGACCGAAATTCTCGAGCAAAAGCATGCGCTGATAGAGGGCAGGGTTTGTAGCGCTCCTGACATTAATGCCTCAAGCTGGAGGAGCCTGCTTTGAGATACGCACTTTTCAACTTGTATATTCATTGGTTTTGCTCCTATCCTGTTATCCTGCTTTGCTTCCCTTGAAGCTTTCACCAGCTTCCACTCTCCCCTTTCAACTCCCATGTAACTTCCCTCATCCACAGTGTTTTCAGCTGCGGCTTCCTCCACCACCAGTTACTGGGGCACGAGGAGCCACGGAGGGGAGCACCTTTCTGCCGGAGTTTTGCTGTCCAGAGAACAGCCCGTGTGGCTGGTAGCATCCAACAAGCGTCAGCTTGCAGCAGCAGCCGCCGTTCACCCAGAGGCGGTTCCGCTGTGGTTCACCACGCTGTGGCAGAAGCTGTTGAAATGGCACAACCGAGGGGACGCTGCAGGAGGAGAGGAGCGGAGCAGAGAGGGGGAACCTGAGCCAGCATCATGGACTCCCATCCTGCTGTGCCCGATCACATCCCCCTGCAACCAGGCAGAGCAGTTTGCTTGGAACAGGTACAATTTCCAGGGAGTTTTGCTGAACAGCGGACAAGGCTGGCTATAGAGATATTTAACAGGTTGCAACTCATCTGTGCTTTCCCCTGAGATAGCAAGAGAGATCCCCAGCACCAGGAGATCCCCCTCGACAGGTGTCAAATCTTGCTCAAAAGCTTGGAGATTGTGAGTATCAGCAGCAAGCATTAACAGGAAAAAATAACGCTTCCCCCTCCATTTCCATTCTTTGAAATGGTTAAGCCCTTTTATTTCATAACATCACTCTCCCCCCCACCCCAAAAGCAAACCTCTTGAGCGGTATAACTTCATCAGGGTGGTTAGTGGTTAAATGTATTTCCCTACGAAGTTTCCTCAAAGGCCTGGTTTCTAAGTTAGAGTGCGACCATGGAGCCTTGCAAGACTGACACAAGGCAAGAAAGCCGCAGGAGCACTGGTCTTGCCTTTGGCAATATCCCAAATGTAGTCAGTTTGGAAATAACCATCTATGGCTCAACTGTTGAACTCGGATTGGTTTTTAAGTGGAATGTTTCAAACTGGGTTTACGATAGCAGGCAGGAATGTGTCTCAGCATTTCATCTTTTTAGACAAAAGGCTGTCAGAGATCAAGCGTGACTTCGGCAAACAAACACTGCGGGGTCTATTGGTTGTGCCGATTGCTTTCAGGGACAGTAATGAAGAAAGTAGTAAAGTAGTATTCTCAAGTGGTGTTTTATCAGCGCGTACTCCTTATCCAGTGATCAAAAAAAGCCTGTAGCTCTTCTTCACTCCAACATATAAAAATGCTGATTGTGTTGACTGGAATCAAGCTGACACATGATCATTTAGTTGATCTTAAGACTTGCACTGTTTTAGCCCCTTTGAAAAAGAGAGGTCTGTGATACCTAAAGCTGTAATAATTGTAATCAAGTATTGTCATGCCTGCAGAATGCCTGGGGACGGACTCCTGATATCCTAAATTCTTTAAAAATGGCAGTTCAGAACAGTTCTAACCACCTGCTGTAGGGATTAAGTTCATCTTTTACTGAAACATTAATGCCTTTGAAATGAAACGCAGTGCAATATACTGGCCCTACAGATGAAAATTCAAATTATTTCTGCACCTTTAAGGCAGAGAGCCAGAACGCAGCGTATCAAGAGTTAGAGGTGTAGGCACTCCCCCGCACCTTCAAAACATCCAAAAATCTGTTTTAGTTTCAGAAGCAATATGTTACAAATAACAACAACAACAAAGGCTATGACAACTGTTTTGCAGAAACCCAGCTATTTTTTTTTTCAGTAGTTAGAATGTCAAATTTCTATTTGAATCATCTCATGTTATTTTAACATTTGGTCAGCCAGCCAGCTAGTTTCACTGTACAGCTTATACGTGGAATATCTGACAGAAGCTTTTTCCTGCTACATCCTTTTTAAGACTAGAATGGCAGTTTCGTAATGTCAGGCTTCCTACATCAGCATTTAAAGTTTTATATGCAATTATCTGAGAATCGGTAAAAAGAGACTCCAAAACTGATATAACACTAACTTCTCCAAGCGTAACAAAACATTTCTCTAACTCAGAGCAGAAGAGAGAGCATTGGTATGTAACAGCAGAAGCAATACTGCAGTGAATTTACTTTCACAGGTTTTTCACTCAATTAGATAAAAGCCAGTAACGCTACCACCTCATGAACTAAGGTAAGGAGAAAAGTCAGCTTCTCAATTCAATGTGAATTATAGGCTTCTATGATTGAAAAATGTATCGTTTAGTGCTTTTTATTCTTGGTAAGTTAGAACAATAATACAGATTTCATTAACTTTATATAATCGCAAGAGAACTTTCTTTTTCAGAAACTGATTTTAAACACAAAAGACCACACTAAAAAAGCAATGTAAGTCAAGAGCAGGGCAGTGAAACCCCACAAACCTGCAAATAAGTCAGCTTTTCATTTTCCTTAGAAATAGCTACAATTTTTATTCTTTATACAGCTGAAAGATTTGAAAGAGCCAAATGACAGAGTGAGAAATCCTCCTCTTCCTTGAGGAGCAGCTGCTTTCCACAGGTCTGCAGCTGAGCTTTCTGGAGATCAAATTAAAATCTATGGGCTTTCCTATGAATTACAGACTGTTACTTGTAAGTGGCTAAGCACATCTGGCTTGTAGTATAAAACACAAATATTACAAGGCATAAGCGTAAGTTTAACAGATACCCACTGAAGACAGTTTAAAAATGGGCTCAGAGGGTAATTCAGGTTGGAAGGGGCCTTGGGAATCATAGAATCATAGGGTTGGAAGGGACCTCTAGAGATCACCTAGTCCAACCCCCCTGCCAGAGCAGGGCCACCTTAGAGCAGGTTGCACAGGAACGCGTCCAGGCGGGTTTTGAATGTCTCCAGAGACGGAGACTCCACCACCTCCCTGGGCAGCTTGTTCCAGTGCTCTGCCACCCTCAAGGGAAAGAAGTTCCTCCTCATGTTTAGGTGGAACTTCCTATGGTCAAGTTTGTGCCCGTTCCCCCTTGTCCTGTCCCTGGGCACCACTGAAAAGAGCCTGGCCCCATCCTCCTGACACCCACCCTTCAAGTATTTATAAGTGTTAATTAGGTCCCCCCTCAGATGTCTTTTTTCTAGACTAAAGAGACCCAATTTCCGCAGCCTTTTTTCATAGGAGAGGTGTTCCAGTCCCCTAATCATCTTGGTAGCCCTTTGCTGCACCCTCTCCAGCAATTCCTTGTCCCTCTTGAGCTGGGGAGCCCAGAACTGGACACAGTACTCCAGGTGGGGCCTCACCAAGGCAGAGTAGAGGGGGAGGATGACCTCCCTCGACCTGCTGGCCACACTCTTCTTGATGCACCCCAGGATGCCATTGGCCTTCTTGGCCACAAGGGCACATTGCTGGCTCATGGCCATCCTGTTGTCCACCAGGACTCCCAGGTCCCTTTCCTCAGAGCTGCTCTCCAGCAGGTCAGCCCCCAACCTGTATTGGTGCCAGGGGTTATTCCTCCCCAGGGGCAGCACCCTACACTTGCCCTTATTGAATTTCATAAGATTCCTCTCTGCCCAACTCTCCAGCCTGTCCAGGTCTCTCTGGATGGCGGCACAGTCTTCTGGGGTGTCAGCCCCCCCTCCCAGCTCTGTGTAGTCAGCAAACTTGCTGAGGGTGCACTCTGTCCCCTCATCCAGGTCACTGATGAATATACTGAAGCCATCTAATGCCAACTCCTGCTCAAAGCAGTAGAACTTCATGAGGTTTCATTCAGATTATTTCATGAAGCATCATTCCTTTATTCCCTGCAAAAACAAAAAGGCTGTGAATTTTCCTCACTAAAAAGTAATTTTTTGCTGACTAACCTCCCATCTCCACAAAAGAATAATTAATAAGCTGTTATTTTGAGTGTTTGAATACTGATTTAACCTAGTAGCCCTCTTAACGGCTCAGAATATCTTCCCAGACCGTTGTCTGCAGAACTGCATTGCACTGTGATGGGATAAACTCAGGCAGGAGGGGAAGGAGCAGGGATTAGAAGCCACACAAAATCTGTGCACTGAAGCGCTGAGCAGTAACAACTACACTCTGTGCTATTTCTCCTGCAGGTTTCTCTCCTAACAGGAGACGAGAAAAGCTCAAGTCCAGCTTCATCTTCACTGACCTTTCCTACGCTGAAGCTTCCAACAAGGAAGTTTTCACTCATGACCAGCAACTCGATTCCTGACCATCTCTGAAATTTAAAAATATCACCACTGAAGGCTTCAAGATCAGATCTTAGGTTAAGTTCAGCTCACTAGAGATCAACCCTAAGAACTGCAAAAAACACTTCAGTAACATTATTTGCACTAAGCTTCATGTTACTTACATTAGCCACAGGACAAACTTTTAATTCCATTTTCAACTTGTAAGTAGATGCTATGAGAAAGAGCTGCTAGAAGAAAGAAGAGAAATATGCATGCTTCTACTTACTAGAAGAGATTTCTGCAGGGGGAAAGGGAACTGCAAGTTTTCTTCAATGCACATACACTATCCCCTTTCTTCTGCACCAAATGGCCCCATCTTTCCAAAAAAGATGAAAGCCACTGGCAACATTTTAGACAACCTGAGTCCCTCTCTTGTAAGAAGTGCTCTGGGACACCTAACAGGCCAGCGAGCATAGGATATCATCTTGCACGCAATAACTTAAAGCCTGAAAGTTGTAGCACTTGAGACGAAAAACCAAGCAAGGTAGAGTTGCTTGTGCTTAATCATATCATTTTGGGAGTACTTTTTAAGTGGTAGCATCTTTCAGTGCTGTCGTCTAGAGCAACGCATAGGAGAGCTCTTTTGAGAAGATGTATGGAAAGAACTAGCTTTGAAAAAATACCTATTTTTAGACAGAAGAACAGCTTTTTCCCTTTCCATTAGAAAAACAACAGTATAAGTTTAATTTCAAAGTTTCAAAGCCCGAAAGAGCTATCACCAAAACTGCTTAGCGGGTACCTAGTACATCGGGATTCCAGAAGGCCCATTGTGACTTTACAGAACATAGCTAAAGTTGATCCCATTTTAAGGGATTAATTTTTCACTTTCCCAGTCAGTCATAATTCAAAAAGGTTTACTGTAGCAGAAGCGATCCAAGCTCTGCTATCACGGTAAGCGTTACAGCAGGCAAACACCAACAGGCCCATTGGTCAGGTCAGTTTAAGAGAAGAGGTGTCGGTTCCTTTCTTGCTTTGGCTCAGGTTTGATCACTCCAGTGACTGATTTCTTTATTGAATCCCATCTGTGTGTACAAATAACATCTATGAGGCTAATGGGGAAACCTCCTGCTCAAGAATTTCAGGATCACAGAGTGGACCAGGTTGGCAGAGAAGTCTGCAGATCTTCTAGTCCAACCCCCTGCTTTGAGCAGGGTCAGCTACAACAGGTTGCTCAGGGCTATGTCTAGTCTGGTTTTGAGTCTCCAAGGATGGAGACTCCATAACCTCCCTGGGCAACCTCGTCCAGCATTTGACACCAGCACAGTAAAATAAGTGTTTTCTTGTGTTCAGGCAGACTTTCACACGCTGTAACTTGTGCCTGTTGCCTCTTGTCCGGTCAGTGGGCACCGCTGAGAAGCATCTGGCTCCCTCCTTTGATTCCACCCATCGCACGTGCACAAATTGTGGCAAATTAGACCCCATAGAGCTGAAGAGCTTAATGCTTGTTGCTGGGGTTGGGTGGCGGGGAGGGAGAGGGGTTGTTAAGCAGGTGTTTGCTACCTGGGGCCAAGGGACCTGTGCAGCACCACACGGCCTGCGCCTGCTCATTTCGATTGTGTTGCCAGTCGATCACTCCTCCATGCACAGGGGTCTGCAGGTCAGGATCACTACGCTTGTTCAAGTAAGCAGGTGTTTTATAATATAGCTACCTTATGTCGCCACTCTATTAAATCCTCATAGGCCTTTTATGCTTATTTTCAAAGCCCTGCCCTTAGGACTTTTCACTAGAAGTGGATCTTTATGACATACCTGATAGAAGTCTACTGTAAGGTATAATCTTTTGAAATTTCCTGCCCAGGGCCTGAATTTAAAAGTGTTATCCTAATTCTCAGCACCTGTACACCTGCAAGCATGACCCTAAAGTCTCGCTACGTGTAGAGCTGGAACTTTATATACCAAGGGGCTTTCATAAAAGCAGAAACAGAGGTACAAACGAAAATCAAGGGCTCAGCGAGGTAAGGGGATTTTATAAACTACCTGGGAGAAACATTTGGTCTTAAGTGTTCATTCTCTACTGCTCATTCTTATGTTCATTCACTGTTCATTCTTAGTCTAAAGCCTAATTTTTCAAGCCTTCACACCAATTAAAAAAATGGAAGGAGCACATTAAGGACTCTTCACTGGAAACACCAACAGCCACACGGCACAGCAGTTTTCCAGTGTGTTTTCTGATAGTGGGCAAGGTCTTGAACTAGAAGGCAGAAGAGAAGATCCTAAGACAGGATAGAAAGATGATAAAGGAGAGAAATCCACAATTGCACCTCTTGCTCCATTTGTCCTTCACTGCTTCCCTATAATAGTCCTTGGCAGACTGGAAGGGGGAAGAGGAAAAAGGGAGAAGATACCAAGTTTTAGGTCATGTCCATAATACTGCTAGGTTTAGAAGAACAGATATGGTAAAAGGAAAAAATGCTAGGAATGACTCTTCTTTTTGGAAATCAAAATATGATGGAAAGTACACTTTTCAGAGTATTTTTTTTTTATTTAAAAACACTTAATAGACTGCTTTTTGAATTACGGTCCTCAATGAATTAGACTGTTGCACTGATCAGAACATCAATGATCAATAAATGGCAAATGAGGAAAGACCTAACTTCCCATCTTTAGATATAGTGTCAGAAAGCAAATACTACCGCTTCCTACCTACCAAAATATCAACTTCAAGAGCTCCCTATTTCACATAATCTATGCCTGAACCCAGTATCCTTTGACAGGTCCTATGACAAGGATCTGAATGTTTTGTAGGATCTGATAGTTTTGCAGGTTCTCACCTAAAATGCACAGAACAAAGCACTATGCAGTAGCTTCCAGCACAGTATTCAAAATAATCTCTGTATTTCCCCACAAACATCAGCCAAGTAGTGGCTGACCTTGACGAGATCTTGAGACTAGCTTAGGTCAATAACTGAAGATACCTACAGCCATCAGAGCAACCAACTTGTGGAAGAGGGAAAATGTCAAGTCCAGTCCTGTATTTGTAAAACTGAAATTGTCAAAAATCAAAGATAATAGATGTATCTTCTAGGGTTTATTTGTAGAGAACTTTGGGTTTTTTTTTATTGTAGTACCTTAACTCAGAAGTTTTGTGAGGCTATTCATACAAAGTTTAGAGGCATTTGAACTGTACGCTTTGATTCTCTATAGGAGACTCGGAAAGCTTTTAAACAGGAAAAGCTAGCGTTCACTTTGCACCTTGGCAATTGTCGTAGAGCAACGTCAAGGTTGCACCTTTGCTAAGGAGGACGCCACAGAAAGCTTTCCGTATGATCGTACTTACAGTCTTCCAGCATACTTCAGCTTCATGCCCTGTAAGGGAGGCAGCCTAGGAAAGCAGATGAAGATGTTCAGGATAGCGTTCAGTACTGACTGCAACGAATCAAAGGGATACAGCTTGAATTCCCACCATCTTTCAGTAGGGGCAAGCCAAAGAACCCTTTTCAGCCTAACAATTTTATATATTTTTTAGAAAATCAGACGTCAGGTGCACGTAACAGTAGTAAAGAGTTACAGAGGAATTCACTAAATCCTGAAGATCAGATATGGCTGAGGTTAGCTACTGCCCATCCTCTGCAACACATCCTTACCTACCTTTTAAAGGAACGACCCCAGAACACTAACAAGATCTGAGGTGATCATGAAGTTGTATGCGGACACAGAACAAACTCCTCTGCCCGCTCCATACAGGGCAGGAGAAACCTGTTTGCTTCCTCGGAGCTATTCATGTTCTGGATATAAACTATGTAAATCTCTTCTCTTTTAATCTCCTATTAATGCTGCTGACTTCCTATGAAAGCGTAAGGGCCATGTCTAATTTGTTTCCCCTACTGAGGAATGCTCCCTGCTTTGCCAGATTTGCAGTGTAAGCACCAATTCTAGCCTCGTGCTTTGCAACTAGAATGGTGCTGCCACTGTCAAGCGAGCAACCCTTTCCATGTTGTCTTCTTCCAGGTGTTTAAGCCCATCCCATAGTTTTCTAAGCAAATCCTCATCCTAGACCTCACTTCGAACAAAAAGGACAAGTAGTACCTGTAGGAGGCTTTTGGTTTAGACCCCGTGTAAGCCCGATCTGCTTGATGGATGCTGCAGTCTCCTGAAGAAGGTGGTTAGGTGGTTCTGTATACAGTCCAGGGAGAAGATAAGCAGGAACAGCTCTAAGGCTCTCGATTCCGGCCCAGAATTTCTCATGCCATGGCCCTGAATAAGCAGGCCAGTTCAGTCTGGAGGTAAGTCGGAGCTGGACCCTCCGTGCTGGCCAGGCTCATCCAACAAAGTTAAGGTATTTCAGTGAGGGCTTGAAATCTGCAAGATCAGAAGATATGCACTGCCTGGGGAGAGGGTGGAGGTGGAAAAAAGCAGGAGCGCTTTAGAACCAAGTATTGGCATCAGAAAAGCAACAAGGACATTAAGACATTCTGCTTCAATTTATGCAAGGCTTAACGTGATCTGGATTCTCCTAGGGCTCTGCGGAGGCTGGCACTCCTGGCAGTAGAAACTAAACTTGTCAGGCCTTTGGCATAACTTCCCAATACAGTCAGCCATACATGAGTTACCCTTCCATGAATATTACATTTGCTTGCTCACTTTGGAACACATTGGAAAACCTTCTGTTACTCTAAGACAATCTCCAAGAGCGTTAGTTCATATTTTCTGACTGCTTACACTTGCTACAGGCCCCTGCATTTACCCATTGGTTTGGCATTAAGGCATTTGTTTCCATTATTGTCTCCAGACTACTCCGTGATGCAGCATTTTCCTCTTCCTGCCAAGACCAATAGAGAAAAACGGAGTCCTCTTATCTGGGAATTTTCACCCCTCCCTCAAAGCCAAGGTTAGGTATCCTAACGTTTTCTTAAACACAAGTATAGTAGACATCCTACCCAGAACACTGAATTTTAAGCCGCTTCTAACAGAAATGCAGTTCCGGCCTGACTAATGTTAAGTTACTATTGCTTGCTCCTAATGCCATGTAGACCATGACCTCCTGAAAGGGTTCTAAGTTGTAGTAAGAGCTATTTTATAAAATTGTCATGCATTCCAGGTTTAAAGCAGTACTGTACTGACATGCAAGAACTTCAGTCCCCATACAGACTGAGATGAACAGCACTTTTATTTATTTCAGTTACAAGAAGAAAGACAAGTCAACCTTACAACCGGAAAGGCAGCAAAGGCCTCATGAGCTCAGTGATAACCATTTCATAATCTAGGCAATGCGTCATCATTTCTTGAGATCACAAAGAAAGCACACCCCCCTCTCAAAAAACTTCTCCTTATTTCTGCAAGGAAATTTCCTGCAAGAACAGCACACTGATGTTAACAGAATCAAGAGGGACCAGCGATGTACAAAGCCTACATTCACCCTCCCACCCCCCCTCAAAAGGCTTAAGTGTAGACTTTATTCCAAAAAAGGTAACACGCAGTCATGATCACAGCTGGAAGAGAGGGGAGAATTAAAGTCTGCTGTCAAATTATGATGCGCTAATGAAGTTAAATGAAGATACTTTCTCACACGGCAGTGTACTTCACCGGTAAAGAAACTCTCCTCATTTTAAGCCGATGCTTATCTGA
The DNA here is from genome assembly GCA_013400135.1 of Rhinoptilus africanus. Lineage (NCBI taxonomy): Eukaryota > Metazoa > Chordata > Aves > Charadriiformes > Glareolidae > Rhinoptilus > Rhinoptilus africanus. Next base: position 278,441 of record VXBO01000757.1, read on the forward strand.
CTTCTGTAGTAGGAGAAAAGAGCTTCCATAAAATCTGGTCCCCTACCATGCGCTCTAGGTAAGAGCTATGACGCAAGTAAAGTGCTAGAAACATGTCGGAGAAATTACTGTACAAAGTGTCAAGTGCAAACCCCCCCTTGCTTACGATCCAGTGTGTTAAGTACAATAGAAAAGAGTGAATTCGGGAGTGGTTGACAGTGGGATACAGCGCTACAGGTTGAACGTTAGCCACCGCAGGACAAACCCAAGCATGCGTGTATCCCACTGCAAGGGAAAGATGCGCTCGAGCTTCCTAACCTGCTCCTTTCTGCAGTTTGCTCTAGCATTATCTCCTCCCACCTTAACAACTTAATTCCTGCACTCCTTTGAAGGGAACCTTTTAAAAATGTCCAAAATTCTGGATTATTCGGCAAAAAGATTCACTTGCTATTTTAAAGATCACAGAGCTGGCAAAAGGAAAAGAAAAGAGTTTACAACTCATCTTCTTCGGTTGCTCTTCTAAGCGGTATTGGACCTAGAAAACACGAGGAAGTACCAGATCAAGTACTGTTCCATCATCCTTCTCCATTTCAGCAACACAGTTGAGGCAGACCATAACTTCTTCAGTCAATCGCTAGCAGGTCAGGTTTGGTGCATAAGATATTAATCAACTGGAGAAATGTATTTTCATCCGTGCTGTATGCCAGTTCTCAGTTTCCCCTGGATTAAGTGGTCAGGGATACACTTATTACGCAGTACTCACAGTAAGTCTTGGCATTTCAGGCAGGCCTAGTCATTCCCAAGTAGTGTCCTTTTGGCTCAGTGAAGACTTTTGAGCACCTCGGCTTACATTCATTCTGGAGGCAGCCACCATGATTCCATTTACTCAAAGTACTTTTTTTAGCGGGGCTGTTACCATCTTGAAATTGCAGTTTAAAGTTAAGCAGTAATACAAAAGAGTACTTTCAGTGTTTCCAGTGAAGGAGCTGAGAAAAAAAACATCTGTAAGAAACCATCGCTGCAATTTTATTTTAACAAAAGGGCAGATTTATTCATGTTTACAAACAAGTTTCAAAAACAAAAAGGAGAACATGTATGCTACCCACTAACAACCTTTCAAAATGCCAACAGCCCTCATGCTGCATGAAGGATTCTATAGATTAGAAAAAAAAAAATCACAGTTCCACTCACAGTTCACCAAGACAGCACTAAACTAACATGTTTAGACAAAAACAAAGGACTAAGATTCTGATGTATTTTGATTTAATCCATTTTGCCCGAGATAACAGAAATATTTCAAGCAAGTTCCATCACATATTGATGTCCTGCGTTAAACAATCCTACTAAGTTCTGAACAAAAGTTATTCAGTAAGTTTCTCAAAATTTTTAAAAATTAAACAGTTGTTTCAAAACCATTAAGTAGTAAATGTATTTAAGAAACTAATTAGGACAGAGGCCATAACTTCATTAGAACACCACTGCTCATGTTTTTACAAAGCATTAGTGTCATCTATTTGGCTATTAGTATTAGCAATTTATCTACAATATTTAACAAGGTAAATTGCAGGCAAAATTTAGTACAGTTTCAATAGAAACACCCTTTTCCTGAAAATACAGCAGTATTTGAAGGACTAGTTTTTTTGTTTTTTTGTTGTATTTTTTTCTCTGCATCATTTATAAGGAAGCTTCCCATCTATGAACAGGAACAAAAAAAGTATCTACAAACCTTGTAAACAGATCTGTATCATTTATAAACATAAATAATCCAAATTATTAACAGCCAACAGCAGAAATTAAAGTATCAATTCAACGATCCAGGGCCTCCTTGCCCTTCCCAGCCTTCCCCTCGGAAAAGGATCATGATAAACTAAAGCTCTGCTAACACACTGTTCAGGACCATTCTTAAGTACAACAGATGATCCACAGGTCACTTATGCCGAGTTACTGTTTATCTGTCAAAGTTCATTATTACTCCCACCCCCAGAAAAGCACCCTCCAGTCTGGCAGAAAGCTTTTTTGTTTTTAAAAAAATAAATCTACATTCGTACAAGTGTGTCTTCTGTTGAAGTCCAAGACAAGAATGTCATCTTGTCCATCATAATGTGTGAAGAGACCCAGTTTCAATTTCTTTACAATGCAGCTAGTGTGTTAACATTCAGCTTACAATCAGAGTGATGTTTCCAAACTATGTAGCGGGCTCCCTGGGGATGAAGAGGTAGCAGACTTGTTCATGTCTGTTGTAAGGTGAATTCCACTGTCAACCGCATTGTTATTTTTATTGGGAGAGGGTGGGGGAGTAGAGTTGCGTTTTGTTGGAGCATCATCTTCAGCATCAGTATCATCAATAAGGGGAATATGAGGCTCGGAGTCTTCTATTCTAAACTCGGGATGCGTCATAAAATTGTGAATTGAACTTCGTGTCTCAGGTTTCTCCAGCCCCTCATACAAGGAGCTACGAAATGCATTCACCACTCGGATCTGTAAGCAAAGAAAAAAGGCCATTAAAAAGCTGCGGATTTACCGGCAATGGCATGGTTCTAATGAGTTTGAATCCACAAACAGCTAGACATGAGTGAATCGAATTTGTATGTGATGCAGTGGAACTTGCAATAAACTGTAAAAAATGAAGAGCATTTCGGTACAGCACTGCCCGTCTATACAGTAGGAATAAAAATGGTGAGTACTGCAAAAGGCTGAAGGGCCTAAGAATTCAGACATGGCACTAGAACTGTTCAGTTACTTAACATGGGCTAGGCATTTGTCAGGAGTGAGGCCGACAATTCTTTACTTATTCACAAATTCAATAAATCTCAATGAGTGTTTTTCTGAATACTTGGGGCAGGTGTCGGGGGGTGGGGGTTGGGAAGGCTGAAAATAAGTTAGAGGATAAAAGGGTTACTAATTCTCATGCTAGGAACTGGGATGTCAACTGACTATGAAAAAAGCCAAGCAAGTGTAAAGCCAATGTCACGATGACTGGACATTTATGAAGAGTCATGCAAAAAAGGATACTGCTGTAACAGCTGTAAATATTCGAGTATATACCTATTAACCGCACTAGAGAAAGCTCCTCACTGAACAGTGCTTTGGAAACTTAAGACCAGAACTAGGAAATTGGATACTCTGTTGTACAATTAAGTAGCCATGACAGGTTTGTAACTTTAAAGAGACCATCCAAGTAGCACAAAGTACGTGATCAGCCTTTGCTTGAGCCTTCAGTTTATATTGAATTCATGGACAAAATTCCCAGGCTGAGTATTATTTCAAGTTCTTTACGTTGTTCAACTATTATTTTTCAAGTCAGGAAGCTAAGTTCACAGAATTGATAAATAAACATTTCAGAGGGAAATCAGATAGAATGAAGTACAGCTTCATTTTGCACATCGTGGGTGTCCAGGTTGACTTGAATTTTATCTTTCCAAATTGTAATTTGAATGATGAAACCACCTGCCTGCAAACCCTTCTCCTTACACACTCCACACATTTCTCTGACCAACTACAGGAATTCAGATGAATTCCTGAACTGATAAAACCGGTAAGGCTAGGCAGAAGACACTGACCCTTTTGTCCAAGACTCTTGTGATGTTTCCCCCTCCTGTTACAACCTCTCTACTCTGATTCCGATTAAGTGTCCAGCAAAGCACAGTTTCAATCCCAGAGCTCCTCTGTTGTATAATAAGCAGCAACAGTAAAAAAGAACTTACTGTTACAAACAGTAAGTCCAATTTAAAGTGTTGGGGTTTTTTTTAACACTTCCAAGATGACTCGTTTCAAGCTGAGACGTGTCATGACTAATGCTTCTATAGAGTTCCTTGACAGTAAAAATAAAGTGACTTCCAGGTGAAGGAATGAAGCTGGAAGGTCAAGTAGGTTGAGGGCACAGCCTTCAAAACACCCAAGGTACAGCAAACCACCTCGCTGTAAACACAGAGAAGGGCTCCCCAAAAGCAATGCATCACCAAATTTGTTACCACAGAATCACTGTGTTGATAAAGGCCTAAGCCTTCATCATGACCTTGTGTTATTTGACCTCTAAGAATAGTGTTGTTGCCCGACTCCTACTCCCTCAGAGCACTTGCACAAAGAATTTTAATCCAAAGCTATCACGTCCCCATTTTTATACTACGAGCCCAGGTCTGAGACCCATTAACCGTGGAAATCAGGGGAGGGGGGGCGCTACACACGCAAGGGGGAGAACATCACCACCAATAAAGGGAGGAGAGGGAATAGCGTGAATGTGCTTGGGAAGAAAGAGATGACAACAGCAGCCAGTACTTTACTGTTCATCACACAAAGAAACTGAGCATGCTGTTAAGGAGCTGGCGCATTACAGGAGCTTTAAACAAGTACAGCAAGCCGCATAAACTGTCTTGGCACTTACCAAGAAAAACCAGCGGTGACAATGCCAGCCCAAAAGCTTGTAAATGCCTTTATTTGGCACATAGCATCCCACTGCGCCACTGATTTACGTGGCAAAATGAAATACGACTGCCTCATGGGACTGGTTTTTCATTGCTTACAGCTGGTAAGTTAGAACATAAGCAGTAATGGAAAACAATTTTTGGCTTAACAGGATAGCTGTAATTATCATAGGAATATAAGCATACCAACAATAAAGGCTTGATTCCCATGAAGAATGCATGCTAAACAAGCGGTCTAGAGAGGATCCTCAAAGAGTCCAGCCATGAAGGCAGAAACCAGACTATCAGCATTTTAAGTTATACTGTAAAAGGGAAAATTTAGTGTTTTTGAGGCTTTATTTTCAACTACTCAAGATAATCAGAAGAGAGAGGTAACTATAAATAAATTGCATAACTGAGGAGCAAACGAGACAATTTGTTATGTGTAATTTATACTGTCATCGGGCCTTCCTCATATTAGTACCAGAATAGTAAGGAATGCACTAAGCACTCCAAATCCTCCTAGCCAGATGGCTGCTTAAGAGTTGCAACCTCGCTTCAGAGGAACAGCTGAACTATTTTCTAACCAACAGCTCCGAAAGAGACACACCATGAAATAACACATCTGCTTCCCATTAATACGTATTAGTTATCTAAAGCTGTTCTCCTGGAGGGTGTAGGAGAAGGCTGTACGCTACTTAGTGAGGAGGAAAAACTAGTTCTCTGCTATTGTAGCTCCATATCTGCACAGGTCATTTGATGCCATGAGATGCTGCAGTGCCCATTAGATTCTGCTCAAATGGTAGCATGGCATGAAGTTGCTCTCTAGAGAATTCTGAATGTCTAATTAATGTTCTTGAGTGTAGTTAGGGATACAGGTTACTAATTAGCATTTTAAGTAGGAGATGCAATCCTGTGCATCCTCATCGTTATAGCTACTTTTCATTTTGTGTTCTTGAGGCATGCGAATTGGTGAGCTGAGCTTCTCAATACTACTGTAAGGTACCTGTCTTGCTGATGCAGAACAAGTACAGAGGTAAAAATACCTGGGCAAGCCCACACAGGAATTCTAGCCAAGCCAAAAAAAAAAAAAAAAAAATCTGTCAGAGAGCAAAACCCTGACTTTCACTGGAAAGCCAGAGACAGCTCCTGAAATTAAGGGTCTTCATCCATCTGGTAATCTGAAAGTTTAAAAAGCCAGGGGGGTGGGTGGGTGGAGGGGTGCGGGGAAGAAGCCCTCTCAAGAGTTATTTTAAAAAACCAGTTATTTAACCAGTCTCCAGGAAGTTAGAGAAGGAAGTTAAACGTATAATATATAATTAAGATGGAAAACTCTTTGAACAACAGATATTAGCTATCAGTGTTCAACTGCAACTGTTACACATCTTCGGGCTCCAGAGTTTAAGCCTACATACAGGAATAATTAAATCTCTAGCCTCTACAGAGAGGAAGGCTGAAACTGAAATGCCACTTAGAGCACAATATAGAGAGGGGAGAATTAAGACGAGACAAACTTTACTTTCAGTGATGGCTTAGGAACTGCTGCCAGAACCTAGAGAGGAAAAAAACCCTTCAGATTTGAGTGAAAGTTTCACCAGTCAACACTTTAAGTTTTTTCCTTTTTAGATTAGCTAATTAAATGGTTCTTCTGACTTGCACCCATTTTAGAAGCCGCCTTTCGTCACCTGAATCCTGATGTTGAGAAAGTTGTGTTATTCAGTAAAAAAAAAAAAAGAAGTCCAACAAAAAGCAGAGACTCATAAGTTCCTTACAGGGTATAAAGAAAATGTATTTAGTGCTCCATGTTCTAACTACATTATTTTTAATATGCCATTTGCTTTCCCATCAGCTTGTTTACCTTAGGTATCATTTGCACTGCAGTGCAAGACTTCTATTTTTGTTGACCTGGGTCCATGATTATACAGTTAATTTCCTTATTCAATGTAAGTCACCCTAAGAGGCATATACTCGAAAATTTACAACAGTTTTCCCGCTTTATCTTAAAAATCCCCTCTGTACACGAATGGATGAAGGCACAGGATGTGCAGGCTCACAGCTTTCACATTAAAGTCTTTTGTTGAAACTGTTCCACCTGTTCTCAGCCCTCTAAGAAAAAAAAGTCTCGAGGACTCCACTTTGTGGAAGAGCTCTATAAAAGCCTGAACGATGATTTTAAGTACTAAGGAGAAAATGAGAAACGTTAGGTACGTGAATTAGGAAACGTTAATTTCATGCACTTTAGGAACACACACTCACACCCCACAGTAGTAGAAGCAGTAGTAGAGGAAAACACTACATGTGTAGGGGTAGAAATATTTGTTACATCATGGTGCTGGCTGGCGATGGAGGGTTGCCGCCTTAGAGCCCCCTGAATGGTACTTCCACTCTGGAAAGCATTCACTACATCCATCTGCAAGGAATCAGAGATTGTGACAGCTTGCTCAGCGAGAGAGAGAGAAAGAGAGAACAAGAGAAAGGACCATCCCATCTATAACACACAAAAAGTAAAGAAAAAAGGCACTTTTTTTTAATAGATACACAAGATACACAGGCAAGAGTTGCATTTAGAGCTGAAGAAAACAGAGGACCCTGAGGGATTACACATCCATCCGTACCCCCTTCTGACAGTCTCAGTCACACCAGTTAGAACTGCCACCTTAGTCAAAGGACTGTAGATGAGAGGAGAGATTTCCCTCATAACACCCACTGAGTCCTACCTTTTTCAAGACCATACCTGAGTTTGTATCCTGTTTAGGCCCCTAAACCACAAGATCTGACCACGACGTAATTCCCTCTCAGCATGATCGATCTCCTCTACATCTTCTGCTAGTTCTTCTTCAGGAATCTCTTCCTTTTGTGTTCCGTGACCAGCTTCTTTAAGGAATTTCAGACGGCTGGTTGGAATTGTTGAAATCAACTAACGGTGAATGAAAAGTATGAATCAGAATTATTCTTTAAAAAAACCAAAACTGTAATACTAGACTTAAGGCAAAGTGGAAAAAACAGATTACGTAAATGGAATGAGTGCAGCAATGCAGAGCTGTGAATATCCTCACCACCTCAACTGAGGTGTGAAATTGAACTTGGACTACAAACCTAGAAAACAAAAACATCTTTGCTAGAGATAAAGAATTCCACTTTAACATTATTTGACTATGCGAGGAAGGAGCAGTACTGAAGGCACAAAACCCACTAATTCTGTTAGAGTGTACTTGTATCTAGAGCTTTCAGAGCTCCATTAGTTTGACGAGCACGATGATACCTCAAGTGAGAGATATAAAATTTAATTAAAGTAGCCACAGTTAATTCAGAAATACAGAACAGACATGCATTCTTTTGTGACCTGGAAGGTATCAATCCATTTGTAAGGCGAGTGAGGTTTCCAAAACCCTTATCTCAAACTGTTACTTTGCTACTCGGTGTACACTAGTTCATCTGTCTTAAACTAAACGAGAGCTACATATGGCTGTTCCATCTTTCCTTTTCATCCCCACCTTCAGGGCTATTCTGGTGAACTATGGAGTTAAGGGGAGTCATCTTTTGATACGTCCCATCTAGCAGATCCAGATCAGTTCCAAGACTGCTTTCCTTGATCATCACAAACCTAGAAGACCATTTCAGCGGCTGCAGAGGAAAAAGACTGCTCCAAAAGCAAGATAAACCATCCTTCATGCTGAAAATGCTACTATGAATGCTCCCAGTTCACACTTCAGTTTCTACTGTTCTCAGAAAGCCAAAAACTCTGACTTTAATGAGATGCTAGAGCAGCACGAACTGCAGCAGGGAAGCTTTGCCCTTGCAAGACACTTCGGGTCAAAGGTATTTCAAGCCATCTCGATTCTCTTCTAGGCTACTTTTAAACCTCAGAGTGACTCTATTTGATTTTTTTAAATAATTAATTTTCTATAGAAACTTATTAAAAAGCTTATAGTCACTGTATAAATATGGGCTTATGTACATATTTACAACTAAAATTCACCCTATCAATTTTATACTGAAACCTGAAGTGTCCTTTACAAAATGGAAGGAAAGAAACTGTAATGGAAAACTCTTCATGTGGTATGAAAAGTTTAGACAACTATGTCATTAAATAATGGAAAACTCCGTTGCTCTAAAGTTTCATGTAAATAAGCTCGCTGCTTACAAGCAGTGTTGTGCATGCAATTAATTAAACCCTAAGAGGGGGAAAAAATAATCAAAATGCAATAGCTTAACAGGTGGGCGAACTTTACATTTATTTAATAATTATGCTAATGAAGTTTCAAAAAAGCTGGTTTTGCTGCATTTCTTGCTGCTCCAGGAAGTTTTTAAATCAAGAAGAAAATACCACCAAGTTAAACAATTCTGATTTTTCAAGAAAATCATTCATAACTAAGTAAAATATTTCAACATTAACATATTTATTGCATCTATATGCTTACAGAACTTCTTCTAGTACTTATTTGTTTAAAGATATAATCACATATTTAAAAGGTAACTACAGCTGCTTCTAACTAAAAGTTACTAAATATAAACCAGCCATAGCATCTAGTTATGAAATGTAACTAATTGATCGAGTCAGAGTGAGGAATATCCAACCAAGGACTAGCTATTGAACTAGTCAATTTTTCAAAGTCATATATAAACCAGCCAATTATTCATATGGTACACTTGAATGGTCTGAATGCTAAAGACAGTGTTTTTTGATTTTCCACGCAAAGTATTTTAATGTGAGTAGGTATTTGCCATTTTGAAAAAGCTAGTTTACCTGGCCCCAGAGTAGTGTTCCCATGCCCAGGAAAATGGACCACAGCCACTGCTCGATCGAGAGTTCTGAGCAACTGAAAGGCTTCCCACCGAACTGCACAATTATTATCTGTGAAGAACATCGTTAAACAACATGTATCAGCAACCTGTTACTAGAAAATTCCCTAATGCTTCAAGATCACTACAGACAACTCTGCAATAGAACATAGAATTTCCCATCCTATTAAGCATCCACTTCCACTGTCTCAGCAGTTTGAGCAAGTTTCCAAACCTAAGCCATCTGACGCTTTTCAGCATTTCAAGAATTACCCATTTATTCTTCAAATGCCACACGCACAAAAAAACTGTTGAGTACTTCATTTTGCTTGCAGTTCTCTCCCTTCATTTCACAATTACAGCATATCTTAGATGCTACAAATTTACAGTGATTATTTGTTGTATGAATGCCTATCTCAGATTCAAGTTGATCAATAAACTTCTATTAATACAAGTCATAGATTCACAAGACACGAAGCATTTCAGAAATAATTCAACAGAATATTAATATGTATCCCATCAGTGTTAAATGACAGACTTGAAATCATCACGGTGTGACATCTATGTAGTACGTCTGGAGAGAGGGGGCAGAGATCTCAACAGCTAAATTAAAAAAAGCTTCTACGGACTTACCTATTACAGCAAGCTGTACAGGCCCTAATGAGCAAGGTATCCCTCTGCATAGGAATTATATGCATGAAAGTCTGCCCTGCAAAATCAACAATTCAAGTAGCAGGGCAGGCGTGGAAAGAAGACAGTATTGACCAGTAAGTAGGACACCTGACAGCTGAAAAGCCCAAGAGTATCTTCTTTTATTAACACAGAATAAGACACTGAGACGACAACTCAGGAGTTACTTATTCGGGAAGGCATTCAGTCCGCCAAGTTTATAAAGGGAACGCAGTTGCAGTCAGCAGCAATTTCTACATATTTGGCTTTGTTACACAACAGCAGTCGGTCTGCTGCACACACGCAACCCTAAAAATGAGAGTGGCTTCTGAAGAAGTGTCATTAAAAAAGCCTAAACCTGGGATAAGCAGCAAACTAACTTTATGTGAAGCAGAGGTGCACACATTGGCATTGCTTGAACTTGGTCAACTTCATGCAATCCCAAGGAGAAACTTATGGCGTAGATTATATTTTAAATCCCAAATAAGTCAAAACGAAAAAGAGTTCTGAAAAAAGGTAGTATGCTGATTCATTGGTTATTTCTTGTGATGAATTACAAGTTGTAAGGTGAAACTATTTCTTGTAAACTCTTTTCTTTAGATTCAATTTTAACTTGGTGTTTTTCAATACCAGAGCACTAACCCAATCAATTTCATATCATTTCATTCGTTAGCACATACTGAGTTAACAAACTAGCTTCTACAAGTCTGCCTAGAAGGTCTCTAGCCATCAACGTTTGTCACCTGAAACAGCAGCATTTATACAGATAACTGCAAAATACATACCAATACAGATAACTGATTACATCAGTTAACATACAGTTAACAGATAACATCAGGAAGACAAAAAAAATACTTAAGTTTCTAAAGCTTATTCTTGTCCTAATCTCATTAAGAAGATATGAGAAGCTGTAACTTTTCCATAATTGTTTAAATGGGCTCTCATTCAGATGCAAAGGCAGATACTATGAGGAAGAGTTCAGGCTGGGGGAACATACAACTTCTTCACATTTTATCATGACACTAGAACACTAAGATCAAATTTAAGGACTAGAAAAGTAAAAAAAGATAAATACAAGTATTTCTACATTCCAATTTTACCAATTTCAAACAGGTCTTGACCTGAAAACCCTGTCAAGCAGCACTGCCAAGTGATTTATAGCGTATTCGACACCGAAGGTTTTTCACGTTGCAGCAGGTAAATGCCTGACACTAGCTGACTAGCACTTCCAAGCTAAGCAAGTACATCAGTGTACTAAGGGCATTTCCCCCCACCCTCCAAGAATCTACTTACCTGCACAACAAAAGTCCCCAGAACAATAGAACAGAAGATAGCGTTGTTAAAGATTCCTTCAAAAACGTTTCTTTCACCATGTATTTTGCGGGCATTTATTTCATTAAACAGCTGCATCATCACAAATGTATTAAATACAATGGTATAATGCTCTGAAGGAGGAGCATGCAGAGGTGCATTTCTTCCACTATCAATATCAAAAATTTTCTCACCTGTGGATAAAAGGCATTAATCAGCAGCTTAATTGGCATCTATTACACATATATGCTACAACAAAAAACTAGTTTTAAGACCACATCTCTGTACAACTTTTAGAATAACTTTGTAAAGCCTCCATATTCTTACCAGCAAACAGGAGTGTGAAGACGACTACGAGTTGGTAGAATGCATGACCCAAAATGTTCTTCATCATTGTACGGGAAATCAAAGGTTTGTTTCTACCATAAGGCTTCCGCAACAGAAGAGATTCAGTGGGTGGTTCTGTTGCCAGGGCAAGAGAAGCTAATGTGTCCATTATGAGATTTACCCACAGCATCTGCACAGCTTTAAGCGGAGAATCCTATAAAGATAGATACATAAACCCTCCAATATAAATGAACAAATTGCAGCTATTAAAGGCATCTGTTATACAACATGGGTATGCTCTTTGGACTAGCATTTAACCAAAAGCTTGGTTTCGACTTAATCAGTCGATGACATTTTTAACCTTTATTAGCTGAAACAATCCATCACCAGTACGTACTTGTGTTATGCACGCTCCTGTAAAAGCAACAATTACTGCTACTACATTGACAGTAAGCTGGAACTGAAGAAATTTGGAGATGCTGTCATACACGTTTCGTCCCCACATAACTGCTTTAACAATACTTGTGAAGTTGTCGTCTGTAAGGATAATATCAGAAGCTTCTTTAGCTACATCTGTTCCAGCAATACCCTAGGAGAAAAAGAAAAACACTATGAAATATAACAGGATGCACTGACTTATGTAACAGAAACTATTAGTAAATCCTTGGGTCAGCATTCACTTTGATGCACTACGTCTGAAGGACTGTTTCAATGTAAGCACCTGATGTGCCACTGATTCAAGTTCAGCTTGCAAGTTCTACTCAAGCACGGTGGTGTTGTCTTTAAAATAAAGGCCTTAATAAAAATCCTCAGGTTGACAATATAGACACTGTACAAGTTCTCCCACAGAAATGTTACTGAACTCTGTTCAAGTTAAAGGCCACCAGATGGTGCAATACTACAGTTTAGTTTATGTCCTAGTAAGTTTGCTGTATGGATTCCAGCAGTAGGGCAATGCATGTGTTACTAACGCAGTAGAACCATACACATTGCCAAAAACCTTTTACAGAAAAGCACTGGCATTAAACAGTAGAATATACAATGTCATTGCAATGCAATATGAATTCCTTAGTTTTAAGCACCTGTAGGTCACCTACAGTACCCAAACAGTTAAGCTGAGCTCCGTGTAATACCTACTTCAAGGATATTTATTTTTGCTTTTGGCATTTCAAAACCACTAACTCAATAGCAAATTTAATGATCCTTATTCTCGATACGTTATTTTGTCAAGGAAATGAGTCACCTGCACAGCTCTGTGTAAAGCTTAAATGCTACCTTTAAATATCATATAGCAGACAATATATTTTAAGTGCTATTTAGATAAGCAGTTAGAAAAATTAGCTTCTTACACAGATGAACATAGACAGCAACTGTAGGAAACATTTAAGTTCTGGAAGATTAAAATAAATCTGTCCCTGACAGCGCTAACTACAGCAGCTATACAACAACAGAAAACAGATACTCATTAAAACAAGACTGTTACAGTCTAGAGAACATTTCATTTGTAGCTATCAAATTTGGAAGTTATGCTTTTGAAAAATGCTCCGTGAGAATGACATGAAAGCTTTTCCTCTTTCCATTTTTTCCTTCAAGATTAGCATCCAAGTCAGTGCATCTGCATGTGGTCTGGAGGAATGTGGTCTTCAAATTTTTTTCCCTCAAATGCTCATTACTGAGTTTTTAAAGACTAAAGTGACCTACTAGCACCAAACTGCACCTTCTCATTTTAAAACTGAAGAGGAATCTTGAAGAATCTATCTTATAGCATTTTGAAAGAGACAGAAGGAAGCTGAAGCCTACATACTTGAAGCACGTGTCTGTCCAGTACTAGCACTTAAGTTCAAGACTTGGTTTGGCTACTATTTGAAAGGGTAGTTGAGAATTTTAAATTGAGAAAGCCAAATGATCTAAGGTACCATCCAGAAAAATGCAGATCCTAGCCGTTGCTTCAGCTGTACTGGAGATGTTTCTCAGTATAGCTTCCCAAGCCATTTTAAACTTCAACTGCCAGTCTCTCATTATAGTCTCCCTCCTTCTATGCATCATTTAATGGAAAACATTTTAAGTCATTTTGCCTTATGTTGAAAGATCTCATTTCAGAAATCTTCAGTATCACTAATTCCGTTCCTACATTTTGTAGCAAGCCTTTGCGTAAAAAGGTTCTGATTTGCAAGCAATTGGGATCTGCATCTGAAGTTTTATTCAATGGCAAATGCCATAAAGACAATTTCCATCAAATAAAAAGTTGGAAGATTGTGGAAGGAGGAAAAAGTAATTAGTTTTAAGTGTGAGATATGTTGACTCTATTAACTTAGTTGTATATTAAGCTGATGAAACAAGCAGGGCTGTTCAATCTTCTTTAAAGTGATTTGATAAGTTATTCTATCAAAATAGGTCTCCAAAATACTGAAGATTAAAAAAATCATACCATAGCAAATCCAACATCTGCCTTCTTCAGAGCTGGACCATCATTGGTCCCATCACCAGTTACTGCTACAACTTGCCTCTGTTCAAAGACAGTGCTGTCAATTATACCTAAAATAAAATGACACAGTACAAAATTGACAACACAGCATAGATTAAACCTGAAAGAGAAACCCAGGTTTTGTCTTCCTCAGAGCCATAAAAATAAAATTATTTTTTAAAAAAATCACAACAGATAGTTCTAGTTGGCTCCATTTCTGAAGGAGAAAAAGCACCAAACAATCAGCTGGCAAATGAAGACACCCTCATAGGCATTTCCCACTGCTCAGCTCTAGATTTCTGATTTTTTGATTTTTTTTATAGAAGCTTTACTTAAAAGCTCAGATAGTTTTTACCTACCTTTTACTAGAGTGTGTTTGTCAGTGGGAGAAGATCTTGCAAGAACACGAAGCTTTGGCCAAATTTTATCTATTCGCTCTTGCTCTATCTGCAAAAAGAGCATTGGTTATATCTTACGGTAAAGAGACTCAGAACATCTGGTGATCTACTTTACGTAGTCAGCATGCTTACCTCTCCTTTTTCATTGCGTATTCTCCTGTTAAAATCTTTGCCCTCTAAACACAGGAAGTCTTCACCAGGATTCAGAATACCACACTTCAATGCAATAGCACGTGCAGTGTTTATGTTATCGCCAGTGACCATACGTACAGTTATGCCTGCACGTTGACACTTTTTTATTGCATCAGGTACCTGTAAGCAAAAAAAACCCAAACAAACAAACCAACCACAGGCTTAGAGACTGTACATTAACTGAATAAATCTAGACATGTGAGAGAAAAGAATGTTTTCAGCTTAATCCAGGATAACTCTTATTTAAAAATCAAGACTGTTGCTACGGAACAAAAAAAAAAAAGTTTACCATAATTCTTTTCCTGAAAAACACACAAATGGCAATTCTGGCAAAGGGGCTTTGTGGTTACGTCATGTGTCCTTGCCACCTGCCCACCCATTTTTCAAATACTGCAGTATTCAGAAATACCACAAAAATCCCTATGACGTAACAGGCTGTAGTATTCAAAGCTAGAGTACTGGCTTTTCATTTATGTTTATATGAAATAAACTACTGCCCACCCGCCACTATCTCACCCATGACTTCTAGTGTGAAGCGATGACAGTGCAGATCATACTGGAGTTCCACTTATACATGGTTTAAAAGCTTTCGCTTTTGAAAAATACTGCCCTCCTTAGACCCCAACCACAAGCCGGACTCCTTACCTCAGTTCTCAGGGGACAAACCCTCCTCTCCATCATTCCCCAGGAGAAGCTGGCAACAAGCACAGTGGCTAATATTATCCTAAACAATACTCCTAATATCCCAAGTGGTAAAAAAAATGACAAGTTGTTCCATCTACTGAGACCCTGCACAGCAAGCGCCTTAAGTCATTAATTTGTTCAGAGCTTCAGTAGCACAGCATAAGTGACGTTAAGAAGTTTTAATCTGCTTTTATAGCTCCATTAACTTTCCCTCCAAGAAATTAGATTTTCATTTATCAACTATGCTTAAGGCATACAGCAGCAATTCAGTTTCTTGTACTCTCTGCATGACGAACAACAACATGAATCAAGATCCATTGTAACAGAATCACTGCAGTTTAGTCAGTGGCCTCACCTCAGGTCTCACAGGATCTTCAATCCCAACAACAGCAATGCATGTCAGACCAGTAACAATATCATTTTCATTGTCCCATTCTGGCTCAGGTTCCCCTGCTGGGAAGTCTCTGAATGCCAGGCAGATGGTTCTGAGCCCTTCAGAAGCCATTGGCTCAATTACGGTTTTCACGATATCATCGCGGTCCCTAGGTCTAAATACCTTTGGTTCTCCATTAGCACTCAGTATTTTGAAGCACCTGAAAGGGAAGGTTTTAAGAGTTACCAAATTCTAACCAGTTCATCCCATTCAATGGCTTATTAGTCAGCTGCAGTAAGTTTCCACAAGCTTTGTTTCACTAGACTCACGCACACACAAAAAAAGCCAGTAGCAGCATCTCTAAGGTAATCTTCTCCATATGTACTTAATCTCTTCCCTACTGCAAAACATACTAGAAAGTTAACTGAGACAGTCATCCTAGGATGAAAATAATGCACAATGAATTTAGGACACAAACATTAGTTACCTCCCAGAAGTATCTATTTCTCCATTGTATGTAAACTGAGTGGTGTCTGCACTGGTTGAGTCAGTCAATCCAATTTCAAGTTCAACAAAATAATCCCACCTTGTTAACAGTTATACAAGTCTCAGAAGTACAGTATGCTTCCAGAACATGCATGTGGTGCTTACACAGCTGTAAGCACTAAACTTACAGCATTAAAAGCAAACTCTGGTACTGCTGTCCTTAAGAGTAGTAAAGTTTGCCCCTCCACTTCCCCCACGATCTAAGTGCAGAGAATTCAGAGAACATATGGCATAGGGTTCTTACTGTGAAGTATTAAATTAAAACCAAATACTTAAAATCTGATTTAAATGTTTGTATAAGAGACTAAATTCAGCACTACGTACTCTAGCACTTCAACACATGCACTTTTAGTTATGTTTCTTCATGCCAAAGATGCCACTGCTTTCATAGACAGCATAAGTATGTTACCAATATTGATGCCATGAATGTAACACTATGAAATATTTTTATCAATAAATTTAGTCTTGTTCACCTGTGTCCTTAGCAGAGTTTTCCCATAAAGCAATGCCATAAGCATTGGTTTTACAAATTAGTACTAATGTGGCACTGAAAATAATATGAGAATTCACGACTGTTATAAAGTATCACAGTCATACTTGTCAGATCTGCTAAGATGACTACTGCTACATTTAAATGTTTAGTCCAAGAGAATACCCAGGTACAATACATATAAAAAATGGGAAATGAAAATGAAGTAGTCCCTTAAAGCTTCATAGTATTCATCACAACTGAAATTTGAAGTCTATCTGTATTTATCAATTTTGGTTATCTGTTCAAACATCAGCAACCACTAAGGACTATCTTGTGTTATCTGCCATCATAGAGCTTGTGATAAATTCAAAGCATTCCAAGATAACTAAATGGAAGCCAATAAGTTTTATGTAAAGATTTAATCGAAACTCCCTATCAAGTCAAATATTTGAAGTAAGTCAAGAAGAATAAAGCTGCTCTGCTTGAAAAAAAAATTGCTGCATTTTTTCTACACTTATTAGCGACTCATTTGTGTCTTATAAATATTCATGTTTCAGCTTCCAGTGCTCAAGAACAGTCATACATGTTATAATAAAGAATGAGCAGCACAACTGACAAACCAGGTTACAAGCTCCGAGATTAATTTCTGGCACTGCATAGGTCATGGGTAAAGAACGTGGTTTATGACGCTAGGCCTTTTTCTTAGTGCATACTCTGAAATAGTTTTGGAATTACAGCTATTCCAATACTATCCAAATCAGTCAAGGTTTTCTTGTTCTTTGCCAAATATCCTAATTATTTATTTTCTTATCTCAGTTACAAAGCCAAGTGGACCACGTGAGTCTGGGCTGAATGAGTTCTAGCAACTTCGACAGCTCAATTGCTCAATAAGATAAGGTACAAAATGCCTCTGAAGGTAGAATTAGTGCAAATATAGGCATAATTATTATTCACTGATGAGACTTGGCTTAAAATCTAGCTGTGAAAGAATTCACATCTAAGTTCCATATCAAAAGGAACAAGAGTCCTTTAAAGACTGACCTTTTGTTGTCAGCACTAAATTGAGGAAAAGGAAGATTTAATCTTTTCTTTAGTGCATTAGTGCTTTCCTAGATAATGATTTGGGGGGCTAGTAGCAAGCGGAAAAGGTTAATTGAACTGCTGAATATAATCTATGTGGTACTCAGACTAGAACTAGTCTGATGTTAGAACCAAAACCAGAAGGGCTACAACTGCTGTTCCTAGAGAACATGATGCAAACAGGCTTGACTTCCCTTCTCACCTAGTTAGGAGTTACCACAGATGCCTTCACACCTAATGGTTTGTCCCAGTAGCGACTAATCTCTCACTAATAGTCTAATCTCACTCTAATAAATCCTCTATAGATGAGCAGATGGATAAGGAAGCAATTTGCTTTGTCACATTAAAAACTCTCAAGGTTCTCCGTTGGCCAAGTTCAACCTCCTGTTAAAATCATCAACTTGGACACCAATTTGCAGGGTCTTTTGAAGCCAAAAGTAATCACTTTTCAAAGAGACACGTCCCTCCTGGAATTAAGGCATATCAGCTGTTGGGACTTCACTGGAAGAAGGGTGAGCGTTTTGACCAACCTGAAACTTAAATAGTTTAACTAGAGAATAGATCCATTCATAGATGCTTTCCTGTACCAGAGCAGACCCCACAAGTTAAAATTAATTACCAGCTCTTTTTTGGGGGGTGGGGCTGAGGTGTGAGAATTAAAGTAAATGAAATGCTAATTGCCCACCTTACTGTAGGAAGTCAATTAAAGGAGACAAGGTGGGAAGCTGGCTGCAACCACAAGGGTATATAGGATGGCTGCATTTGTTCGATAACAGGGCGACAGAAACATTTCCCAGATTTATGGCACAATGTTGTTTAGCACTTCAGTCTCCTTACCTATCACAACATTTAGCCAAATTTAAGTGCTGAATTACAATAGTAGTTTTTCTTACTTTTTAAGAACTATCTCAGAGGCACCTTTACTGAATATCCGGAAACTGCCATCAGAGTTTTTTAACACAGTACTCATAGATTTTCTAACAGAGTTGAAGGTGTACACTTTGTACAAATCCTCTTCTGGTATCTCATTTCTTACGTCCTGATAATCACGTTTTAAATCCAAGAGCAATCCCAGCAAGGCACATTCAGTTTTATTTCCAACATGACGCGGTAGGCCACCTTCTTTTTCAGGAGGCTGCAAGAAGAACAGGAACCTTTGCTGATTAGGAAGTTAACTTACAAACCACTGAAGATTTAGACAGCATTTAGACAACAAGGAAGCTAAGGCCAAGCTCAGCTCTGATATGGGGAAGTTTCACTTTCACAATGATTACGCTCTAAATTCCTGAGTCATGAGTCAAAATCATAATGCTGGCTTTCGTAAGTAACTTCTGTAGCTGTTTAGGATTTTTCAGTCCCTTTCTCAGACTCAAGAATCACCCATTAAGTTTGTGTCAAATCCCAATGTGACTTTTCTAAAAGGCAATCTCCATTGCTTGAAGTATCTATCTAATCAATTGAGTGTAGTCCCTGAAAAATTATTTTTCATGTTATAAGTACAGGTAAGTTTGCTTAAACTGATTTAAGCAAGCTAAATGGCATTCTTTCTGCTAAATTAACGTATCCTCTCCTGTAATAACTCTTCCTCAATGACTTAGCCTACAATCACATCACCTGTTAGCCTTCTACTGAACAAACTAAGTCTTTAAGCTTCTTAATTCTCACTACGAGTTCCGTTTTCCAGGCCATGGCCTATTTAACTGGAAAGAGTTCAGAAACAAGTTTCCAACCCTTTAATACCATAACAGGTTTCTAATCTCAGCCATGTGGAATGTGCACATAGTGGTGCTAAAAGTAAAGGAGTATTTTTCTCAAGATATTTCTGAGCTCATATAGCTATAACATTGCAGTGTAGTTTGCAGCAAAAAAGGCAGAAGCACTTACTCAGCCTGACACGCCTCAAGCAACTAGAGCTGAACTATATTAATCATAAGTCAGTGATCCATTTTCATGGTTCAGAGCTGCAAGATCTTGGATTTGGCTGTACTGAATACTCACAGTTTCAAAATGTTCACTTCAATGTGCAGTTTAAGATGCCCAGTTCTGGGCTCCCTGGTACAAAAGCAACAGACAGGAGCAAGTCCAGCTATGGGCCACAGAGATGATAAAGGGACTGGAGCACCTGACATGTGAGGAGAGGCTGAGAGAGCTGGGACTGCTCAGCCTGGAAAAGAAGGCTCTGGGGGAGAAACTTACCAGTATGTATTAAATGCCTGAATGGAACAGGCGGGCAGAGCAAGGCTAAAGACTACCGAGCCAGACTTTTTAGTGGTGCCCAGTGAGAGCATAACAGGCAACAGGTACAAACCAAAACTCTTGAAATTCCATCTGAACACAAGGAAACACGTTTTTACTCTAAGGCTTGTCAAATAATTAATGAGGTTGCCCAGAAGCTGCAGAGTCTCCAGACTTTGAGATACTTAAAACCTGACGGGACATAGCCCTAAGCAACCTACTCTGGGTGACCCTGCTTTGAGCAGGGGGGTTGGACCAGAGGATCTCAGGAGGTCAGCCCTCTGTGATTCTGCAAAACAGACGAACTCTGACTGCACTGGATGTAATTCAATTAAAATTGTAGTAGTAAAGGATCTGGTCAGTTTACACGCAGCTACTTTTTTTTCTTTCTATGAAAAGATCATTAGAAAATAGACTGCTTACATGCTCTAACTCATTAGTGGTATTTCAGTCTTGTTTCAGAGAAATCTGTGCTGGTGATCTTCATGTGCCACCTCAAGTACTGCTACTGAGGAAAATCCTGCTGAGGTACCATCTTTATTGGCTGAAAAGTAGCTTTTGGCCTGGGGTTTTACTGCTGTTCCTGTACAAAGGCATTCATAGTGGAAGCTTCTACTAAATCTTGAAGTGCTAATTTTATTTTTTTTTAAGCTAGATCCTAATTATTATTTTTACTGCCTTAAAGAATAGAAATTACGCAACACATTGGCATAACTACAGCAACTATGTTTGGAGTCACAGAAAATGATGCACGCGAAAGTGCTAAATAGCCAAGTACGTGAAATGTGTAACAGTCCATTATTCTTTTTATCTCAAAATATTTTGGAGGTCTTAAACAAGGTATGAGCAAAGATGTTACAACTATAAAGCCTACAAACCCACACAGCAGTATCTGGACTAAAATTCCATCAAAATCCTCATCGGTACTTGCATTTTCTCATTACATTATGTTATGCTACTCTTACATGCTCACTTTGTAGTAGCACTCAAATCAAGCCAAGATGCTCTTCAAGTAAGGTATAAACAGCCCCACTTCTAAAAACATATTTAGACACAACTCTGAACTTAAAGGAAGTTATCTTCTGGGGATGGTATCTTTGAATTATCAATTCCAACTGAAATAAGCTATTTTTGAAGCTTAGTCTCAAACGGACAATTGAGCAATTTACAGCAGATACAAAATAACTTACACTTCATTTTGCCACACGCTTACACTTAACTGCCTACCATGCGGCCACCAGACACTTTGCATCTTTTGAGGAAGTTGTTTAGTTACCTTGATTAGAATGAAGAAATCCACTTACCAGTATTTTGGAAGTATAAGCACAATTAACAGAAATTCCTGTCACAAGGTAAGCCATAGTTTTCTCTGGAATAGCTTCTGGTTCCGGAATTTTTTTATAATGCTTTTCATTGATGTAGGCTTGGACCACTGTCATCCTGTTCATGGTCAATGTTCCCGTTTTATCTGAGCAAATAGCTGTCGCATTGCCCATTGTTTCACATGCATCCAGGTGTCTCACCAAGTTATTATCTTTCATCATTTTCTAAGGAAATAAAAGCAGTCAACAGCCATTCATGACCGTTCTTTCATATTTCAGAAATTCTTATTTAGGTTGTCCAGTCTTACACAGCAGTTTCAGAAGACACTCAGCCTTTAAGTTATCCGGCATCTCACCAAGGAAGAATTTGTAGCTGCCACATTCTGTCAGGATTCCTTTAAGTCTATTATATCACAGCAAACTTCATTTTGAACAAGGTTCATAAGCACAGTCTTAATCTCCTGCATCTGCATATCACACTGACTACTGATACTATTCAGACTGCTTATAAGCAACTAGTTTATGAAGATATTTAGAAACAGAGAGGTACCGACTGAGCCTTACCAGATAAAACACTTTAAAAAGTCCTTCTGCTTAAAAGAAAGATTAAGTAAGCCATGTTACAGACTTATCCGAAAATCACAGGATATGTATTTCAAAGATGCTGGAGTCGGACTTAAAATTAAATACAAACAGGGAGCCTAAGGTTTCAGCTAACATAGCGAGGATTACGCAAATTTCATAGGTCAAATATCACTTTAAATTCTTTACTTAACAGGTTTTGGATAGTATTTTAACCTCAAAGAGGCAGAGCAAAATCAAATGATACAATACTAAGGCCACTATGACTAGTTAGTGATGTAAGTTTTAGAACACAGCCTAAACAGCTATAGTCTCTACAATTAGATTTTTGGATGAATAACCAGTCCCAGCATGCTAAACCAATAAGAAACTCAAGAGAGCAAGGAGCAAGAACATGTTGTATGATAAACAGAAAGCTGTATGTTTGATAATAGTCAGTCCTCAAGGAGAATCAATCTGGAAACTTTTGTAGTAGTTGCGTAACCAGTTCATTAGAAGTTCAGGTTTACAGAAGAGATTGTTATTTACAAACTCTAACGCACCTATTTATTACAAGCAAATGCTACAATGTTATGAGCTAGACCCATTCATCTTTAGTTGGTGACAACAGGCTGTTACTGCTCACTGTTCATGTTAGTGTGTATTCAGAGGTCAAGAAAAATACTGTGGCAGATTTCTTATGAAGTTCAGGGAAACGAGAAAAGCTTCTCCCCAGTCCGTTATGTAGATGTGATGCAGCATATCTCAACTGAGATTTTACAGCTGATGAATACAACCATCTACCATTAAATTTCATTCCCCCATCCATCCACTTACCTTAACAGAGTAAGCCAGAGATATAGTGACCGCAAGCGGAAGACCTTCTGGTACTGCCACCACCAAGACTGTAACTCCAATAATGAAGAACTTCACAAAATACTGAATATAAATTGGTGTACATTCAGCAAGCCACGGTCTCTTCTGAACCCAGAAGGTATCAATTACAAAATATAACACAAGGATAATGACTGTGATGGCAGACATCAACAAACCTTGTTAAAAAGAGAATAAACAGTTTTCAGAAATTATCTCAAATATTTGGCAATACAGACTCTGGATAAGTCAAGTTCAAATACTTCTGCCTTTACAGAAGTTAGTTTATAACTAAGATGGTAAACAGGCAAGACAGGAAACATTGAGGTAGTTCTCAAAGGTGTTCCACCTTCCATGCATTTCACCAAGAAACTTCTAAAATCTTTTTTTTCCTTCCCATTTAATTGAAAAGTTCAGATCTAATTATGAACAGGAGACACCAAAGTCAATTAACCAAGCAAAATAAGAACTGAAATAATTCAGCAGGCCTTCAGCAATTGTACTGCTGACTTATTCAGTAGAGAAAGCTGCTGTCAGCCTGTACCCTGCTTCCTGCTGAAGGTGGGATTAAATACGGCAGCTAAGCACAGTGTTCAATGAACTGGGAGTAACTGGGAAGACAAATCAGAGCTGCCGTTAGCAAGCTGAGCGGCACACTTAAGACACCACATGAAAACAGTGATGGAAAATGGACCTGGCTGGAATAAAGGAACAGAAGTCACTGAAGTGCCAGCTCTTCATAGAAAGATACTTCAGTGTGTGCACTGTCCCAGAGCAACAGGACAAGCTTTATTCAGTATTTGTCAGCACAAGTTTCTCTGAAAAATTAACATTGCTATAATATAACTGTGGAACACTAAAGCCGAAAGTTTAATTGCTTTGTCCTCACACCATAACTGCCTTCTGACACAGATCCTGAAGTGAGCCCTGGCTGGGCTACAAGACTTCTAGAAGTTCCTTCTAGCCTAAATCTTTCAACAGTTCTACACGGACCAAAACAAATCCTGAAATATTTGAATTAAACCTCTACATACTAGATAATATACCCTAAAATTTACGCTGAACTTCATTGTTGTTTTAGTCTACTTTCAAGAAACAAGTTGACTGAACGTTTTGACAAGACAGCTGAATATTAGCTCACAGAAGAGTAACAGAAGCTAAAGGATAGCAGAAAGTCAATAAAAATGTTACATATCGGCAAGGCATATTTTAAGTGGAAATTCCTAAGCCTCTGGAAGTACCAGAGATAACCTGCTTGCCCCTACCACATTTTCCAGACTTCACTCGATTTGCAGTTCTCTAGATACATCACTAAATGCCATATCTTATCTAAAAACGCCTTTCATAACAGTTGTTCAATGTTATGAAGTTGGACTTTTCTCTCTCAGAAGCTGACAGTCAACAGCCTGAATCTATTTAAATCAAGGAAAAATAAAAGCCATCCACATGACACACTCTGAGAAGCCATCAGCACGCTTTCATGCATTGGAATTTTGCACTTAAAATAATCAAACTGGTCAGAGCTAGCTACTTCAGTTATCACCTTACAAACTATGCACATTCCAATTTTATTCAGACATGTGACATCAACATAAGGACGGTACTGATACATCATACCTGCTTTGCCAATCTGCACTGCGAGCTTTGTAAGTTTGCCTTGAAGAACCGACTTTTCTTTCTTTGGCAAATTTGCTCTCTTCTTGTCTTTCTCATCTCCATCCCCACCATCCTCACTCTTCAGTGGCTGCATTTCCATGGCTGCACCATCCTGAGCTTTAGCTAGAAGTTAAGATCAAATAAAGTTTAATCATTGAGGAGTACCCAAAATCAAGCATACTTCAAAAGCTTAACACCAGGATCCATTAAACGCCAGTAACTGCATAATACCATGTATCCAGAGATGCCATACAACACATGAACGTGTAAACAAGTGTATTGGGTGTAGGTGCCCAGGGGCTGGCAGCAGCAGCCTGTGGGTAAGACCATGGTGAGGCAGGCTGTCCTCCTGCAGCCCACGGGGTATCTCAGTGGAGCAGATATCCACACTGCAGCCTACAGAGGACCCCATGGCACAGCAGGCGGTCGTACCCTGAAGGAAGCTGCAGCCTGTGAAGGGCCAATGCCAGGGAAGGCTCTTGGCAGGAACTGTGGCCTGTGGGACACCCACGTTTGCGCAGTCTGTTCACAAAGGACTGTACCGCGTGGGAAGAACCTATAATGGAGAAGTCAATGAAGGACTGTATCCCATGGGAGGGACCCAATGATGGAGCAGGTGAGGAACATGAGGACAATGGAGCAGCAGAGACAAGCGTTATGAACTGAACAAAAACTCCATTCCCCATCCCCCTGTGCTCCTCAGAGGGCTGTAGATGAGTCAGGAGTCAAATTGAGCCTAGATGAAAAGGGCACGTGGAGGTAAAGTGTTTTTAGCAATGCCCCCATCCTTATCTCAACTCACAAGCTCTTCATCCTATTTTCTGCCCCATCCTGCTGAGGAAAGGGAGGGAGAGTGCAGCTGGGTGGGCATCTGGTGGCCAGCCAAGGTTAACTCACCTCAACGAGACAGATAGCTTGAAAAACATTGGTAACGTTTACTTTTGTAGTATCTAGCTATGTTGAGAATAACAAGTTAATTTAGGCGTTTGTTTTGGGCAGATACACTTATGCCATCTTTAGCATAAGCCCTTTGGATCTAAGTCTTCAATATGCATTTTCATAAGAGAGTATGTATTCATTACATACACTTTCAGAAAACAGGGAAGGTGCAAGAAAGGATCAGAGAACCTGCACTTACCTTTGTTACGGTTTTCAACAGCTCCGTCTTGCTTTTTACCTGATGGAAAGAGGAAATAGTTTAAATTGTCTGTCCGTAGTTCATTTCAGTGTTTATGTTTATATATAATGCATACATTACCATATGCTGAAACAAGAAACTGCATTTTAGAAAAAGAATCGTAGAACAAACTGGAGACAGAGGGCTGACATAACCAAGGCTTTAAAAGTATAAGTCCACTCACAGAAACATCTCACATCAGTTTTTTGGACTTTACTTTTCCCATACTAGGCTGCTGCAGCGTTATGCTACCATAGCTAAGTTTGCACAAATTACTAATAGAGACATTTATTACTTGTGAGGAAAGCCTTTAAAAGGCTTGCCTAAACATTTTTATAGGAAAGAAATTTGTGATGCTGAAGTGATTCTGGTGGCTTCAGTCTTGCTTTCTGTTCTTCCAGCACTTGGCAACTGTGTCTGACTACTAACTGTAAATGAACTGTAGGATCTCAATTCCAGAATCAGTGCTTCTATAAAACATTGCAGAAGTTACTGTAATATAAAATACTTGTAAATCCACACCAAAGCTTAATGGAGGCACAGCACTGGATTACTGGATCTATGCTAACCCTATTTACGCAAGCATGAACATAATCTGTTGGCAACATACCAATATTCCACCACTAAGAGAATAGTTCAAGTTCGTAATAAAATATCACTCCTACCTCTGTTCAGGAATGAAGCTCAACAAGAGATCATAAAGAAGGACAGTGAAATAATGAAATACATTAATGAGTGAAACATTAAAGGTATCCAGAAGACCAAACATCATGAGTAGCTTATTAAGGCAGCGGGGGGCACGCTACCTTCTTTTGTTTGGGTTTTCAGGCAAAAAGGTTTAGATAATACCTTGGCAAGAGACAAACTTTTCTATTAAGTAGAGAAAGCAAGGGTTATAGTTACTTTTTGCAATAACCTGAAATGAAAGCACAAAATTGGGGAACTTAGAACAAAACCCAGAATTTTTCAGTATCACTGGTAATTCGTTAAGCCTTTGGCCTTAGGTTATGTAGGCTGAAATGTATGAAAGTACTCAGGTAGAAGAAAATCAAATTATCAAGCAGCCTGTCTGGCATGACATTTTAATACCACCACTGCATTATTACTGTAGACAAAGTCTGATTTAGATACATAAAATTTCCCCTCGAGCATCCTCAGAACAGCCAAGGAGAAAGAAAAAAACCGCAAGAGTGTTCACCTTCTCCAGAAGATGCCACTTCAGACTTCTTAAGAATTCATCATAGTCTCCTAATTTAGTATTTGTTCTTTCATAGTTCCCTCTTACATGAGCAAAGTTCTACACTTCAGTTACTTCCAACTCCTTGTATATAGTTTGCTTTCACTCTGAACCAAGCCATACACAGCCAACTAAAAATAGCCACTTTAATCTCCTTAACATTCACAGAGAAGCTAATTTAGTTTAACCTGAGTTTTACCAAGGAGAATCTTATCAGGCACCTAACTTAAGGGAAAGAGTAAGTCATCTATCTTGAAAGACAAAAAAGCCCACGGGAGTTCAGGCCCTAGGATACACCAGAACACTACTTGTCAAAAAAGACTTCTGCTTACAGAATAATAAGCACTGGCAGACTATTAATAAAGGCTATAATCTTCTTCACAATTCCTGTAACAGTTGGTACTGTTGCTTGCTTCCTTCTTCTTCCTCTGTAAGGGAAGGAGCAAAGGATGAAAACTGTTCCACACTAATCCCTCGAAGTGTTGCAGGTCAACTTTTACTCTTCATTACCATGCTTGGGCTTGAAACTACTTTTGAACTTTCAATTCTTCTTATAACAATTCTTGTAACTTACTTATGAAGAAACTTACTGCAAGTTTCAAGAAGGGTCAGAATTGTAGAGTATTTGTGGATTAGGACAAAAAGCAAAGTTCAATCCCAATTCCTCCACATTTCAACAATTGCCTCTTTAGTTTGAAGGCCACAGAGATTCCTCAATGCATTTCTGCGTATGGCTTTCCATTACTCTTTCATAGTCCTCTGATGAAAAAAAATGTATTTTTCTCCCAAGAAACCTCAGGCTCAGTCCCATCCAGTAGACCTCACAACAGTTCCTAGAAAAACTTTTGCTGTGGTGAATGAAGCTCAGTCCTGAACATGCCTTGTGAGAGCTTATATTAAAACATTACTGCTTAACATTTCTAAGCTTTGATTCTCAGGATAAAGGCTATGGCTTAGATAAGTGCCCTTCTAATTCCAGTGACTGAGCAAGTCTGTCAGAACAAGGAAGATAGACCATTTCACAGAAGGGCTCCAAAATATCCTGAGTTACAAGCCCTTCATCCCTCAAAAAAAAGTTCACAGAAAAGTACTGCAAAGGATTTGCCTTTTGTATATCTCTGAACATTCAAAGTTTCAGCTCTGGAAGAAAAGAAGTGGTACAACAAGCTGTCTGATCATTTTTATCAAAATCAGTCTTACATATGTTTAAGATATTCACATGTATCAATGATACAAGCTTTTCCCCCTTCAAGTGTCGTAGAAGAACTCCAAATACAGGACATTTTCTACCCATCAAAAGCAGAACTAGATACTTATTAGGTTGAGTTATTGGTAATAACCTGTATGCCATAAACAAATATTTGCTAGTAGACATGAGTATACTTTGAAGTTACACAAGACGGCAATTCATACATGGTATAGCTGGTTAGAAGTTGTAAACTTTCCAACCTCTAATTGATCAGTGAGATCATAGAATCATAGGGTTGGAAGGGACCTCGAAAGATCATCTAGTCCAACCCCCAAGTTTAATTAAAAATGCAAGTGACAAGAGTTAGTAGTAGTTGTGTACTCTCAGGTCACTGCACCTGAGGCTTTTTTCCTGTGAAACCTACTGAAAGTATGAGGTTTAACAAAAGATTTCTGGCTGCAGGTGACTCAAACATGTTTTTATCCAGAAACATTATTCAATCATTATTCACCCCTCCCTCCCCAGGGATTTAAGATTATTATGCCTACTTTTCTTGTCCTTCTTCTCCTTCTCCTTCTCCTTCTCCTCTTCATCTCCTCCAGCTCCAAGTAAGGTAAAGATGATTCCAGTCTGAGAGTTCACACCTACAGCAGTTACTACCATTCTTCCAGAGCCTTCCATCACATGTGTACCTGAAAGATTGAATGAAGTTTTTCCACTGACACTTGAGCAGTCATATGACAGAGCACAAAGGAAATAAGCCCTCAAACTTCATGTTGATGAAACCATAAGACGTGTATATAAACCACTGTGTTCCCCTAGAGCTTTAACTGACAAAGCTATCAGAAAAATAAAACCATAAGCAACTATACAAAATGTTTGTCAGTTTTAAGAGTCTGCTCACTTTGACCAAGTTTTGTACTAGTTGCACTGGTTTTGGATACTAGGAGTCAGCCTAGATATGGCCTAGTTTGCCAGATTTTAACTTCAAAATTTTAAATACCTGTTTACCCCCAGAAAAAAAAAGCACCCAACAATTTCTGCAAGAATTGTCAAATGCTACACACCTGACAGCAGCATAGGATCTCTGTCCAGAGATTTCTTAACATGATCAGATTCTCCAGTCAGTGAGCTTTCATCAATTTTGAGGTCATTTCCTTGAATGAGTACACCATCAGCCGGTAAAAGATCACCTACGAGAGATCACTGGGTATGTTGACTGCAGTTCCTTTTTAAAAAATAAAAGAAAGTTCAACTTTAAAAATAAGTTTACCGTATTTCACTTGTGCAATATCTCCAACAATTATGTCAGCTACTGGTATTTGGATGACTTGACCACCTCTGATGACTGTGAATTTCTGTTCTTGTTCAATACGGCTCTGCAATCCCCGAAATTGTTTCTCTTTACTCCAGTCATTGAAAGCTGTTACTAATACCACACAAACTACAGATAGGAGGATTGCTGCTCCTTCAATCCAACCTGCTTCAGATTCCTCCTCTTCTTCACCAACATTTACTGATCCACATACTGTAGAAAACAGGTTTTAGATTTAAGAAAGTTCATGCAGATAGTTATTTCAACAACAATAAAGTTTTGCCAAACAGAAAAACTTCTAATAGCTGCTAAGCATTTTCCATGCTAGCCTTCTTTGCAATTTTACATTTATTTTCAGTAAAGTTAATACACACAAAGCTAAAAAATCTGAAAGCTCGAGCAGCTCAAGGAAGTTAAATCACCTAGAATGTACATCCCAGCTTATCTGAACATAAGAGAAGTTGATATAGGAAGTTATGTGTCTTTATTATCTTGTTAAATAATGGCATAAGAAAGCCAGACTAGACAATTAGTTAACAACCTTCTGCTTTCTCAGCATTCCCCACTTTATCTTAACAAGTCAGATATCACTGCAAAAATTCGGTTCAATAAAGGCCAGATCCCTTCATCTTCCATTTAGAAGTATAAGTATAGCTTCATTTCTTAAATTAGAAAGTTACCAGTGTCATATTGCAAATCAAGGAAAATTTAAGACTTGCTGACTCCCCAAAGAAAGCACATGACCGCAAATAATAAATTGCTTAAATATTTGAGGCAAAGCTAAAAAAATACTTGCACAGAAACATGACAGGATCTAAGACAAGTCCTTGTTCCTGCTGCTTGCATTTTACCTTTGGCATTATTTTGGTCAGAATGATACCACCAGATCATGACCAGGAAAATCTCTCTTGTTGCCCTTTTAAGGCAAGCTAGAGTTTTAGTAATGTTCTCTCAAAAAGAAACAATAAACTGCTTTTCCACTGACTTACAGTCTCCAATAAGATTTACAGTACAGGTATGTTGGACCAGAAAAGTCAGTAGTATAATACAGGTAATGAACTACTTTTTAAAAATGTTTACTTACGTGATTCATTTCCTCCTGGAGGCTGGTAAAAAGAAAGGCCCAAGGATACTACAGCTGCAATTTCTAATATAATTAGTGTAACATCCTGTAGTGCTTCCCATACTAACTGAAGAAATGTTTTTGGCTTTTTAGGAGGTATAAAGTTCTTCCCAAAAACTGCTTCTCTCCTTTCTATATCTGCTGGATTTCCACTTAAACCTATTTAATAATAAGACAAAGTTAGTGACACTTATTTGCATTTCACCCTCACATTAGAAGTGATTGAGGTTTCCCATTCACGGAGCCAAGTCCCACTCCATATTTCAGTAAATACGTCTGAAAAGCCGTATCTCAAATACAATTTCATAAGTATTATCACTAATGCTGAGTCACTCCAGAAAACCAGCTATATTTTATTATTCATGCTTTGCCAATATAAAGTAAGCTGATGGTCTACCTACTTGCACTTAATATGACATAGCAATAGAATAATAGTAACAGACATACCTTCGTAAAAAGTAAACAAGTTTGCAAGACAAGATCATTAGTAGAATTACTACTATCGAGACTGAGTAGCACCATGCAGCTTTAGCAAGACCACAGCCTGTGAGGCCAGCTCTGGTTCCCACTGGAGGGATTCTGTATTCAGAGATAACATCCTAGGGTCCTACAATTAATGTAACATTTATAATGAAATATTTAATATAACAATAATATACGGCACTATAAATATTGTGTTTGTGTATTTTTTAATTAGAACATAAAATACTATTAAAAGCTGGTGAATCTCTCCAGGCACTTAATGATGCTGCTTGCACCTGGACAGCAGTTGTTTGCTCTTTTGAATCCTCTTTTTCTTTCTGCCTCCTCTCATAGAGCCCATATTTAGCAATGTGCAGGGCCTGTCACCTCAGTTTTGTACCTATCTTCTTTCTAATATGGCATATGTCTTTCAGAGTGTCAGCTCTTGTACCATCCTTAAGGGACAGTAACTAGCGGGCAAGGGTGAGGGGCCTTCACTAAAAGGCACTGCATGCTTCAAGAGTTAACCCAAGTATATTCAGTGCAAAGTTATGCACTCAAAATCTTCCGCAGTTACACCTCCTGTTTACTCCTTCAGCAGTTTCCAGCTGCCTAACCTGCCATTCAGAGCTCATTTTTCAAAGCAAAATGGCCAAACGTCCAGCCATGATCACCGCAAAGGTCTGGATACTGCAATCGTATTGCCCCCAAGGTTATTGTCACCTAAAGACAACAATTTTCCTAGTAGCAGTCTTTTTAGTAGTTAACCCAATTGCTTAGTGACAAAGGCATTGCAAACACATCAGGTAATCAATAAGAACAGCAACTTCTGCAACTGGCTTTCATAATAAGTGGGTATTTAACCCCTCTAACAGACACTTCCTAGAACCGTCACATGATATTTCAAGACACTTTCCAAAGACTACAGAACTGCAAAGCTCAGTTTTAAATACTAACAACTGCTACGTAATCACTTAAATGAAAAGCAAAATACGGTGTACAAGAGTGAAAAAAAATAAACATACTCTTACTGTATATCATACGTTAGATTTATTCTAACACTCTTAGATTCACATTGAATTCGCAGCTTTGGAGGTTTAGTACGGAGGAGTAGTTTTAGTGGTTAGCCATAACACTACCCTTCTTGAAGTTCAAGCTCTGAGGTGCTTACTTTCACTCAACTCAAAAAGCACTGTAAGATCGTTTTGAAAATCAAGCTATATGAGAGGATCGAGAAACTCAGGACAGCTTGGCCATTCCAAAAGGCTAGACCATATTGCTATTTTGCAACAGGTATCATCTATCTCTTCCTTTTAGCATGGCAGAGTTTGGATGATTATTTATTTATTTTCAGTGGAACCACTTTCCTCCTCCCTTCACAGGGTACCAGGATGAAGAACATCAAAAGTATACAGCAATGGTCTTTGAAGAATGAAGAGTGTTTTCCAACAAGGCTATATATAAAGTCAAGCTACTATCAGAACCACCTCGTGAAGATTAGTAAACAAGCCTAGAGAAGACAAAAAGCATCTGTATTTTTAGTGTTTGTCATAATACCACCGTACACCATTACTGAACTTGCTATGTTCACCAGGCAGCTGGCAACTTCATAGTTTACACTCTAGAGTCCTAAGGTTGAAACTACTGCCACTATATTGTTCACTATGTATCTTAACTGGGGTAATTTGTGTTACTTGGGGTTAAGTTTGAAAAGTATTAGGCAAGGGACTAGCTAAAGCTTCATATATAATTTTTATTAACTATCTAGAAGTTACTAGACAATGAAAATTATGTAGACCTGTGGAAGTATGAATGGTGGTCCATCTCTCCAGAATGCACGGAGGACTTTTGCTACTACAGATAAGTCAAACATTAATTTATTCCCATTTGTATACATTTGTACACATGCAAAGGACATAATAAACATTAAACACAGTAAAGTCTGCTTAGTGTCTTTCTTTAGTAATACTGGTAAAGGACAGTTCCCATTGCTCATTTCAAATCAGGTAGGTCTGATCCAGATTTTGCTTGAAAACAGACACTGCCTTACATTGTCAAAAACTTCAAAGCAAGAAATTATACAAGCTGAACTCAACCACTGCACAGCGTTTTGGAACTACTTGTACTTCTGCTGTGAGATCCCTGGTAATTACTTGAGTCAGCATTTCCTATCATAAAGCTTCTGAAGAGGAAGACGTGTCGTAGGGCCTTGCAGGTGTAGACACAGGATTTGAGAGAGCCCGAATTAGTGTAACACATAGGAATTTTCTCCACAGACCTTGCCTAGATTCTTTCCATTAGAAATGTCTCCATTTCTATACTTACAACTTGAATTTGACAGGAGAGACCTTGTTCTACTTTTACAAGAACTCTCCAGTACTACCTCAGAGAAATTTGTGGTAGCTTACCTGACAGACAGGCTGGTTCTCTAAAAGTTCATGCAGTGATTTAGAGCCAAAATGACACCTTCGTAGAGGACACTGCTCCAACTCATCTTACTTAACCTTTTCTGAGCTAATTATTACATTCAACTGTTTGAGGCCGTGCTGTGTTTATGAGCTGCTCTCACACTTTAAAAAAAAAAAAAAAAAAAAAAGATGGTGCCTTTTTATCATGCTAGTGATTGTATTTAACTGATTTCAGGACAGCACATCTAAATGTCAATTCCTTTTGAAAGAGGAAGGGCTTGATCCCGCAGTCCTCAGTACAGCAGAATCTAGGGCATCTAACCCTTTCTAGTTTCAGTACCCTGACACTCATCATTCCCATGTTAAACCCATGTGTTACTTTAAGGGACATAGAGTGAACCCTTCAGTATACCAGGTATTTGGTGCTTAGTGCATTGTAGCCATCTACAATCATACACCCACCTAGCCTGCAGCTTGGCCTTTTAAAACTTGCAGATTACTCTAAAGCAGGATTCAACTCTCAGTTCAGTTCCCGACTGTAGAAAACGACAGCCCTTTTCACTGAGAAAGGAACGTGCCTTTCAATACTACACAACAGGTCAACAGGGTACTGAGAGACTGCTGCTCCTACCGAGGAGGTGTTACACTGCTTGCACACAGAAGCGCTTCACACGTGTGCACTAAATTTTTCAACTCCATTGATGCCAAGGAACAGAAGTTCACACTCCTCATGTTTTAAAAATTTCTTCTTCAGCCTAAAACTGGTTTAATCCCATTCACTGGTAGGTCAGGTATGAGAGCTGGCTACTTTCAGTTTGGTAAGAGGAACCCAGTTCGTGTACGAAAATATTTTCAGGAGTCTGGAAATCAGGAGTTTGGCTTCAAAAGCAGGTCAAGCCAAAACGTGCTAGATGCATATGTACCCGAGATACCTTATGGCATTAGTAGGCTGCTCTTGATCCAAGGAGACAAGCCTTTCCATAGCATTTCTGAAGAACAGAAAATAACAGCTCTCCAGGATTAACACAGTAGGTACTTTACTGCTACCAGCACGACAACACACTTGTTGAAAATCCATGTGAGTGATTAAATGTGGAGACACCACAATCTGGCAAAAAAATTGATTTTGGTACTTCTCAATCACTATTAACAGCAGGCATTCACGTTAAGTTTATCTGAAGCTAGATATGTTAGATTTTTATATTGGATAAAAATATGTAAAAACATTTCTACAGGATACTACAGTTTAGATAACTGAAGCAATATGACTTGCATTTTTCTTTCATAAATTAAAGCTTGTAGCTTTCATTCACATTGGAAGAGAGTAGTAAGAGAGGGACAGATCTTAAGGAAAACTTCCAGAAACCTCTGAGGAAGGAGACTTGATACATTTATTTCCTTCTTCACATTTGTACAGTTTATCTTGGAGTAATAACTCTATAAAGAGCAAAAACATCAGGTAGCCACACGTCACAGAATGCTATCAAGTCCAACACGGCAAAGACTTTTTTAAAGATGCTGTTTCTAGAGAATAAGATTGTGTGATCACTTTGTAAAACTACTACCAATAGTGACAGTACCTCTTAGTGACTAAAGTTGTATTAATAGTTATTTTGCATAGACCAAATGAAATCTACAGAAATACAATAAATTTAAAAGGTGGATCCTGCTATTAAGAATTCAATGTAGCACAAACAGTAAATGGATGTAAGTTTTAAAAATTGTTGCATCAGAGAATACACGAATG
This sequence comes from Rhinoptilus africanus, assembly GCA_013400135.1. Classification (NCBI taxonomy): domain Eukaryota; kingdom Metazoa; phylum Chordata; class Aves; order Charadriiformes; family Glareolidae; genus Rhinoptilus; species Rhinoptilus africanus. The sequence continues at coordinate 313,423 of VXBO01000757.1, forward strand.
AGGTAGCAATGCAAAAGCATAGATAAACCCTGCATTGGGCTATTAAAACCTTGTGTTCTATGACAGCATGATCTGAATTGCGAATTAGAGGTCATACGAGTTATTCACAAAACTTACACTTTCACAGTAAGTTAAGCAATGCAACATAGCAATGTTATTCCAATTATGTGGATGCCTACATCATTTAACTTTATGCCAAAACGCAACTTCACTACTAATCCAACTTCTCACATGACTAGACCAACTGAAACACTCTTGGCTCACTTATTTTCAGGCAATACCTCTGCCTTAGAGGAGTAAGAAGCCATATTTTACTATGGTAAGTGAAATACTTTTTAAAACTTGTAATATTAAAAAAGATGTACTTTGCTTGACTAAGGTTTTTCCTAAATGGCGTTTCCTCAATAATAGTGTTAAAATTGACTTACCTTCATTTGGTGAAGTTTTCAATTTTGTACAGATGCCATGTACATCTCCATAGCATTCCTGTATTTTATGCAGTGCATCTGTAGCTCGAAGTTCCATAAGAGAACGGAGCTCTGTAAGAGTAACTCCAAAATCTCCATGATTAGCTTCTTTTACAGCATTTTTTACACCACTATATGCAACCGAGTTGTTTGCCATATCACCCATGATGCGTGCAGTCTTTAATGTAGACAGTTTCCAGGAAGGAACAAGATTTCAACTCAAAATACTTCCAAAAGGAAAATAAATCCTCTGGGTATGAAGACAGTCAGGAGAGGAGACACATCACCCAAGTAAGAGACCCCGTCTGGAGAGATATCTTTGACGTTGTCCCATGGCGCATCCTGTTCCCCAAGCCAAATGGCAGGTAGAGTCTAGGGAAAGAATAAATATACATTGAGTTACATAACAGCTATACTGAAATACACTGCAAGACAACTCTACTCTTTGTATTGAGGTTACAGAACAAATTTCTGCTTAAGGATGATTCCTTCAGATTTCCTATTTTTAGTTAGCATTCAGCTGGCATGAGTGACGAGGCATAAAATGGATGTTTCCCATCCCAAAATAACCTTGCATTATTATACTTGCTTAAATCATTAACCTCTTAGAATAGCTGTTGCCTTTAAGTCTTGCATTTTGCTTGGCATATCCATGTGGTTCATCATCAAGAGGAAACTTAAAAACCGCTGGAAGTAAATCTGTTTCCAGTGAAACGGAGCTTGAAGCATCCACCACTGATGTCACATGGGGTAATAACATACTCAAGTTAAAAATCCCAACTTTTCACCAAAGCTGTCACCTCAGGGTTTGGGATGAGCAACCTTTTGTGCGTTCCCATGAATTCGTTTGTGCAAACCTCAAGGAAAACAGTTCTAACACTAAGCTAGCCCATGTGTGAAGTACTTTTCTAGTGTAAGTAGGAATCTATGCTCAGGCAGACTTCGGTCTTCATGCATTTTTGTATTCAAACACTTTTAGCCCACCCTCCAGCCCATTTCATCACAACTCAAGCCTCCCACGCTATCTGCATTTAATTCCTTGAGCAGACAGGAAAATTGCACAAAATCGCCTTCCTACGGAAGGGACAGGGAGACTAAGAGCAGCTCTTCCGTCTGATTATCAGAGCACTATAGCTGAGAAATTAACATCTACCCACAGGATTTTTAACCTGCACAAGCGCTCTATATTTCATTCCTGCTTGGCTGACACATCTTGCATGTACCCATGTATCTGCACAACAGCATAGTGAATGCACAGACACTTCATGCCTATATAAAGATCTGCTGCCTGCAGAAGAGAGAAGTCTGATCATGTAAGTCAGCTTTATCGACATAATGGGGCACAGTGAGCGCAAGTAACCATGCATTCCCCCATGAGACATGACGACTGTCAGGCTCAGATGAACAATAATTTGGACACTTCCAGGTCAACAAGACCCTCAGGTGTCATATGCCTATCAAAGGCAAACAGTTACCACTGACTGCATTGCTTTATTAAGGCAAAGAGTAAAACAGCAAAGAAAAGATTTAGAAACATAGAATAGTTCATGTTGGAAGGGACCTTAAAGATCATCTAGTTCCAACCCCCTGCCCTAGGCAAGGACATCTCCCACTGGACCAGGCTGCTCAGAGCCTCATCCAGCCTGGCCTTGAACACTTCCGGGGATGGGGCATCCACAGCTTCCCTGGGCAACCTGTTCCAGTGCCTCACCACCATCACAATAAAGAATTTCTTCCTGATATCCAATCTAAATCTACTTTCTTTCAGTTTGAAGCCATCACCCTGTAATTTACGTCACCCGTATCATTACACTGCTGATAGAGTCCCTCTCCATCCTTCCTGTAGGCCCTCTTCAGGTACTGGAAGGCTGCTATAAGGTCTCCTCGGAGCGTTCTCTTCTCTAAGCTGGCTACTGCCCTACAAAGTTAGAGGACACATCGGCTGAACGACTGTGTCTGTGTTGAGATCCAGGTATAAGCACCTAATTACCAAAAATCTACGGTCTTGGTTGCAGGAAAGTCTCAGTTCTCAGTTCTTCAGCTGTAGTCAATCTATCGTTTTAAGCACTGAGACACAGTACTGCATTTGCACTGAAGACAACCACTGATGCTCAAAGACCCTGATGCTATGTCACCCAACTACAAGCAAGTCTCATCTCCATCAGAACTGCCACCATTCTTCTCTTATCACTAGGAGATTCCAATAAAAACACTGTCTATGGCTGTTTTCTGGAGAGCAGCAAAAAACATAAAGCAATGAATATTCACATGCATAAACCTTCCAACATTCTATAACATCAAGGTACACAGTTTAGAATTTCACATTAAACCTTCATTGTTTTCTGTTACTTGCAGAAAAAAAAATATTACTACAGTTGAAGAGTCCATGACAATGATCTTAACCCGCATGCCAGGGTGCAGTTTTCATTAACAGCCATTCTTCAGCTGACTATAACGTGACCTGCTATAGTATCCTGTAAGTGAAGAAATTCATGCAAATCATGTACAAAAGAGTGCTCTGTAAAGCCACACATCATCTTCACTTAATGCCCAAAAGCCGGATGCTGTTGACCAACTAGTAGCCTAGGAGAATTTATCAATTGGCATCTGATCATAAGCTATGACAGTATAAAAAGAAGCAGATCAGGCAAATGCACTTGTACAGTTAAGGAGAAGATGCTGCAGCTACTATTTAGGCAAAAATAGAACAAGCAGAATGCCCCACCACTAATTACATCAATCTTGATTTAATTTTTATTAAGAAAAGCTCTGTTCAAGCCTTCAGCAGGAGTGAGCCTTGCACTTAAGGCCCAAATACACCCAAATCCCAGTACAGACATGAGGTTAGGAAAAGCTGCAGCTCTAGTCACTGCTCATCCGACACTGAAAAGATCTGAAACTGAATACTGGACCATAGCAAGACTTGTGTTCATATGCAAGTTACCTGAAGAACAGTAACACTGCTGAATCATAGCTCATACTCTGCTTTGTATTCGGTTCTATCATCTCTATGCATCTGGATCCATTTTTGTTAAGACGTAACAGTCCAGTGATGAGCTATTACTAACAGGTTACACTGAAAGGGGTTCTCAGATGTTCTGAAGCACTTCAATGATGTCCAAACATACCAACAGACTCCTGGGTTCACAGACAAGTTTAATAAGCTGACATTAACACTACAAAGGCAGTGTGGCTCTGCAGATCAGCTTTACTAGTGCCACAGGCTATTTGACACATCAATGATAGGAAAAAGCTGAGGAAAATTGAGAGGAACACTGCAAAGTCCCTTCAAATTCTGACTACTGAGGAAGAGCAGTGTTGTTCCAAATGATAAAAATTTAGATTAGCAATTGTTACACCAAATCAGACCAGAAGGAATCTGCTCTAGTAGCCCATTTTTACCAGGCATTTCAACGGACACTATAAAAGCCTCTCAGCACACAGGTACAGAAGGGACTTAACAGTTTCTTTGCTGATTCCTACAGAAAAATCTCTCTGCAACTTTCTTTAAGAAATGTCCTCAATGCCCTTCTGATGTCAAACCTTGCAACATTCAATCACTTCCTGTTACAGCAAGTTCCAACAGTCCACTTTTGTAACAAAGTGGCAATGTGTAACGCAACTATAAACAGTGAAAGTCAAGTATCATAAAAACCAGCATATTTTTAAACTGCATAGATAATCTAATAATATTTACCTCTTCAACTAGTGGAATATTTTATTTGTTTTGACTAGTGTTTGAATTCTTAATTTTTGCAGCAGCCATCTAATACACATTACTTGAGTAGCATGAGCTCTTAAGTTCTATAGTTTAAAGCAACTTGCCTCAAACTTCTAATCTGCTAATATCTCACATTTTAAAATCCAGAAACTAAAAGCCACTTCTACATCACTGCTGAAGTTCCAGCTTATTCAAAGTTTAATTCAGTTGATGTTATGATAGTGTCCAGCTTAAAGAAGCTGCACAGAAGATGATTAAGAGAAGTCTGTCTTTCATTAGGCACATCAACTTTTGGATAATCCTTTGTTTACATATCACTGAGAGTAGGAGCAACTTCAAAGCTATTGTCTGTCACACTGGAGTGACTAAAACTCCTGTGCTGCAGAAGCATCATCTTGCAGTAGCAGCAGCACACACTCCCACCGGCAGGATGCAGATGCTTGTGCAAGTCTCTCTGAAAAGACTCCACTGCTCCACAGCTGCGACGGCTTCACTGACATGTCACGTCACACCAGCTGCCTAGAGAAGTACTGCATCTTAAATTCCTTAACCAAATCAAATTAGTATTTATCACAAAGTGAATGCGCTTTCTTACCAGACAAAGACAATAATTCAAAACTGCAACCAACCCATGAAACAAAGGTCAGATAATTTTACCAGTATCAGAAGCTCAACAACCTCACAAACCTCTGTAGTTGGCCTGGAAAAAAGACAAGCTCTAAACAGAAGTCTACATGTAAAGATGTTTACCAAAGCATGAAGAAACTATAGATTAAAACTCTGTTTAGTGCCACCAGAACATACCCAGTTGACCAAGCTAGAAGCAGCTGTGTTTCTTGAAATGTCATTGTAGCAACACCGTACATATAAACCCAAGTTAATCCCCTGCCCCGTCCCCAAAAGTAGCCACTTTTGAGGCAGCCCTGAACATTAAACATGCTTCAAAAATTACTCCAGAAATAGTTCTTCACAGGTGAAAGCATTTAGTAATCAGTCATTTAGTATTTAGTAATTCCTTGTTTGGAAGAAAGCTGTAATCCGTGTTGTGCATTCATTAAAATTAAGGCTACCTTGAAGTGATAGCTTGCAGTGGCCACACACTGACAATTCAATGTGAACAGCAGAGTTTGAGTGGCACAAATACTACTGCCCAGATGCACAGGCCCTGGCATACCTTGGAGCCCTATCCAAGCCTCTCCCATTATTGAATTTGCATTTAATACTTGCTTCACCAACCTATAGGAAATGCATTTTAATACTGATTAAGAAAATTAAATCTTAAAACACCTAAGCAACTCTTACCTCAAGAGCCAAAGCTCCATCAATTATATATCCTGTGCCATTCCATTTAATTTTTACATCTGCTTGAAGACTTTGCATTCAGATATTAAGTATTATCTGGTACTAGCATTTGACCTTCAACAACACACTAAAGCTGTTTGCTGCAGCATAGGAAAAGGCTTGCAAAGTGATTATCTCAGGAAAGCCTTTGTTTAATCTAATTAGTCCAGTGAAGACCAGACAGATCGACATACCAAGAGGCTGCAGTGATAAAAACTATCCCCATGTTTCATTTGTCATGCCATTTTAATCTGTTTCCAAAAAACAGCTTTTAAAATACTGAAAAATATAATAGGTCTTTGCATACTTCAGTTTGAAACCCACAGCACTGGGTAGGTTTCACAGCTTCAAGCCATCACATGGCATTTTTTCCTGGAGCAGGGGGAGGAAGTTGTCTGTAACATTAAAACGGCAAGCAATTTTAACTGAGAAAGCAACTTGGAAATCACACTGAAAAGGTCTGAGGTCTTCTGCCCTGCAGAGTCAGTTTTCTTACTTTAAAAGACAGACCCTCATACCTGCTTGAAAGGCTACAGAAACTCACCAGCTGTTTCACAAGAAATGCAAATGAATGCCAATAAAACAAGTTCACACAGAACAGTATGCATTTAAAAGCCAATATCCCCTATGTTAAAACGTGCCTAACTGAACAACTAGGAGTTAAATCATTTCAGTGTCACGCTGTTGTTTTTAAAGCATCTCAGAGGGCTGGGCTTAAGAATTCCAAGAAGCTTGAACAGCTAAGAAGGAGAAGGCACAATTGTGGAAGACACTCAGCAACAAGATTTTGAATACGTCACCTATGGCCTGAAATGTACCCAACAGTGTTGTAATGACAGGTTTCCCTTATTACCACTTCAGTGTTATAAACGGTAAATTCAAAAGTCACAAGCTTTGCTAGGTTTTTAAAGAGAACATTCTGAAGCTTAATCTCTTAGGAAGCAGATGTACTTGCCTAACAAACAAAAACAGGCTGCTGTTTCTAGACTCTGCAGTGGATGTAAACCCTGGAATTTATCACACTTAATCTGAAGGATTGCTGCTGCCTACTACGATAAACACTTCTGTGGTAACAGTTTCATCTAATGGTTGTTTCTTTGCTTTAAGACCCCAAATTATTTCTTATTGAAACAATGGCTAACAAATTAGGGCTTCAGTAGTCTGAAGTCAATTTGTGTTTGTGTCAATTTGCAACACACACAATTAGCTGTGTGCATGCAAAGGATTCTCACATCATTTCCCTCCTGGTTTGGTAGCAGCAAGTGAAAATCGTAAGTCTTGAAGGTGAGTTATTACAGCAGGAAGACCATGACCTTCTTGTCCTGCACCTGGGGAGGAAGAATGCTAAGCACCAGTATAGGTTAGAGGTGGACCTGCTGGGAAGTAGCTCTGAGGAGAAGGATCTGAGGGTCCTGGTAGACAGTAAATTACCCATGAGAAAGCAATGTGCCCTTGTTGCCAAAAAGGCCAATGGAATCCTGGGCTGTATAGGGAAGNGGATTCCGTGATTCCATACAGAGCAGCTCGCTCCACAGCCTCTGCAAGGAGCCCGGCAAGCCAGCAGACATTGTCTCATGCCATCAAACAGCCACGCAGGCCTGTACCACCCTGCCTTCCCCAAGCCATGGAACTTCCACACTCACGAAGCAAGTCAACTCCAACTGAAGTGACAGCTGGGTTAAGAAACAAGATCAGAAAGTGCTGTATAGAAAAGCCTGAGTAGAAAAACTATTTTACCAAAAGTTTAAACTAATCATTAGTTTTCTGAACTTGAGGTATTTTGACTTGAATATGAGAGAACTAAAGAGACTAAACCAACAAGAACGACTTCAGAAAAAACCTACGAACACTTTCAAGGAACGTCAGACTTTGAGGCATACTGGAAATCCCTAGAGAATAAAACCAATGCCATCATCATTACGGAAAGCATCAAATGTCCCATATATTTAAAATACTAGACTTTCATACTCTTCTATTTCATATTACAATGCTGAGTTGTCCACAAGAAGCCTAACACTTCAAGACACAAACCCATGCACAAAAGTTGAGTTTGTAACTACTTAAAACACTTTTCTGGAAGCAGGAGTTATTTGTCCCAGATATCCAGGAACACAGCAATGTCTTGAAGGGTCTCCGACAGTCCACAACTCTGATCAACACTCAGAGAGCTTCTCCCTTCTCCACCCGTAGGCCCTGACGCTTCCTTCTCAGTACTTCCTTTTACTAGGCTCATCTACTTTTTGCTCTGCGATGACATCGTCAACTAAACCAAAAAGGCTAAATTTGACAGTACTGCTTATAATACCAGGTAATTCCAAGTTAAGACTATAATCCCAGAGAAAAAAGTTTTAATCTCTAGGTATGACTCTGTCCCATTCAGCCTTGTTTCAGGGTGTTCAAGTACCTAAGATGCATTCACTGCAATGTGTCAGCTTCCTCAGATAACTTCAGATGAATGGAGATGCCAAAATTTGAACTAAGGCAGATGATGGCTAAACCTGGGATATCACAAAGCTCCACCTGCTAGTGTTTAAAATGAAAGGAAAAAAAATGTTTGCCAAATGCCCATCAATTATTTTCCTTTAGATCCACTGAATCCTGAACAAGATGACTGAGGATTTAGAGTCTATTATTCCTGCACAGTTCAAGCTAAAATTGTTTATTTGGCATAATTATGCTGTAAAGTTAGTTCTATTAACAGGTCTGTCATATTAATAACTTTATATATAACCCTAAAAGTAGATTTTTTTTTTCTGTGCATTTTAATAAATTCAGGAACAACTTACCACTCTTTTCTCATCAATATTTATCAAAACCATACTGGCAAGAATTGCAATACAGAAAAAGAGATGTAGTATGGCACGCCACTTATGAAAACTCTGCATCTTAAGACTACAGAGTTTACTTGCATTTCAGTCACAAAACCTTGACAGGCATGTGTTAAATGAGGCATGAGACATCATTATATGCAGCTAAGTCTCAAGTAAAGGGAAAGTGAGATGGTACCAAATTTCAGCCAACAAAAGCTGGAACTGGATTCCTGGATTTCAGTCACTCGTTGCATTTAAAGCTCAGTGCATGCCTGTAAGCAATGCATCCAGCTGGTCAGTTCTGACAACACTTATGACTCAGAGCAAAGCAGCAGCTGACTTCATCCTAACAGTTATTCCTACAGGTATTTCACTTGTTTTGAAAAATCCTTTTACCTTTTTTCACATAGCCTCTAATTTTTGCTCCTTCTCCTTAAGCCTGCTTCCTGTACCTTTTGAGCTAAACATACGTTTCAGATGTTACCTCTATTTTTACTTCCATATTTAAACTCCCACAACACCATACATGCATGCCATTGAAACTGTTTTTGTCAGTTTGAGGAATGTTTTTCTTCCTTTCCCATGTCATTAGGCAGTAAGTAGTATTAGTGGAATTTTTTTCTTTTTTTGTTCTGAAGCTCCAAGACAACTTCAGGAGTTCTTAACACCAGAAACCTTGTTTCAGAACATGTTGCACCCATTTAAATTAAAACACATTCAAGTTAAATTGCATACAACACTTCAGTCAGAAGCAGACATTTACCATCTCATCCCGGTTTGAACAATCTCCCTTTTTTTCTTCCAGAAAGTATTCTTTCATATTAACATCCACTTAAGCAGAGCGGTATGCTTTTGACTGTAACCATGCTTCCTGATATCAAAGAGATGCCAAAAGCTCTTTTGAGCTATGAGCCTTCAGGCAAATGGCAAAAGTCCATCCCTACCCATTTCTTTTTGTATTCAGGAAACCTCAACAAAAATTTAAAATTAGTCTTAAAACTACTAGGAAATATTTATGCCTAATGAGATTAAGCCTAATTACTTCAATAAAAATCACTCTGCATATGACTGACACCTTTCTATGAAGGTAGTAAAATTAACTTAGTAAATTTTAAGTGGTTTTTTGCTACCTTGGATTATGTAGAAAAGGTACTACAAAATATTCTATATGATCACTGAACTGTAAACACACAATATATAAATAGCAATATTTATGTGGCAAATCATCCATTTATGATCCTCAAAATAATCATCCCCACCACACTATAGTTTGAAACATAAAAAAATAAAGCAAAACCCCCAGCTGTGGTCACTCATCTCAATGAGCACACACTATGATGCTAAGTTAGGTATTGATTTTGTCCTCTTGTGGCCGAAGTTTAAGAAGCTTCCCTCCTGTCCTCTAACGTGCCAGTTTAAGAGCCTTCATCTTCAGATTTTTCAAAAGCATTCTGGAAACACAAGAACACAGCTTATCCTTATGCTCAAACCATTAACAAGCCTCACTTCTTGATAAATTCATAATTTGAAAGCTATGCTAGCTTCCCCTGCATGTCATATTAATACCTGCCTGACAGAAATACACCAAGTGAATCGGCTAAAGAGTCATTCTAAGAAAACCCCTTTCAAAAAACTGAAATTACATTTGCCATCTTCCATTCCTAAGAAGCCAAAGGTTTTGTAATTCAAATATCATAACTAGACTACACTTGAGTAGCTCTTTCCGTACTATTGCACAAGTTTGCTGCTCCTGCTGGTGGTGGCAAGAGGAGGTTCAGGGAGGTGTTTTGTTGTTTTCTTTCATTTGTTTGTTGTTTAACCTCAATATTTGGATTTCAGAATTCACTGTATGACTTTGCAAGAAACACAGGTGCGGAATCTCTTGCAAACTTCTTCATTATGATTATACTGATCATCCCTTTAGCTCTTCTTGATAAATTTTGAGAGCTTAGATCACTAATCCATTCTAGTGGGCCTCCTCTCTCTGGTGCACTGTAAGAAGCATTCAGTAAGTTGAGCCTCTTGGTATTATCTGTTATGTTTTACGATTTAGTGAGGCTACATACTGCTTTATCCTTCAGGCTCATCTCCAGTTTCAATACTGGTCCTTCTTCATGACTATACTTTTTCATTTTCCTGAAGTCTGCCACCCACTTAAAAGCTATGTTCTCATGCTGTGTGCACCGTCCTGCTCTTAACTACTCCTTTTAAAGAACCTTCTCATTTATGCAGGGTTGGTTTGGTGGTTTTTTGCATACATGTAAGCGTTACTGCAATATAGCTATTGGTATCTGTCCGTAGAACGTTGTTGAATTAAATGCTGGGCGATCAGTATGCCCTACATGACAATCTTTGGTCCATCATCCAATATAAGGTAAAAAATTCTTCCCTTGGCAGTTTGTTTCTTTAACACAGGGAGTGTGTGCAAGCACTGTTAGTCGGGATGCACAAAGCTGAGATGCCCACCATAGCACTAATAACCCAAGCAGCAAGTCTGTCATCCTCAGGTGGCCAAAGGCATGGCTGTGCTACAGTGTCAAGGCATAAGACTTCCAGCCCACAGAGGTCCTGAAACAGTACTCATTATTTGACACTAACAACAGCGCAACTTACACCTGCCACCCTTATCCATTGGCATTGGGAAAAGCCGCCTACATTAATTGGCAACTGCATTAATGAAGTAATAGACGACATGAAAGCCTGCTGTTCCAACAGTCACACAGGCAACCCAGGGATCAGAACAGTAACTTCTTGTGTGCTTTTTCACTCTTCTTTCACAGCACCTCAGCCAGTGAGAGACAGCACTTCGTTTTGGGTCCTACTCTAAGTCTGTCTCTCATGGGACATACAGCACTCCAACCAGTTTTAGCACTCCTTCCTTTACTAATCCTTTTTCCACTGCTCTTGCCTTCTCCCTGCACTTCCATGATTTTTAAGAACAGACAATTTTTTTTGACAGAAATGCGCTCTGCCCCTCTGGATCCAAGGAGATGGAAAGCACCATGCATGTTCCCAAGCCTCCACCCCCCCACCAGCTGTGATCACAGCCATGCATTTCGCTTCTCTACAGTGTAAGAGCAGGCTACTCGCAGCAGCCTGGAGCACAAAGCAGTCATCTAAAAAGCATTGCCCTCCACCCAGCCACAAAATAAAACCAAAATATTTAAATATCAGGGTTTCCACTGGCTGAAGAAGTTGCCACAACAGATTCCCCAGAAGATTTTCCACAAGATGCCAGAATAGCTGATTCGTTTGTAGAAGTCATAAAGGCATAAATGTGGATATGGCAACTTAAGTGACACACACTCAGCTAATGCTGGGAGTGTCTTCATCATGGAACTATGCTGCTGCCACCTTTAAGATAACACTAATCTCCATTCAAGGAAAGGTTCATCTTCCCTCTGTTATTTCAGGTAAAGTGACATGCCACCAAACAAATCGCACAATTTATCACTTTACTGTCAAGGCCAGACACTGTTTGAACTTAATAGCAGATTCACCAGATGGTCAAATGGCAGCTCAAGCAGACCTAGAATTAATTTCTCAGTTTTGGCATAGTATTTAGTAATTGTTGTACAAACTGACTATGCCCAATTAACAATTGCAGCTTCATTTCTTAAGTCTTCAGGTGTGAAGATCTGTACTGTGCACAACTCTTCAGGTTTCTGAGAGCACAAAGACATCAGGTACATGATTAATTCATTAGAAAAAAAAGTGGCTGGGTAAAAAAGTGCAAATGAAACCATGCCCCATGATAATATTTAAAAGTCCTATTCCACGCAGTAAAGGAAAACCCTCTCCCAGTTTCCCATAAACCAAAGGTCTTGACTCCTAACAAGCATCAGTGTATCCTAATGCAATTTGTAGATGGTTGTACGCTTCCAGTCTAAACAGCAAGCTTTCAGATTAGGAGGTGAACTAGGTGTCTATTTAGCTCTGGCAGAATGCTTATTCCTCTAGGTATGGAAAGGCCGTGCCTTGAAAAACTTCATCGCAACCAGCCGGACCTATTCAGTACTGAAGATTGGCTATTTGTTTCCCTCAGTCCCCTGCCCAATCGAAGCCCAAGGCTATCACAAATAACATGGCAAACCAGCAGGCACTCAGATGCCTAGAGCATAACTACCATTGACATACGCACTGAGGTGCCAGTCTCCTGCTAAAGCAGCTCTGAATTCTCAGCATTAATTCCTAGCAGCTAGTTCAACAGGGGTAATATTCCTCCTTCCAAAAGATGGCATCTGAATTGGGAGTCTAGTGCCATCAGTTCAGCTGCGGCTGACACTTGGGGCCAAGAGTCTACCCATCCATGAAGACTACAGATCGTCATTCTGACTTAGCGACGTCAGACCTATTTAATTGCTTCTACATAAAGCTACTTCCCACAAGTGTTTGTTTATTTTACAGTGGCAATGTTCTGCAACTTCTGCCATCAGGTTGTTTTTCCTAATAGCATACAGTATCTCTGAAGAAAGGGAACTGGGAAGGGTAGATTCAGCTTCTCCACTCAAGTGACAAACTCCAGGCAACCGTTAAACTGTTGAATTTGTGCATGTTACACTAATTCCAACTGGCCACTGCTGAAGGCACAAACTCTTTTAAGAGCCAAGATTTGTACGTCCAAGCTCATGGTTACCAAGAAAGCGCCACTGTAATTACAAGTCTGACTACAGCGTGCTCAGCTCAGCGTTTCTCGCCCCATACAGGCGAGGAGGGGCTCACAGACTAGCCCTCATAAGACAGAAGCTAGTTACATTTTTAATCTCACCCCTGCAGCTCAAAAGTTTCCCTTACTGCAGCAAACAGGTAAAGCTGAGAAGAGAAGCTGAGAGCTGCCTTTAGCCTGAGGTTAGTGAGACTCAGAGAAGTGACTCCCCTTTGGAGGGAGGTGACCAAGAAGAGCGTCAGTGTCATGAAACGAGTGAAACAGCACCATGAAACAAGAGATAACATGAATCACCATAACTCCCACAGTCAGGGACTCAGTATTTCTAGACGTAATTTTGGAAGACAACTCTGCTTCGTCATGCTCCAGTTTCCTAAGCAGCCTCCTGTATCCCTGTCATCCCCCCAGGATACCACCACCTGGTTTCTCAGCACCTTCAATAGACTCTCTAGTTTGAAAGACACATAGCAGTATGTCTCCGTTTCCAATGGAGAAGAGAAAGCAGATTGCTAGGAAGCAGCTGTGCTAGGACTTTTCTCCAAAAACCTGCTTATTATTTCAAGTCCCATTAACAACGGCTTATTTCAATTAGGTTGTCATGGGAAGTACAGGAAGAAGCCATCTGAAAACTTTTGTAATTACTACTTTAGTAATGTTCCAAAAAAACCTACCTGACGTAGTCAAGACAGAAAAAAACTGGTGCAAGTATGAATTCTGCTAGTAACAAGTAGCAGACTTGTTTTTCACACTTTCAGACTTCATAAGCTCTCTCTAGGCAGGCTATTAAACACTGGTTATGAAGAAGTTAAACTTCTGAGTAGTCCTACACATTGAAAAACAACCATACACCTCATTTCAAAGTTATGTTATGAATTTGGCTCCTTTAAGTTATGTGCATATTCAAGTCCATACACCGTGTCACGGAGGTTGACAGCCAAGTACTACTGTGGTCTCTATCTATGTTTAGCCAAATTCTTAGCTTGATTCTACTTCCAATGTTTTACAACGTTGTTTTCTGCTTCCTCCTCTTCTGCAGGAAAGGGATGCTTTAAAATAGACACAAATTTATACCAACAGAATCCTGACTATCCTGAATAAGTTGAACATTCACAGGTATAGCAGCACAGCTTACAAACAGTGCTTCCTGTTCACCTTCAGAACAAATGTGCATTTACACTGAACATTTAGGTGTGGTTTTGTATTTTGCACTTGTAGGGCTCAACATCAGAAGCTAGTAGCTTTCTCTAGGCTATTAACAGCACGCTGATCCTTGGTGTGCCACACTCTTGCTGCAGGAGTCAGATTTTCGCACATGTATCCACTCCTACTCAAATCTTTCCCTCTCATCAAAACAGCATGAAACTGGGGTGATAGTTCTGCGTGACGGGGTTTTTTGGGGAGGCTGAGAATGTCTTGGTATTTGAGCACAGTTTAGAGCAGGTATCAAACCCTATACAGTCAGAATCCAGAATCAAACAGTGTGAAGGAACAATTTTTGGCAGTTACACAGCTGTCAAAACCACAATCTAGTTTGAGGCACAATGCTTTATGCACATAATTAAGACTAAACAGCTTTCGAGACAGCTTTCTTCCTTAAGACTCAAGAAGCAGGTGCTTACTAAAACATCAGCTTGTTGTTGAGCAATTATTATTAAAATAAGCCATTAGCTGTCAAAAAGTATTTTTCACTGAACAAATATTTTCAAGTATTTAAACAATTGCCTCACAGCAAAATTGCTCAAAGAAAGCCTAAACCAAGCTATTTTAAGATACTTTATTATTTTAAGCTATTTTAAGATGAGGATCTCTGACTCCTTAACTTGGAGGTTTCTAAAATGCGCTAGGCTTTCCTAGAAAATGGAAGCATTTCCCTGTGCACTGAGAATCCTCAGCTGTTCTTGCTTGAGATTATTAGAGTTCAAGGCAAGCATTGCTAAGCTAAATTTTATGGCCTATATTATGCAGGTCTGCAAGTTTTGGGTTACTTGTCAACTAACGTGAACATTATTAAAATACAACTTGGGACATCAAAACAAAATTACTGAGCATGGCAGTAAAACTCAAAATTCTGATCAGAAGCCGGGCATATTCAAGTCATAGGGCTAAACTTCAAGACCTTAATCCACAATAGCATGGCCAAAGGAAAAAAATGGAAGAGCAGGATATTTGGCAGAGGGAACATGCTCATTTTGAGAGAATATCTAACCGTCGTGTGGATGCCCAGGCAACTGCCTGCTTTTATACAGCGGTCCCTTCTAAGTACAGCAATGCCTAAAGCCATTGACAGCCATCCACAGGTACACCCAAAGAGAAATCTAACGGGAGGAACCACTGAGTCTTTGGCTGCACCCAATTCTTGAATCGGGTTTGCACAGCAGCCTTACCGTTCTGAAATATTTGCCAGTCATGAATTATACAAGCAAACGTCTGTACAAGAGACTGTGCTTTCCAGGAAATGCACCTTGCAGGCATGAAAAGCCAGAAAATATCATCAGACTTGGCAACCAGAAGCCAGGCTCTACACATCACAAGGTTCAGGAGTTCTTGTTCAGAGATATCCTGAACTAGCAAATACTAAAAAGGCAGTTTGGATTCTTATTCCACTTATCCAGCTTTAGACCAGTTACTGACCACTATAGCAGGGTAGGTGATTCCCTTGGTCCTCCAAAACTGCTAAACCATCCCTAAATTCCAGAAAGCAAAAATATCTACAATAGTATAATAAGAGTAATAGTACCAGAAAACAGGAAAACAGAGTAAACTGCATTGGCACGTAAAGATGTCTCAGACTTCCAAGAGCAACTGTTCTGATTATGGATGTAACACCTATCTCTATCTATCATTCAAGGCCTGAACTTCTACCATTCCGGCTGAGAATTCTTCTATCTATTGCTTCACACAGGAAGAAACCAGCAGTCTCAAAATAAGGAAATAAATGTACAGAGCACTGTAATTTATGGAAGGATATAAGTTCTCTACCTGCATGGGAGGCTTCCAGATATCATACCTCTTTTATATACATATGGCACACAATACCTATAAAAATAGGGCTCAGATGTATGACTAGATGCACAAGTATTTGGTATCTTAATTTGGATAGTCCCATGCAATCGTTGATACACAAAAACAGATCAGACTACAATTACAAAGGTATATACAACACCAGTGTTTACCATTATGGCAGGAGATAGTATCTGAGACACCTGATTAGCTTTCAGTAACTATTTGTTGACCCATTTTTCAGGAAAACCCCTCTTCCATTCATTAAACTGTTCCTAACCCAGAATTTCACACAGGCATATTTGTAAGAGGTGCTACTAGAACATTTAAGCTCATGAAAGCTGTTTTTGCAGAGCCAGCAGAGGGAGTACAGACATCATTTAACTTACCAGCTATGGAAGAGATACCTTGTAAGAAAGCACTAAAAGAGCTGTGCCTGCAAACCTAATGCGGTTAATTTAAAGCATGCCAAGAACTTCCTCAGGCTTTCACAGACATGTATGTCAATGGCCAGCAGAGTTGGTGTTTTGTTTCTGATCCCCAACCAGCAGTCACATCTCCAAGTCTCATATCTGACAAGAATGGCAGGATCAACTTGTAACAGTACTAACAAGTACCTATAGCCCCACGTTATCTAGCTACGGTCCATGAGAGTTTTTATTCCTTTTGATCCTGATGTTTCTCAGTTTCAGAAAAAGCTAAACCTCTTTGGTTCTTGATTTCTTAAAAAGCAGCTTCACCTGGAAGAAAAGTTGAGAAACTCAAGACAACCCACTAGCAAAGGAGCCAGGAAGGTATGGCACGGCATTGGACTGGAAGGCAAGAAAGAGCTAACCTTTCTGCCAGCATTTGCAGAGGCACACACCTGCTGGCAAATCTGGCTTTACACATCGTCTGAGGCAAGGGCTTTGCTGCTTTATTTAGCATTTCCATTGATCAGTCTGCTCCAGAGCTGGCAATTACAAGTGAACAGTGTTGACACAGCGGTGACTGTGGAAATAGTTTGAAAGAGGAAAAGGCTTTAAGCAGACAGATTGATAGCTTTTTGCCATCTCGTGGAGGTGAATGCTAAGCTCTAGGCCAACACAAGACAAGATACCTTCCTGGCAAAAACTCTACAGACAGACACTCCTTGCTTGTTTAGACTGAAAGATTTTGACAAGATTTATTTTTTCCTTATTTAAATAAAGTCCATATTTCCCAACTTGTTGGTAAGAGGTTAAACTAATAAAAAATTCTTGCCAATCTTAAGTGTTTATCCAATTATTTTATTGGGTGGCTACTTTTAAGTTTCACTATTTAAAAGTTCGTATACAAAAAGCTCATGAGTCTCAAAATTTCCTCTCCTACTCCCAAAGAAAAGATAAATTTCCATCATCTTAAACTTCACATGAACTTTAAAAAGCTTTGACAGCTTGAGTCATTAGATTTTGATTACTACCTGACCAAGAAGAAGAATGTGCCTGTAGCTATGGAATTTAGCCTTCACTCGTTTCAACTTTTGAAAATAGAAGAACCACCCTTCGGCAAGTTAGATGGCTGCTTCTGCTCCGTACTTCCTACAGGAAAGTGGCGTTCACTTCTCAGCTCCATTTTCACATGTAGATTAGCTAAACGAACAAGTCAAAATGGGCCAAACTGTTTCCCATCTTACAGAGCTTCTGGTAGAATATTGTATATGGCTGACCGAAGTTTCTCCCCTAGCATGGGACAAGACCACCTCACAGTTTTGTGGTTGAAATTCAGGGCTCCAGCAGGGATCCCTATTTGCGTGCTGTGCCTGCTAGGTTTCCAGGACTCTGGGCGGGCTGCTCAGTATGCTTTGTGCAGGGCAAGCACAGCAGGAGAAGCCCTGCCATCACAAACATGGTGATGCCAAAGTATGAGGATGCATCCCAACCACTCTGATCATCCTGCCCTTCTCCAATTTATTGCTGTCTCTTGTAACAGCAGTGATGTTTCTGCAGACACAAGAGAAGCTGATCCGGATAGAAAAAAATGCTTGGTTTTGGGTAGACTGGTTATCTAACCATACTCATCACACAGATAATCCAGTATCAGTGCCAATTCAAAACAGGGCACAGAACTACAATGAGCCTGCTTGAGTAAAGCAAATGTGAAACCATGCTTGCAAGAAAGATGCATTTTTCAAAAGACGTGACTGAATTTATGACTAAGTTGTAAACAGGTGGTACAAGCACGGTGAATGCCAAAAAATCACATATCAATTTATTAGTTGAGTACGATATCACAACTCTAATTCACCCTGCAACTAGAGCATCATTAAGCTCCCAAATAATTTAGTATCCTTAGTTATAATTTAGTATCTTAGCTTTTTGTCCCTTCCAAGTCCTCCCTTTTCCAATTTTTTAAGAAAAGGTATCTCACTGACAGCTGAATGTACTTCACTTCAAGCTCCTGTATTAGTCCTAAAAGAATGGGAACTTACTAGCAATGTATATTTATGTTCATAATACCACTACATTTGGGAAACTGACATTAGGCTTCTAATCAGCAAGTTAAAACATGTGACCTATTTATATGGAATAGGTAGGCTGGGAAGAAGCAATGAAAAGCCCCTTGAAACATGAGTATGTTTGGAGCACTTTTATTCTTGGATAAGTTTCTAAGAATTCCACAGAATTTTACACGTTAAAATTGCTAGAGCTGCCTTTATGGATCTACACGGGTTTGTTATTATCTCTGTTTAACTGGAAGAGACCAAGACCTTACATTTAGTACACAGATGAACAATCACTGATGACAGTATTAATCGCTCACCAAGATTTAGTACTTCAATAATTAGTAACAGCCAGCCTGCAGCATATGCCAGAGGTTTTTTTTAGAAGTCGATGATGAAGTTGTGCTCTTCCCCATCCCCTTCTCTCAACACCTGGAGGTCCGGTATGAAGTTCTGAAGCCTGTTTACATTCCACAGGGTTAAAAGTTTACATTCCGCCCATCACATGCCAGATTCGCCTGACCAAGTGGTAACACACCTATATCTTAAGGTAGGCACTTCAAGATTTTGTTGTTGTTTGTTACAAATAGGCATGGATGAATTGTCACTTCTCTACTGAAAGATTCAATTTAGCCACCTAGGGCACGATCTGAAATAGTCGGATGAATCTCATCTTGGACGTGCTGGTGTCTCTTCAGCATCAGAGGAAGCCCAGAGTGACTGGTTCCAGGTTTTGAAGATGCTCGTGCCAGTGGCCGGGACTGAGCTGCTGAAGCGACGCGCGGTCGGTCGGCTGGGCTGAGCTCGCCTCTCAGGCAGCTGCACCACCATCTCACAGCAGGCACAGGCAAGAGGAAGGATGTGGTTTCACAGTTAGTTTAGGAATATCTGAGCCTCTGCTACTGCCAGGAGGTGCAGTCCCGTGCCCTGGCCTGCCCCAGCACCGACGCTCAGCTGAGCCCTTGGCCAGGGAACTGCCCTAGGGGAGAACCAGTGACCAGGAACATGGTCCTGGTCCGCCACAACATCGGCGGTCCCTCCTGAAGGTCACAGGAGCGATGAGGACTGCCCCCTCCTAGCCCAGCACCAGCTCGTCAGTCATGGAAGCTCTTCTCCTCACTCTCATGTTCATCCTGGGAAAAAGAAGAGCCTTCTGGCTGCACCTTTTCTGCAAGGCCCCACTGAAGACCACCAGCAGGGTCCCTCCTTAGCCTTCTCCCTTGGAGGTCACTCAGCCTCTCCCCACACACCACAGGATGGCCCCTAACCAGCTTAGTGGCCCTCTGCCAGCCTCCCTCTGACAGAAGAGGTGCAAAATACAGCACCATTTTGGACATGGCCCGATGAACGCAATGGAGGGCAATAACCCGCTGGCCACGCTCTTGCTAACGCAGCCCAGCGTGGGCAAGTCCTCGCCAGCACAGGAGAGCCCTGCTGCTGACTCGGGGTCCAGCAGGCTGGCTGAGACCTTTCCCGCAGACCTCCTCCTCCAGCCCCACCGCCCGCAGGGGGACAGGCGCCAGGCAGCCCCAGCTTTCCTCTTCACCCTCACCCCCCCAAGGATCTGGACCTGCTGGCAGCCCTGCCACCACAATCCAGCACCCGACACACGTGGCCACGTCCAGCTACTCCCAACCGTCGCAGCAAAAAGCAACGCCCTTCACTAGAGCCTTTACTCTGCTGGCTCAGTAACGCCCAGGAGGGGTCTTTGGCAACTCCCAGCAGGAGCTTGGAATTGTCCTGTTTTATGATTGCCACCTCAAAGTAACATGTATTTGCTTTGTCCCATTCAAAGCGTTTTGCCTGTGGCTATAGATATAGCTTTATTCTCTATATTCATTTCTCTAGCTTCAGATTTGACAATGGAATGAGAACATCGGATTCAAGCCTATGCAAATTCAGTGTTTCAGTTTTGGAATGAGGAGTCCAATTACAAAAAACATTACTACAGTATCTTCTCAGAAAATACAGAGTACTTCCCTCAAGCACCCACCCCTTGTATTTTTCCACCTGGTCAACTGCTTTCCTGTGCTTTGAGGTAGCTGAAGTTCACACCATAGTTTTAGGGTGTCACGAGTTTGCATAACCAAGACAACCTTTACTGAACAGTTTCGGTAATACAGTTTGAGGTGCTGCTGTCCAGTGCTCAGCAATGCCAGGATCGACAGGGGAAAAAGAAATCCACATGTGAATTGTTCACTCGCAGACAGACAATATCCTTAGTATATACCACTGCTTTATAAACTAGTATTTAATTTTTGGAAGTGCATATTTGTACTAAAGCTCTTTCAAAAGCTTCCTGGTACATGCCATGAGCAGACATCTCCATGTGAAGGATAACTCCACTGCAAGTGCCTCCACTAACGGCAACCAAATAACAGGCCCAAAAAACAAAAATCCGAAAGGCAATAGACCATGCCTTGCTCAAATCGTAGATAATTCAGTACTTTATTATCATATCTCTTTCAGCTTTCTTTAGAAAGACAGCTCCAGTTTAGAAACAAACTCCCTAGATCCGCAGTCACCACAGACAAATCTACCTATTACCAACACAAACATCTGAAATCAGACTTTGTGAAGCTGTTAAGACATTTCACTATGCAAAGCAAGCTCACTGCAGAACGTGAAAATCGACGTCACCGTTAACTACATGAATTTCAGAGAGGAAGTAGGTGAACACAAGCTGAAGTGATTTGAGTTGTTAATAAAGCAGAAGTAAAGCGGTTGTGCTAGCAGTGGCAGAGTGCCTTTCCAACCCTCCCCAGCTGTCACTCTCAACTACGTATATATTTGAAAGCCACCTGGGACAGATCCTGCCAACCAGTTTAAATCATTTCATGTTTCATACAACCTCAGTGGAGCGAGGCTGCTAGACACTGCTCTAATTTAAGTATTGATTTGCATGGTATTCCATAGGCTTCATGACGTTTTGCACCAGCTTCATTCCCGAGTGAAGAAAAATTGGCAGATCAAAGCTATGTAGAATGCGATATCAACAGTGATAGCAGTAGCACCTAGATGGAAGTGAAAAAAACTGCTGCTCAATATGCATATTAAGATCCTGCTTTAGTTTCTACTGTATTTAAATAGCCAGAAGTTCAAAAATACCACCCTTTCTCAGACAGTTTAAGGCCTAACCATACCTGCCATCTTTTCTACACATTTCTTGTTACTATCTCCTCAGTCTTATCCAAGTGAAAATCACAGAAAGCAAGCCTGGACACGCAATACAACAAGGACTCGTTTATTTCCTCCACTGCAGTATCAGAAACCACCTAGGCATACAGCTAAAGTGTTGTAATATTCTTTACTAGTGCAAAGATCTTTATGGATCGATTCAAATAATCTTTTCTGGAAAGTCATTAGTTGAAGGCTAGCACTCAAACTACTCTCCGATCTACTGTCAGAAGAGTAATTTCAAGTCCTTCTACATGAAAAGGTTAATACTCTCTAGGGAACAGTTTCACGTGACGATCACGCGAGGAGGAACGTTCCCACACCACTGTTCCCACACCACCGATCCGAAGACTCGTGCTGCTTCCCTTGTACGAATCTCCCCTTGGAGAGCCCAGTCTGTGCACAAGGACTGTGCAATACAAATCCTGGTGCAGCAAGTAGATGCAAAGGAGCAGAGATGGCACAAAAGAGGGGGGAGTTATTGAGCAGTCCACTACAAGGTGGAAATGAAAGCAGCTACCAGGTCACTTCAGCCTCCCCATGAAACTTTCCACTCACGGCGGCAAACCAAATAGGCAAGCACAAATGAAGTTGTCTTGTTGTCCTCACAGTCTCCTGGATTGTTCTGATCGATACAGCATCTTCAGAAGGCCATAAGTGTGCCATAACTTCAGAATATTAAAAAAAAAAAGCAATCAAATATCTTATATTAACAGAAGTGACTAGGAGGTCTTCTGATCAGGACTTAAAAGACTCTAATCTCTTGAAACATCCACCATAGAAAACCAAATGTTTTCCAAGCTTTTGCAGAGTCGTGGCAGCCATTGTCTTAACATTATATATTCTACAAGTATTCTTAAAAAATAGTTTGCAGTAGCAACAATACTTCTTTACTGCTAGTGGCTAAGCTCCTTATTTCAATGAAGAGCACAGCACTAGGGCTATTTCTTTCTAAGGTAGAAAAACTCCATCTAACACAGCTAATGTCTCCTCTTCCTCCTTTCCCCATATGGAGCTATCATTTGGTTTTGATTTATTTAAAGTCCAGATAATACTCTGATCTGATTTGCAGATGGAAGTTTATTCTATCATACAGCAACACATAAAAATTTTACTTCCCCCCCTCCAAAATCTGTTATCACATAAGACCTGAGACGTCTTGATTTCATTAAAAACACAGTAGTTCAGGAAGCCAAAGTACACACTGCAACCAACACATCCTCGTGTTTGTACAGACACAGAAGCAATCCTGAAAGAGCCACGTGGACAAGCTGCCAGTCACTTGTCAAATAAAAAGTGCAAAAAAAAGGTTGCGTGACCTGTATGCAAGCACAGATCTCCAGCAAAAAGCATGCTTGATTTTTCTTCCACTGGTGGATATACTGTAAAGGTAATTAAGATCATCTCGGATTCAGAATCTTAAAATGAATATCTAATTTTGAGTTTTGATGAAGACGTAAGTCAAGCAGAAAAAGAGTTCACCACGGAGAACCTTGGGTTGACTCCCAGGAAGCTCGATAGCTGCTCAAAGCAAGAGCAGCTGAATCATCTTTTCTGCCTTGAGACGGGGTTTGTCGCTATCACCTATGCAGAGCACGGTACATCCCGGGCCTCCTCTTCGTAAACCAGACACTGTAAACCAAGTGGTCACAACCCAATAGTGTTGTATTCCCTGCTGCCACCTTATCTTTCTGAGAATATAAGGGCACAAGTAAGGGTAGCAGATTACAAGTGATAGGCTCTGCAGAAGTGTGTTTTAAGAACACGGCGTTTCCTGTGCTCGCTGGGAATTGAAGCAGCATCCAGCTCGTAAGCAATATTGAAAACCTGAAACATGCAGACCACTGAAGTTCCCCACAAGTTAGGAGGCCACGCAGGAACTTACCTACCTCTCTCCTCCAAAGCAGTATCAGAAAATAGCCAGTAATAAACCAATACTACCTCTTAGTGCTGAGACCAGTCGTGTTTTAAGTGGCAAAACCAGTCAGGCTTAGTGGTCAGCACCAAAGCTTATCAAATCCTCAAAATGCATCCATGTGCTCCTTAACTGCACAGTACAGCTGCAAAGAGCAGAAAGGGGTGGGTATACCCTCTTCCTCAATCCATCCCCCTGCAAAGGCAGGGCAGATGTTATTTGTCTGTCTTGTCATCTTATCTCTTACCGGACAAAAAGAATTTGGATTTATTTTCAGAGCTATTTCTGGCTTTTTTTTTTTTTTTAAAAAAAAAAGCCTCCTACATTTCCTTTACATTTCTTCTCCCACCAGACTTTTGAAATACCAACTGAGAAAGCCTCATGCCTACTTTGCAATTCACCAAAATTAAACTAATAACACCTCCTGCTGTCATCTGTCAGTTAGAATAAGATTTATAAGTGGCAGCAGAAATCACTTTCATAATGTTTGCTGGAATATGAATAGCCTGAACAGGCAGATCCCTCAAATTTACTGTTCATATCAAGTGAAACCTGTCACGAAAACCAGAAACTCATTTTTATAAACTGTATTTGAAAGCCTCATAATTTAGGAAAAGGAGACAAATCGGACGATACCATGTACTTGTCTTGAAACTACATTTGGTGTGAGAAAGTATGACTGTTCCAAGATGGGTTAGATCTCATACTTTGTTGATTTCACTGTATATGTTACCTCCGAGAAATCCTCATTGTATACTGCTCATTATCATTGCTTCCACCTCCTGTATGCAACTGCCCTGTTTTAAAAACGCTGGACACATTTTCAGTTTTTACAAATGGATACAAATGTTTGAGGGGCTTCACAAACAAAAAAATGTTTTCTTCCTTGTTTTTTATCACTCTGCTGTGCAATTAGTGAACATGACCTTTTCAACCACTTGAAACCAAAGCTAGGGAAAAAACTAACCTTAGTAACAGTTATTTAAAAATTGAATAAATCCAAATCTAAAGACAGGCCATTTTGATTTAATTAGTGATTCTTAATGCTTGTGAAAAATACCCATCCGCTGCCCTCCTTGTTCTTCAATCCAGTTAACTTTGTAACAAGAAATAAAATTGACACCTTCAAGAGAAAATTCAACAGGTTTTAATAAAAAAAAATACAAACCTAGGTGAGACTGTTGCACGCGCTGTAGCAAGCCAGTAGGCAGAGCTAATCTTAGCTTTTCAGACACGATACTGCAACCCCTAGATTTTATCTAATTTTTAATTAAAATACTCTACAGAGAAAGATCATTATCTCATGAACAGCAGTTTTTAACAAGTTTTATTATTATTCATTTTAAGACGAGAATGCTAAAGAGTACAAATTTAAGAATATTATCGCAATTTTCTTGATCCTGTTTGAGGAAAGCAAGCATGCATTTCTCTAACAAAATCTGCTATAGATTCAAGTAGTCTTTCCTTACTTCTCTCCTTATTTACATTTCAATGCCCTGGGCTAATCATGGCTGTTCATTATTCTGCATTAGATTAAATGTTGCTAACTGAAACACGACTTAAACTCTGAGCAAAATGTGCATCTTTGTTGCACAAGTGTTATTTTCCCTTTAAAACAGAAGAGAACATATATTAAAATAAACAGTTCAAACACCGAAAGACATCACTGAGGTCACATTTCAGCGGTAAAGAATGCTCAGTGCCATTAATATTTAGTCTACCTTAATGGAAGAAATTTGAGTTAGAAGATACTTCAGGTTATCTTGTCCACCCTTATGTCAAGGGAAACTTGCTTGCTTATGGCATGTTATTGACTGCTTTGCCAAGTCCATTTTTAACTTGTCAATTAATATTTGAGTTCCTAGCTCTAAAATCTTTAACGTTGGCAAAGTTAATTCTTCCAAAGCATCTGTTTTTGAGGTGGCTTTAGCAGATCCAACCTGTTTCTTTCTTCTTAATATCTTCAGCTTATGACTGTCTCCAGTTTATCATACTCTTCCAAATAAACTCAAACAGCCAAAAAAAAAAAAANAACCAAAAAAACAAAAAAAAAAAAAAAAAAAAGGTAATTACTAGACCTTCATGACTGAGCTGCAGGACATTTACAAGCCTCTCAGCTTCCTGTTAAGCTCCCACAACGTGGTTTAGAGGCTCTCTCAATTTTAACAGCTGACAGAAGTTCTCTATATTGCGGTCCATGAAGGAGTCACTTTCTAAACAAGATTCTAATGTTAGACTGCAGAGCATTTTAATTGGCAGGATCATTCACACATTATTAGCTGATTGTGTATTACACCAATGGGGATCCTTTGCTTATATCATTACCTGTATGTAATGCAACTTTTTAAGAAACCAATACACAGTTTACCCAATGCAAATGCAACACTAGTCTGTTTTCTGCTTTAAGTTCCCAAGCACGTCTGCTAAATATGCAATAGTGAGTCACTGTATGTGTGCGTACACACAGTACAGCCACAATTCCCTTTAAATTTAGTTTTGACTTGCATCGTTTTAGTTACCCACATCATAAGTAGCATTTTCCTTTGAATGAATTAAAATAGTAATGCTGCAATTCAGCACCAACACGGCAATATTGTCTGGGAAAACCTGCGAGTGTCCATACACAACACAGGATCCCCTGTTTTCTTCAGGTAACCCAACCTGGGTGGGTTACCATAGTGAACCGAAAGAGCAGCAACACACTGAACGATCCAACGATGCTGTTCCAGACCGAAAATATCACATTGAAGCGTACGAGGGTTTTTTTTTTCCCCCTCACTGAATTCAGTGACCACTTTTTCCACTGACACCGAGAGAGTTTCCATTCATTATGCCATAAGTATTACAGTCCTAGTACACTGGAAGCTATTCCTGCCGAAAGAGCCAATAGTTTAAAGATACACAAGTTTACTTCTGTTGGAATTCACGATTTGTGGTGTTTGGAACAAATCCTTGAAAAGCTCCAACAAACAGGCAAGAAAGAAAATTAAAATGGCACTGGCTATAGCTGCAGCTGCCACCTTCTGCATATACTGTAGGATGAACCAAGGAGCTGGCAAGTCACCTAGCCGAGATCTTTTCAAGCATCTAAAAGACACTATTTCAACTCAAATTCATTAGGGCCCATGAGCGTTTTAAAGATGCAGCAGCTTTTGGACAGGCGGCGGTTCTCCAAA
>VXBO01000758.1:9474-22746 GCA_013400135.1 Rhinoptilus africanus
GGGGGGGGGAAGAAAAGAGAAGGCAAAAAAGGTACCAAAAGCGGAATTTTATGGAGCACAACTCTACCCATGCATTGCATGGCAGGCATACGGACATTATTTAACTACGACAGCAGAATCCAAAACTTGAGTGCTTGAAAGGCAGGGACTGCAACATTAATTTCTATAGCTAGAGTTATAAGTTCTCCCCTACAAAACATATACAGAAACAGACACACATACACACTTTTTCTTTTATAAATATTTGCTAAAGATAAGGGGATGAGAGGAATAAAAATGAGATCAAAAAAGAGGAAAAAAATTAAAAGGACTGATCTGGAAAATTCTAGGAGGAATGAAAGAAGCAGATGGCAAGAAGCTGGGAATTTGAGACACTGGTGCTGCCTCCTACTGTACTGAAGGAGTGAATGAGTAAAACAGTAGACAGTGCACATCAGTAAACATACAAATGTGCATACACATAATACAAAATACATGTTTTTCTCATAATCTTAGTGACAGGATGGAAAAAAGTACCTGAAGAGAATTGTACCGAATGCTTAAAATTACAGAAACAAAATATTAAGAGAAGACAGAATAACTGAAATATTGCTTAGAATTAATGCTTCTAATTTACAGCTGAACACAGTAATTGAGGAAGCTTCTTCAACCATCAAGTTTTCATAATTTTTTAAAAAAACAAAAGAAAGCTTTTTTTACACATTGTGTGAAAATATGCAGAGGTTTTAGTGTCTGTCTCTTAAGTCTTTTTGCATGTGAAATGTCCACTGAGGCAAATGATAACTTTTAATAGATTGTGTCCACTTCTGAGTGTCAAATGCGGCAGTACAGCTCTGTTACCTACCGCTGAGACACTCAAGACTGCACTTACTCACAGGAGAAAACACACACTGTTGTAAAATCCTAACACTAAATTCTTTGCATCTCATCTGTAACAAATTTTTAAAAGCTGACTAGACTTGAACTTGACACAGCAATATCATCACATTTAATTACACAGCCTGTGTATCTTCCAGAATCCACTGAGTACCCTAAATGGTTAAGCTTTTATTTAAGAAAATGTTATAAATATTTGAAGTTTCCTTCTGGAAAACTGTGACTAGTTTTCCCATTTCCATTAAAAAAGTATTTTGAGAAAAAACAAGAATCAGATTCTCAAGTAATCCGGTAACTGCCCTACCGTTTTTTAAATTATGCTAACAATGTAATCTCCTCTGGGACTGGGCTCAAATTAAATTCAGCCCTACAGAAACATATACCACAAAGACTACACAACAATTATAAGCTTTAAATTGATGGATAAAATCAGCTGTAGTATGTTGGCTGTAAAACTGCACTTCGCATAAGCGACTCACTGCTCGCAAGAATCATATTTTAATATCTCAAATATTAAATCATGTTACAGCCAAGTGTGTTAAAGTGGTGGGGTGTTTGTGTTTGGTCCCAGCCCCAGTTGGCTGAAAATTGACAGACAATATAGCCAACTTCCCTCATCACTAAAAAAACCTCAAGTAGACATTTTTAATTCACTGCTTTTGGTAGTATTGCCCTCTAATGTGTTTTAGTACTACATCAGAACATAAGACTGCTAGCTTTAAACAGGACATAAGAGTTACTTTAAGAAAAACTTGTCCTTCAACAGAAAAACAGCAACTTAAAGCCTTTTACATGCTGGTGGAAAAGAGATCATTAAAAAGTAATTTTGTAGCACCTCACAGGCATTTGTTTATGTATACAATACATAAATGAAAAAATAAGAAATTGTTCAGATACATTAGGATCATTAACAACAAATGAACTGACAGTATTGTTTGAAGACAAAAATATGAATTTACTGAAAGTAATGAACATTTTTCAAGGCTTTTTATTTAAAAATTGGGGTTTAGGACAATGCTACATGTTACTTGTTGCATAAGGAATTCATTGAGTTTGGGCATATAATCATATTATATCATATAAAAAGTTGAACTTTTCAAATTGTTACCCCTAAACCCCTATAATTTTTCATTTTTGTATTAAGAGCATTAACTAAAAACATTATTTAAGACATCACAGATTAGAAAAAGTATTACTTTTTGCATCAAATTATTTCCATAATCCTCATATCTGCAATTATTATGCACTGTCATCAATGATATCACACTGACATCCTGAAACTAGTGAAACGTGTAAGTGTAACGAGGGGCAAGGTATCTGAAACTTCAGAGTAGCCCACCTTGTTATGGAGTTCAAAACTAATCTGCTTTCCTGAATCGTATTGTCAGAAAAAAATGCCAGCAATGACTTCTAGGACAACAAATTATATTTCATGTTTTAACACCTGTAGGCTTATGCAACTGAAAAGTTATTACCCATTCAAACTCCATACAAATCTTATGTTTTAATTGCTCTGCACAATGAATTCAAGAGGTTTGATGGGCTTGTATTTCCTTCACGCTGTTTGCGCTGTTCCACTATAGCAAGATCGAAAACATAAAGCAAAAACGTATAGTAAAATGCTCCAGAAACTTTTGAATTGCTACCTGTTTTTCTTACTTCTTGACAGTCATTAATGCAAGTGAATATCCAATTTTCTTCACGTCCTGCTTACAATACTTGCTGTGAAAAAAAAAGGGCAACTGGAACATAGACACTAGGCAACCACACAGATTCTAACAAAGGTAAAGACAACTTAAAACTTGAATCTGTGTGTAGGCAACAACCTTCCTCTGATTTTAGCTTCATATGTGCAAAGAACTTTCCAAAAAAAGCAGGGTCAAAGTCAGAATACACAGAATAAACACACAGAGCAGGTGACATTAACTCACCTTACAGTAACTGATACAAACATATATTCAACATATTCAAGGGGATTCCGAATTTTGAATACGTATTCTACATGCAATTGGATTATTGTGGCCAATAGCACATAACAGCTGTGTGGCCCTGTTGTTCTTCTGCCTTTCCTTCTGACTAGTCATTAGTAATACCAGTATGCCAACAAAAATTCATTGTAACCAAACCCAGTAGCAAAAGGCAACATTTTGATGAACACCTAAATGTAACCGACACACGAGAATGGGTCTTTTTCCAGTCATCGTCTATGGGTATTTACAATTTATGATGTTACAACTTTCACGACTTATGGTTTTAGAGTCTTATGACAGGTCAAAAAGTAGGACAGGTTTTTGAAGTCATTATTTTCTGGAGCAGAACCAGCTGGAGAGTCAAGTGTTTGTGAGTCAAAAACCACTTAGGAAGCTAGGAGAAGACCTAATGTAAAAAGAGGCAAATGGTAGGGATACCAGTAAGGCACCTGAACACCCTGCACCTTACATATAGCTAGTCAGAAAATTCTTGATAGCCCAAGAACAGAACTTCTTCACATAAGGTGCGCAGCAAGCGATCTCCCTTTCTCTTTTTGAAGTGAAAGACACTGCATTTCTTGATTGCTGATAAAGCAACCATAGTTGGAGAAAACATGTACATTTACTTTCTTTATGGACCATTTGTTGCTATAAATAAGCAAAGACAAACAGCAGGGCTGGACAATGGGTGCATTGTAAGGATATGAGGAATGCAAGGCTATCGGGTTTGTGATGGTATTTGGTTTACAGCCATTCAGCACAAGAAACTAGGACAGGAAAAGCAACCAACACACAGACACACAAACCCTAATGAACAAGAGATAAGACTTCTGCTCTTTGTTATTATCTGTTAGGTCACTGACTGACAGGCCATGGAAGGAGTCACTCAAGTATGACCTTGACAAGGTTCAACCAGAACTTTAGAACAGATAAGAAGTGGTAAACAACGTCATCATTGGTCTCCTGGGAAAGAACAAACTTATTACAGGATGTCTGCTGGGGCTTGTGGAAATGTGCAAACACTGGTATGTTGAGGGCAAGCGCCAAAGGTAGGGAAGGTAAATCAGGACAGAACAAATGGGGGGAAAGTGGAGGGGAAGTGGCATAAAAAGCAGTCATTAGTGTAGATTGCAAGTCAGTAGGGTTTGTTTGGCCCGGCCCTCCACCTTATCACTGCAGTTTGTCCTATGTTTTTATTGAGTCCTACCTGTAGTATTTCCTATGTGGCTTTGCTCTCTATTCTGCATAGCTGTGATGTGCAAGTAAACTTCAGAGTCAGTCAACAACTATGAAGAGATCTGTATTGGGAAGACCTAAGGTCTAATCTAAGTAAGGGACCTCAGGCCTAGACATGAATGTTTGATGAACTTAAAGCCTGTGTTAACATTTGAGTCTGAGAATGTGGGCATGCTTGTGAATCAGAAGAGGGACGGTGTTTCATGAGCAAACTTCCAATTCCCATCAGCCGGAGAACAACTTTATCAGGCTGTTTGCATTCTTGTTTACTTGAGTGCTGTTTGCATTTATCTGTGGTGCCAGTAAAGGCAACATTTTTCCTTTATGATGGTCCATGTGACCAGCCATATCCTATGTATAGTGCATTGGGAATCTGTGCTCAGTCTTGCTACTGGCTGGATATGCAAACAGGAACAGCGGCAAGCAGACCAAGAGGAGAAATTCTCCGTAGCTTAAAGGCCACTAGATACAAGTTCCCTTCATAATGCAGCGTGATTATCCCATGTAATTACTCTGCATGGGTCCTACTGACTCTCATAAAACACCACAGTCTTGCACTACACTATAACTCTTCCAGAGGCTAGAGAACACCCAGTTATCTTCAAACTTTCTTTCCCCTTCCATTGTGTGATATTCTCTGCCTTCGTACTAACTCACCTTTTGCCAGTCACTGAAGACTTTGTGTTATATTTTAAAAGATGGAACTGCAAGAGCAACCGAACTTCAAAATCATGCATGGACGAAGGAAAATGTTTCCAGTTCATCTTTACAACAAAACATCTGATTACTAGTAGGCAAATAGAAAAATATGTGAATATAGAAGTTCAGTAAATTTTATAAAGTCATAGCTTGCTGCTTCGAAAAGCGATTTGATTTAATAAGTTTGCATTTTTCTCCCTAACAAAACTTTGACTTTGTAGCAGTTAAGACCGAAATAAAACCTTGTATGGACCTCAAGAACAGAGGCACACGTTGTTTTTGTGTTGTTTGGGTTTTTTTAAACCAGTATGCAATTGTTTCTGTAAATTTGTTTCACAGAATCATAGAGTGGTTCAGGTTGGAAGGGACATTAAAGATCATCTAGTTCCAACTCCCCTGCCCTGGGCAGGGACACCTCCCACTAGACCAGGCTGCTCAAAGCTGCATCCAGGCTGGCCTTGGACACTTCCTGGAATGGGGCACCTGCAACACCTATGGGCAACCTGTGCCAGGGTCTCACCACCCTCACAGTAAAGAGTTGATATCTAATCTAAATCTCCCTTCTTTCAGTTTAAAACCATTACCCCTTGTCCTATTGCTCCACTCCCTCATGAAAAGTCCCTCCCCATCTTTCCTGTAGGCCCCCTTTAGGTACTAGAAGGCTGCAATAAGGTCTGCCTGGAGCCTTCTCTTCTCCAGGCTGAACAGCCCCAGCTCTCTCAGCCTGTCCTCGCAGCAGAGGTGCTCCAGCCCTCTGATCATCTTTGTGGCCCTTCGCTGGACCCGTTCCAATAGGTCCATGTCCTTCTTATGCGAGTTCCAGAAAGGCTGCGACCCATCTGGGGAGCAGCACCAGAGAGCCCGCACTGTTCCTCTGGGTGCTCCTTTCCTGAAGCACACAAATCAGCACAAAGCACAGTTTGGGGACTCGTACTGCTCCACACATAATCAACAAACCTATTGCCCTTCAGCCCCAGCTCCTAAGAGACACCGAGTATTTCCTCACTGAAACATGTTTCAAGGACATTATGGGGACATGAGCCTAGGATGGAGAGAAATTCAAATGATAAATAATTTGCACGTTTACAGCCATAATACAAGTCCTCCCAATACATAAACTTGTGCAAGACTCGTTCAAAGCCCAGGTGGGGTCTCACCAGAGCGGAGTAGAGGGGGAGAATCACCGCCCTTGATCTGCTGGCCACGCTTCTTTTGATGCAGCCCAGGATGCGGTTGGCTTTCTGGGCTGCAAGCGCACATTGCTGGCTCATGTTAAGCTTCTTGTCCACCAGCACGCCCAAGACTTTCTCCTCAGGGCTATTCTCAAGTCATTCTCCGCCTAACCTGTATTTGTGCCTGGGATTGCAATGACCCAGGTGCAGGACCTTGCACTTGGCCTGGTTGAACTTCATGACGTTTGCACAGGCCCACCTTTGAAGCCTGTCCAGGTCCCTCTGGCTGGCATCCCTTCCCTCAAGTGTGTTGACTGCGCCACACAGCTTGGTGTAATTGGCAAGCTTGCTGAGGGTGCACTATTTTAAGTGCACTCCTTTAAATTTCTCCTTTAAGTGTGCTGAAAGGCTTAAGGCTTAAGGGTAGCAGAAGGGGCAAATCCACTTTTAAGCAATACTGAGATAATTTTACCCGTCCAGTATTTAGTACTGATTTTATACTTCTACCTTATTCTTAAACTTTCTCAGTGTAAATTTTCAGTGGCAAAAAAACCCCTTTGTTACAATTTTTAGAAAAACACATAGTTCGGTACCTTCAGCTGGGGATAAAAACAGACGGAATACAAACAACTGAACCACCATTGACCTGCATTACAAGCTAGATCTTCTAGAAGTGATGATTACGTAAAATTGTCTATCTTACTGGTAAACAGACTGCAGCTGCACTACAGCCAAACCGCTAGGATTCCCACCTCATTAGGAACTTCATGATTATAGTGACAATAGCATTTTTGCCAGATCATTGAAGATGAGCCATCCATACAAATACTCGCAATATTTTTACACACGCAGCTTAGCAACTAAAGTAACATCTGCATGACAATTCATCAGTAAATAAAAAATGCACAAGAAAATCCACACCTTTCAAGCACTACTAAAAAGCACTCTATTTATCATGATGTATCATGAGCGATAAATTTTAAAGGTATGTATGTTATGGATATCAGCAAGGATAACACCTCACTTAAAAAAGGCTAAGTGTTATTTTGCATTAATAAACTTGGATAACAGCATATTTTTCTGCAGATCTTGGTATTTCATGTGTTCTGACCTTGTACTGTAAGTTAGAGAAAATAAGAGCAGGAAAGAAACCTCAAATTGCACACTTACTTATTCAGTGTGAGGTCAAGGATGAATTTGGAGCCAAAGGCCTCAATCTGGAAACTTGCCTGGGCCAGATGTACAGCCTGTAAACATGAACACACAGGAGTACTATACAGTTTTGCAGAACATTTAAAGTTGTCAAAAGAATCACTGAACTTCATATGCAACAAATACATGAAAAACACCTGTGATAAACAAAGTTACAGAAAACATGTTTAGTTTCATGAATCTCATAGGCATAAGAAAAGCTTTGCCCTTGTAACAAATTCTGATTCAAAAAGATTGGCCTTTTTATACGGTAAAGGAAGAGAGAGAAGCAAATGGTACTTGAAAAGCATCCTTTCAAATGCATGCTCATTCCTAACAAGAAAAAAAAAGATTCACATAAATGTCTATATTTTGCCATAACCAGATGGCTATGTAACAAAACCTTAAGTAATGTAGTATACTGTTCTTTTAATAATGTTACTACATTCATGCACTTTAAAAGGCCTGAAATAATTAAACTTTTGTAAAAAATATTTTTCAAATAAGAAAATCATGGCAAGGCTTGCATTACATGTTGTATAAGACTCCTTCAAAGTAATCCCTTCACAATTAAAGGCTTTGTACTTGGCATTGTAGCCAAAGCAGTGTACAGAAGACCAATATGCTCAACATACAACAACACAGCGTTAGCTTGTCTCACATAGGGAGTTAACTTTAACTTGCAGGATATTCAACTTTCATCAGATGTATAAATTGTATTCTTTACTCTTTTCCATACCATTGTAACTGAAGCCAAAGACACTTAAAACACGCTCACCTGTTTTTTAGAAAAATAAAAAGATAAAAAACGATCCAAGAATTCTTTGTGAAGACACTGTTCCAGCATGGTGGAAGAGATTAGATCTGAATTTCATAGAACCTCTTTGCTGATAATGTTCTAATTAAATCATGCTTACTTATACACTAATTTGATACAGCATTAATAATTACATAAAGTTGGAATATTATGACTAAGCCCTTTAATCAAAAGACAGAAAACCACTATTTTTTATTAAACCCTACAATCAATCTTCAAGTATGTCACAAAAACGATATAAAATTCTAGGTAGTTTATGACATAACCTAAATAATATGAAGGTTAGCTTTTATGGCCCACAAGGCCTACAATTTATTCTCCTTTAGAAAATTTTCAACAAAGGATAAGTTCTTTACCTTCCTTTCCATTCCTGCACTACACAAAGCAGCACTGATTTTCATCTTATTTCTCAGCAAAGGTATCCATTAACTTTCATAAACCCCTTCAATATAATTTTAAAAAACTATTTCTAAAAGTTGCTATAGTGACTAAAATCAGCTGTGATGTTTCCTGTGTTAGTTTATCATTCTTTTCCCCCAGAATTATCATTTCCCTTTCAATAGGGCCACAGAGCTTTGTTGTCAATATTCTTTTTAAAAAGCGTGTAGCTATAAAATATTTTAAAGATCTTTAGTATCATTAAACAATCTCTTACCTAAAGCCTGGCTTTTGTTTATTAAAAAAATACAGTAACTTTAAACAAGAATTTTAAAAATAATATTACTAGGTGCTATCTAAAATAATACGGAAGCAAACCAGTATCAAGCTTTCTCTCTATTACATTTCTTGGTAAACAAATATTAATGGTTGTCTCACCAGTTCACAGAGGTAACACTAGCCTGATAAACTGAGTTCACAGCTGCTCTGAATCACCAGAGTGAAACAGCTTAGGTATAAAGACAAACAGGTGATTTGATGGAGAGAATCTGCATCAAGAGAGAATCTTAGAGAATCTGCAAGGATGAAAGCTAGCATATATTTAAAAAAAAAAAAAGCAGAGAATCTCAATTTAAATGCATGCCTATTAGGAGGGGCTTTTCAGCCTCTGCTCTACCTTTTTTTGCACTGTGAAAACAAGGAACAAGTGTCACAAGGAGTTTTTCAAGCACCTGTTCACAACAAAAACCTAATTAAGTTTTCAACATCCACATCTTATTTTAATTATATTAAAAAAAAGCATGAAAAACTATTGCAAGAAAAGGGTTGCAATTATGTTCATCCTTTAAAGATTCCACTTAAGAGTTACAGGACCTACTGCTTTGAGCCTCCATTATAAGTAACATTTACCTAAAATTATGTCTCTTCATGTATATGCCACAAACAAGACTTCAATATTAACTATCTGGAAGTTTAAAAAAGCATGTACTATTCCATTAAGATCGTTCTGAAAAATGAGAACTACAGAATCTCAAAGTGCCTAGTTTTATAATCTTATTTATTTATTTATATGTATATATCTGTTTGGAAGTTTTTCAAAGTATTGCCTGCCTGAAGATAAACATGGTAATTTTGAGTATATTGCACTTTTACATACAAACCATGAAGACTGAGTCTTTCCTTTAAGATAAGATTATCATTTACAGGTCTATGACAGATCTATGACGTAACATTCCTGACACATGTAACCTGGCAAAAAGTGACTGCGCAATCATGATTTTCTCAGTACTGGCAGCACAACCAGGATTTACTCAGTATAATATATGATTAATGATGTTTAAAAGTCATTTAAGAAAAAAATACTAACTACCACTGATCCCAAACTTAGCCAAGCTGAACAAAAAAAAATAACATCAAATGTGACTTTTCCAGGGTTAGTTTAGAAATAAAAATCCACTCTTTCTTTTCAGTTTGGTAAGTGCAGCATTGCATTCACTTCTCCTAATATACTACACATTACTTAAAATATGTATTATTTGAAACACTTCTTAGAACAAGAGCAGCATCAAGGCTAAATAAACACCTGCGAGAGAGAAGTACCCAAGTATTTTGTTTCCATTTTTGTTAGTACTGTTGTTCTGACTACCAAATCCAAACCAACTAAGTAAATCAAACTCTTTAATTTCTTTCCTTTCAAGAAGATTCAAGCTACTTAACTGATTAAGACAATGCTTAAATGTGGAGGATGACATACCACCTTGAATAATAAAACACATTTCAAAAGCAATCCTGGTGTATTGAAACATGCCAAAATCCTTAAACTTCTGCACAAGACATCACAGATACTAAAAATGAATGTGTATAAAAAAACCCCAACCCTGGATAAGGTCGAGAACTTCCATCAAGGGCTACTAAATCCAAAAGACAAGTTCTGGTTCCCAGAAGATCCTGAGACTCAAACTGCTGGAGTTTGGGAGACTAGGCTAGGAAGTAGCACCCCATGACTGTTATGCTCCTATACCCATCCCTACGTACCTGCTAGTGATTACTCTCAGGGACAGGTAGATGGATGTCTAGTCTGATCTCCTATAGCTCTTCTTTTGTTCAGTCAAGCTCATTCAGTGATAAATGTACATCAGCCTTTAAGTTTCTAAGCCATCAACCATGTATTCTTTATCTTTCTACAATTTAAAATTATTTAAATTAACTTGCATTCGTGGCCTAAAATAGCGTAGAAAAATTTAATCTTGTAAGATTAGATATATCACTGCTATTTCTGAAAACAATTAATTCTGTATATAAAAACACCACTTGCTATCTATTACTGTGCCTCACTTAACAGATGTAGCCTGTACACAAAAGCAAGTGCCGCCAAGCAGCTGACACTAGTTTGCTACCCTGCAGTAGAGCATGGTCTCCACACAACTCAGCTCAAACTATTGGTTACAAAAAGAACACTGGATTTTTAAATCTGTGAAGTTTAGCAAAAACACCATTTTGAATTCAGGTGGATGTGATACACCACTGCTGCAGCAAAATACAGATTTTGTTAAGCCAGTTTAATAATAGATAATCACCTGTGAAAACCATAAACCAGAAAACAGGTGAAGGTGACAAGACTAAAGTATTTAATCCCAAAACTGACATTTTTCCTGCAACAAGTTAGCACAGAAAGCTACCAGTGAGCTGTCACCAGGTGTTTTAGCTGTTACAAGCATCAGGTACCACCATGATGGGGAAGAAGTATTTCAGAAAAGCATCTGCAGAATTCTGTTTTACAGTTAATTTCACAGTATTCTTTTAACAGCTACTGTGTAATACAATGCCTGCAGTATAATATGAAATACGGTATTCTTCTGATTGGCATAGAAATAAAAATTCAAACAAGAATATAATGTAACTTAGCATGTATTTTGAAGAATATATATGGGCTAGATATCTTACCATGTCTTTTCACAGGAAAAATACTAAACATTACCTTTTTCTACCACTTGCATACCTGCATAAGTTCCCATCTGCACAAGAATTCATTACTTACATAAACAGGAGACTAAGTTCCTTTGAACATGTTTGTTTACAATTTTAAAACCTCTGCAGAGGTTCCCACCTTGACAGCTATAAACTACTCCCAATGGCAAAGCTGAAAAATTACATAAAGTTTTTCTGCAGCAAAGAGTTACTGATGATATACAGAGGAGCAGGCTGAAGGGAGAGTCCGATTTTTCCTGTGCACAACCCCAAATTTTAGACAGGAAAAAAAAGTCTTTTTTCACTGTTCTAGAAGCTCAGATTACTAGCATAGTCACTGTAATAAGAGATTCTTCATAGTTAGGTATATTGCAGTATCTGCTTGTGCAAAACAGTAGTTCTCAGGTTTTTTTCCAAGCTAAAAATCCATACACATAAAGAATTCCAGTTTCTTTCAAATTAGTCATTAACTTACTGAAAGTTTCAAGACAAAAATGGACTAGAAGAATGAAACTGGAATCTCAGTTCTATTGACCCATGTCACAACTTGAACACTTTCATTGTTGTCATTATTGTGCTTAGGCACCATTTTTCCATAATTCATTTTTTCAAGACTTTCAGGAATTTTACAACCATCACCATCAAAAGTAAAGTATTATATTGGTTTTTCTTTCTCCACAGCAAAGATGTGCCAAACGCAATAATGTGTTATTACTTCAAAAATACTAAGTTCTGTCACAAGCCTTTAAACAAAAGTAACAGCATTATTTAACTGACTGATAGTTACTATAGGTCTATGGATCATATCTGCATACAGATACGATCTCCAAATTACAAGCGCATTGCTTTTAGAAATCTATTTTTGCATTTAGTTCTGCTGACTAGAATAACGGCCAAAAGCTGCATCTCTCATTTCAGTAGCTGAGCAAGGGGTTTCGTCACTCCTATTTTGGGATTAGAAACCTAAGTCCCATTTAGATGGATTTTACACCATTAAAACATTTGGTCTTATTTTTTTTTAGACCTTTTCAGACCTTGATTCTGATAATAGTACAATTTTTGTCACAAATCAATGTGACTTCATGTATATTAGTTCCTTACTCTTCTTTTAGCTCATTTGCTTATCCTCAGACTTCATACAGAAGCCATCCATTAGTGTTTGAAAAACATCTTCTATATGGCACGTATATCAAGATAACCTTTCACTATTCATTGGAAATTGTAGAATAATTTGGGTTAGAAGGGACCTTTAAGGGTCATCTAGTCCAACTCCCCTGCAATAAGCAGGGACATCTTCAACTAGATCAGGTTGCTCAGAGCTCCATCCAACCTGACCTTGAATGTTGCCAGGGATATGACATCTACCACCTCCCTGGGTAACATGTTCCAGTGTTTCACCCCCTCATTGTAAAAAATTCTTCCTTTTACCTAGTCTAAGTCTACCTTCTTTTAGCTTAAAACCATTACCCCTTGTCCCATCGTAACAGGCCCTATGAAAAAGTTTGTCCCCATCTTTCTTATAAAGCCCTCTTTAAGTACTGAAAGGCTACAATAAGCTCTCCCCAGAGCATTCTCTTCTCCAGGATGAACAGCCTCAACTCCTTCAGCCTGCTCTCACAGGAGAGGTGCTCCAGCCCCCTGATTATTTTTGTGGCCCTCCTCTGGACCCGCTCCAACAGGTCCATGTTCTTCCTGCGCTGAGGGCTCCACAGTTGGATGCAGTACTCCAGGTGGGGTCTCGCCAGAGCAGAGGGGCAGAATCACCTCTCTTGACCTGTTGGACGTGCTCCTCTTGATGCGGCACAGCATATGGCTGGCCTTCTGGGCTGCAAGCACACATTGTTCACACAAGCTCATGTCCAGCTTTTCATCCATGAGGACCTCCAGGTCCTTCTCAGCAGGGCTTCAATCCCTTCATCCCCCAGCCTGTATTGATACCAAGGGATTGCCCCGACCCACGTGTAGG
>VXBO01000758.1:30659-104402 GCA_013400135.1 Rhinoptilus africanus
GGGGTGGGGGGGCCGCCGCAGCCGGGCCCCGCCCGAAGGGGGAGGCGGCGGTCAGTCTGCTCCCGGGGGGCTCGGCGCGGGGGAGGCGGAGGAGTCATTTCACCGCTCGCGTTAAAATCACGCAGAATCACAGACCGGTCGGGTTGGCAGGGACCTCTGGAGATCATCCAGTCCCACCCCCTGCCAGAGCAGGGTCACAGGAACCATCCAGGCGGGTTTTGAATGTCTGCAGAGATGGGAGACTCCACCACCTCCCTGGGCAGCCTGTGCCAGGGCTCTGCCACCCTCAAAGTCAAGCATTTTTTCCTCGTGTTGAGGTGGAATTTCCTGTATTCTAGTTTGTGCCCATTGCCCCCTTGTCCTGTCACTGGGCACCACTGAAAAGAGCCTGGCCCCATCCTCCTGACACCCACCCTT
This sequence comes from Rhinoptilus africanus, assembly GCA_013400135.1. Lineage (NCBI taxonomy): Eukaryota > Metazoa > Chordata > Aves > Charadriiformes > Glareolidae > Rhinoptilus > Rhinoptilus africanus. The sequence goes on from VXBO01000758.1 coordinate 31,077, forward strand.
TAGGTATTTATAAGCATTGATGAGATCCCCCCTCAGTCTGCTCTTCTCCAGGCCAAACAGACACAGGTCTCTCAGCCTTTCCTCATAAGAGAGTTAGTTTTGCTCCTATTTCAGGGCCCTCCAAGGGCCTTCACCGAGAGAACATCGCAAAGCTGGACAGATAAGTGATTCCCTATTTCAAAGCCCTGCTAAGGGCTTTTCACTGAAACACTACAACGCTTGCCCATTTCAGAGCCCCCGCAAAGGACTTTCACTGAGACTGTTTCACGAAGTTGAAGAGATAAAATGATTTATTGAAGTGACAGACAGAAGAGATTTGGAATTGCCGTTGATAAATTCACTGTCCGCAATAGCGATAATATACTATAATAATGCTAGAAAAATAAATGAATGAATAAATAAATGACATCCTGGGTGTTCTTCACCAAGAAGCAAAGGCACAATGCTTACCAAGAAGGTGTCCCTGTCTTGGTAGAGGAAGAGGAGCACAGCCCATCAACTGTCTCTTTTAGGTCTCCAGTTTCTTCTCCCTCTCAGAGATGTCTCTCTGATGCTCTCCTCAATATCCCTTATATGCTAACCTTACCTGTTCCCCTCCCTAGAGTGACGTTTTAGCATGATTTGGATGGAGAGTTGAGTGCTATAGTGATATAACATAGAAATATAGCATGGTTCGGGTTGGAAGGTACCTTAAGATCATCTAGTCCCACCCCCCTGCCCTGGGCAGGGACACCTCCCACTAGACCAGGCTGCTCAAAGCCTCGTCCAGCCTGGCCTCAAACACTTCCAGGGATGGGGCATCCACAACTTCTCTGGGCAACCTGTTCCAAGGTCTCACCACCCTCACAATAAAGAATTTCTTCTTAATATCTAATCTACATCTCCCATCTTTTAGTTTAAAACCATTACCCCTCTTCCTATCACTCTACTCCATGATAAAGAGTCCCTCCCCATCTTTCCTGTAGGCCCCTTTTAGTTACTGGGAGGCTGCAATAAGGTCTCCCTGAGCCTTCTCTTCTCCAGGATGAACAGCCCCAACTCTCTCAGCCTGTCTTCACAGGAGAGGTGCTCCAGCCCTCGGATCAGCTTTGTGGCCCTCCTCTGGATTCGCTCCAACAGATCCATGTCCTTCCTAAGTTGGGGGCTCCAGAGCTGGATGCAGTAACCTGGTATAAATTCGCTCTGGCATGCTGTGTTCAGCAGTAGACAGTCTGGACCGTGAACATAAAGAAGTATTTGAGCATTTTTATACAGTGAGTAGTATGTCTCATGCTTCAGTGCCGCATGCCTGGGGTGAACCACCAATACGAAGAATATTTGCAGAGATAAAAATAACTTCAAAGAGATAGGAGAAGATTAACCTGCTGCTTTGTATTCATTCCATGGTTTCAGGAGTCAGAAAAACCTGGAAGCTGAGTTCAGAGACAAGTTTAGATATTGAGTTCTTAGTGCACATTTTGCCCAGCAGACTTCTAATACCCAAGAATAGATATGTTTTATTTTGGTGCAGGTCTCACTGCTGAGGAAATAAAGATGTTTCTCCTTTTTGTTTGGATATTGCTTTTTATTTGCCAGTTTATTCCTTCTAATTTTTGTCTGGGTTACACATGGATTTCCAGAAAGATAGGACTTTTTCTCTGCTACACATAATTTTCTTTAGATTCCAGCCTGAATTTGTTATCATTGTTAATTTAGAAAGTATAAGCAGTTTTAAGGATCATTACCATGCACACTACTTCATAGCAGTAATGTTATTACTTCTAAAAAAAATTAATTCTGAATTGTCATGCTGGTCAAAAAGGCGCTACTTGTGGAAGCTTAAAATCTAGGTGTGTAATGGCAGACAAACACATAGATGACACAGACCCATGGCATGACCAGGTGTGAAAAATAACGGAAAACGTGCCTTAGGATTTCTCTGCTGTCTGGGTGTAGGGAAAAAGCTGTACCAGTTTTCTATATAAAGTGGTCTTCCTTGGTGCTCGTGCTCCCAGATCCTTTCAGGCAGCCCATCTAGCCCAGTTGTTCCTCATTATTGGTTATCACTAGCACATTTCAACCAACAGCAGCTCCTGTTTCTCCCCATAAAAGTATAAACAGATCAAAGGACTGGTTATGTCAGTGCATCTAGATCTAAAATGAATAAATACAATGAACAAAAGAGTTAAATGACCATATAATTAAAAAAACCACAATATCCAGAAACTAACTTTCACCACACAACAAAAAAAACAAATCTAGCAACAACGAATGCTAGAAACGCCTGCTCTCTGAAACTATCAGTTCTTATTTTTGCTGCTCAGATTTTGAGGGGACAAAATCCCGATTGGCTCTTTCTACAAATATTGTCTACGGCAAAGATTTTCTAAAGTTAACTCAGGTACAAGTATGCAGGAGAAAATGACCCAAATAACCACCTGAAGCACACATGCCTTGTCTCCCAGACCCTAATGGACATGTAACTCAAGCTGTGTTTCATAAACCTGCCACAAACCTTCAGGTGGTCAGGTGCAGTTCACAGAGCATAATCAGCTCAAGATGAAATAACCCCAGTAGGAATGACAGCTACATTTTTTTTAAAACCTACTTTCATCTTTGAAAGACACTATGGAATAATCCCAGATGTATTGCTCTGCAGATGTCTGAAATCAAAATACCAGAAGCATGGATTATCATAGCAACATCTGTATCCAGTGAAAGAAATTGAAACGTCTAAATGAGGAAAACGCTGATAGCCGGTGCTTCAAGACTGGCTAGGGAGCAAAGGAATACTATGCAAGGTATATACATACTTTCAATCTGGATAATCAATAAACTTTACATTACATCTCCAGATGATTGCCCAGAACTTTTAAGTTCATTGCTCCTTTATAAGGATGGGGGCAAGTGAGCACATGGGATGAAATTTCGTAAAGTTACAATTAAAATCAAAAAGGCTTCAGATGCAAAACTGATGACAGTAGCCTCGGCTGTTCATATTGACAGCCAGTCAGGAAATGTTAGTCCAGGCTCTGGTAACCCAGTGATAAAGATGAACCTTCCAACATGATCAAATGCCTTTTTTGATGTCACCCAAAACAAGAAAAAAAGCCACTGTATCACTTGACTTGGGAAAGTCTCTATGTAGAATACATTTTTAAAGAACTTGCTCCTTAGCAAGGCATAATAACATTGACCTTGCTAAGTGTGCACAGTAAGACTGTGTCTTATTAGGAAATAAAGAAAATTTCTGGGTTTTGACAGTGGTCTCCTATTTAACACTTATTTCAAGAATCCTGTTAGGTCCCGTAACAAATGAGCAGGTGGAGTATTCCTGGGTATTCCTCACACAGACAAACTGTTTACCAGTTTAGTAGAAAGAAGAATATTACTGTTGCAGGTGGAATATGAAGGAGACAAGTTCAGGAGGTACAAAGATGGGTAACTAATTTATAAGAATGTCTTTGCAAGGATGCCGTAGGAACACTGGCTGCCAAGTTTACAATAGTGATAATCATTACAGAAGTAGAAATTATTCCGTTTCAGCATAGCAGACTAGCAGAGTTTCCTTGTTAATGACAGGGGATACCAGTTGGGCAGCTCAAGACCGGCCTTGGGTGATGAAGGGTATAACGCCATAGGGAACATGAACAGCAGAGCAGAAACAGCTGTTGCTGAACTCTGCTCTCAGGTGAGTGCAGTAATCAAGGGTGCTTGTGATTTATTCATATTACCAGCAGGGTCAGCCGTAGGCCGAGGTCTTGCTGTGCTTCATGCTGTACAGATACAGGACAAAAGGGCAGGGCTGTTGGAGAAATTTCCTTTTGATTTGCAATAGCAAATAAGTCACTCAGTGCTGTAAATAAGAGAAGAAATAGAACAGCTTTAGGAGGTATACCAAGCACACTGCGGGTCTAAAAAGCTGTAATTACACAGGGGACATTGAACAATGATAGAACTCATTAGTTGACACATAACTAATCCACACATCCTGTAATTTGCATGCAAAAGAAGGTGGTGGCCATTCTGTCTTTCTCAACAGGGGGCAGAGCTGTACTGAAACTTCATGCCACTCATGCTTCCTTACTTTATATCATATGCAGTGTAAGTACGGATAATTTATACTTAGAAGAAACCCATGAACTGCAATGAACAATGAATTGCATTAGTATAACTTTTTTTTAATCACACGTGTTTGAATACTCACTGATTCTCCATGTTCAGCTATTCTCAAAGAGCTCCTCAGTCATTAGTGTGAAAGAAAATAGATCTATGCAAAGGGCTGTTAACATTTTTCTTATAATGTTACCATCTCTTGCTACACATCCCACCACCTAACAGCCCAGCAGAAATCCAGCATTTTGTCAGAAAAATAAGTACTTTTTTTATTGTGATTGTTTTATCTTCTTTAAATTCCTTTTAGCAACTGGGGGGGGGGGGGAAGCATAAGTGCAATACGTAAGACTGATTCAGGAAACAGAGCTGTGGCTCTAGATTCTTCTGAAGCAAGCATCACTTTCCAAACTGTGGATCTAACAGTACAGGGTTTCCATTGCTCTTTGCTTTTCCGTCTTCCTTATTTCAACTTCACAGTCTTCAGAGGAAGAGCTTTTTCCTACTACTTAGTCCATAGTTGCAATGGAGCCATAAACCCAGCTTTCCCCTCCATGTACAAAGAGGAACAACATACAAGACTGGACACAACACTATTTTAAACACAGTGATATTACAAAATCCATCAGAACTGTCACTCATTTACCAAGCTCTAGGTGCACATCATCGCTATCTACTCCTCTCACCAGTTGTACTGCACAAATTAACTCTTTTGTGAGTACCGTATGTTCCAGCACTACAAGTTAGAATATAAATGGTAATTAGGATATACTTGCCATCCCCCTCCCCTCAACATTGTGAAATGTTGATGGTAAAGTCAAGTGAAGGAAGTAACATGATAAAAAGAATATATCTTACCAACGTTCAGCAAGGAAAGGAAGGGAACACAGCTGTACTGCTAATAGCAAACGAGTCAGAGGTTTTATTAACTGCAGTTCAATTTGTATCCAGGTGAAACTTAGCATCAGTAATCTCCTTTTGATTGCAGGAAAAAATCTTTTTTAATAAACCACACCAGACTGTAATTTCAGAAGTACCTCGCTGCGTACTCTTGTGCAATTAACTAAGCATTCATAGCCAAAGGATTTTACACCTTGTTTAGTAGGATTCCTCAGCAATGTTGAAATAACTGCATGTAAATCATTGTATACCAGATACTGCAGTGAGGTATTTTTGCCATCAATGGAAATATTATGATACTGAAGGCTCCAATTTTTCACTATATTGTCTAATTTATTAATAAGAGACAGAGAAGCAGCAGAAACATGCTGGTCAGTGATGCTATCTAGAACACATTTGTCAGCCGTTGTGATACAGATATAATTAGCAAGTAAAACATATGCCACCAGCAGAAAAAAAATGCTGCTCTTCTAATAAGGAAGCACTTCTAACTGTGGCTGTGACATCAGCTTGTTCCTTGCTAGCTCGTTTCACTCTTGTGAGTTAAAATGTAAAAGCAGTGTCAAGAAAGTAAAATGGGGTGTCAGGGGAAATCTTACTTAAATATGTACTTTGATTTATATTTCCTTCAAACTGAATACATGTTCACGTCCCAAGGACTTGCCACAGCTGATCAAATACTTCCAAGGGGTAGGTTCTAAAGAAGCCAGACTGCAGCTATTCCAGTGCGACTTTGCAAAGAGAAGGGGAGATATCATCACTGTTTTCTTGACCCACTTGCACATGCACAGGGGAGAAGAGGGCTGTAAGGGATCTCTTGAGTTATCAAGTCCAGCCCCCAGCTACCCCTGGCTATTCCATTGCACAGTTCCTTTCATACATCGCATGTAAAAGTAATTGGGGGGTTTGCCCTTCTACTACCACTGGAAGGCTGTTCCAGGAGCTCATTGTTAGAATCACTAAGTAAATCCTCCTACTTCCCATCTTAAATTTATTCATGCCTAACAGAAACCCACTTGTTCTTCTACCAACGCTAGCAATAATAGCTCATTCCCCCTGCTGGTAGAAATGACCGGCCTCTCTAGGCCCAAGTGATGGGTGAAAATTTCATGAGACTGCAGTTGAAAGCATTAAGGATGTTATCTTCAGCACAGAGATGCCCAGAATAACACAGACTGTATTAGCTTGAGAAGCAGAATGCCATACCAGTACAACGCATGCTTGAGCTTCTAAACCTCACTGGGAAGAGGCACTTACTGGCCACATCTAGTACTGCTTGGGAGCTGGACATGGACACGCAGCATTTAAAGGTGTTATAGATGCTTTTCAGAGATTTCACCTCAAAATAAAAATACTCTTCCTCCAGTAATTTGCATGTTCTGGGGCTGCTGCTTAGGTAAGAGACTTCTACACGTTCAGAGAGACCTGTGCTGCTGCTGCTGCCGCTGCCATCACCGCTGTCATGCTATGCTATAAAAGGTAGGTAAAAATGCTGAGAAGCAGCAATGTTAGTCAGATGGGGAAAATCCTGACGTTTCCATAAAATGCAGCTCTACAAAATAGAAAAAAAAACAAAAACCAAACTGCTATATCCAATTAGGCATCCTGCCTTTTCTCCATAGACAAACTTGGACCAGTTTCCCTCTTCCTTCCCTAATTACGCATAAGGATGAATCAGACATGAAACGCGCTATCCTGAAAGATTCCTATTTGAGGATGTATCTAGGATTTGGCACTGATCCCTCTAGAGAGCCTAAAACATTTAACCAGCAGTTTCCTAGAGAGATTGTCTGAATTTTAAAGAAAAAGTCAGTGCAAAGTAGAATCAAAGTGTTGCACTGAACTCCGAGGGTGTCCCTGATACATTACAGTTACTAAAATATATTTTTTGTTACATAAATAACTTTCGGTGTCAGATGTGGATCACAGATTGGTGTGTTATCATCCCCAACACAAAAGACCTTCTAAACTAATTTCCTTACAAGCTTGATATACAACCAAATAAAGTCTTTCAGCTTCTCCCCACCAATCAGTCTGGACCTATGGATTCCCAGATTTTTAAAGAGGTCAGTCACAGATTTGGTGATTCTCACGACTCATCTGTCAGAGAGCTCATCTGGTAATGTCAACACAATTGTTTTGTAACATTGCATCAAAGTTATGCACAGATCCCAGTGAATGCTTTGCATAATTTCTGCTGCTAATTCCTTGAGCCGATTCTTGCTTCCTAAGGAAACTCCAGTAAATTTTCAATCTCCCAAAGCACAGAAAGAATCACAGCCCAGTAATATTTTACTACTTTACTAGACTCAAATTGCCAGTGCCATAATGCAGCAGATCCTTCAGGGAATTACTTCTTCTGCTTTGTCAGCTTGGTACAAAGGCAAATAAGACCCAAACAGTCTTTCCTGCTGTAGTATGTACCCCCTCGGTTTTCTTGTTAATTTTCTGGACACAAATCTCTAGAGCACAAACAAACCCCAAGTCCTCACAACCATGGAAGTGGATATTCCTCTCTCACACCCACAGGAGCCACACACAGCCTGACCATGTGGATTGTCATGTTGAGAACCCACACTTGGGGGATGTGAAATTATGCCCTTTACCCCGCTGCTTCCATTCTTCCTTTCGCCCACATGAACTTACACTTAGTCACCCTTCAAAGATCTTATTATTTCTCTATATGCATATGTTCCCCATGATTTCCTGGAGTTGCTTATCCCACTAGTTAACTATAAGTTTAAACACACATTATTATTTGTTGTTGCTATGGTAATGTAGCATTTTTTCAAAGACTTCCTTGGAAATTAAAGCAGCACTGTTTTATCCTGCATGGAGTATCTTTGTAGCATGCACAATCGAAAAAGTGCTAATTTTCCTATACTACCCCCCAAGAACATGTTTATTATTCAAACCCCATACTTCAAAAAAAATATTTTTTTCTATTATTACTTAAGCACCTGCTTCTTATGGGGAATTAATTTGTTTTTCTCTCTTAAATTCCATTTATATCTTATGGATAAGAAATGCTACAACTTCAACCATCTTTCAGTTTCTCATCCCCTTCATCCTGCTTTTTACATGTGGGCACCAGAAGCCCCATAAATAAAGGAGGAGATCCCTTCCTTTCTAAAGGCTGTTGCCTTGAGAAACCAAAGGCTTCAATGCATAATGATGCCAGAACAATTTCTTGCTGCAGACAAGCTACGGTGGCATGGCAAAGTCGTCTGTATGCGTACATGTGCCAGCTACTGCCGGAAGTGAGACATCGCCAAAAGCAGTTCCCACCTCCAATTAAGGTTTAGTTGCACCAACTACACTATCACAGTTAAAGAATTTCACATAAATACTAAGAAGCCGTAGGAATGTATTAACATGCAGCAGAAAATATCTGCTTATTGTAAGCAACTCTAGAAAATTAGCTGCTCCTACTTGTAGCTGAAAGGGACCAGTTTGCTGACAATCAAAGCATTGCAAGCAGCAAGCGCCTAAGCAAGAACCAAAATAAAAAGAAATCTCACCTCTGATTAAATCGGGTTTCAGACCAAACTCTCTTCCCATAACGAATGCATACACAAAACTCAGATCATGGGGCTGCAAAATATTTAGTCACAGAAACTTGAATTATTCTTAATTTCTATTGCTGTTCTCATGGGCTGATAACTGCATGTGGAGCTTGGAGTACAAAAGAATTTCTTAAACAAACAAACACACTTCAACTGGTAGAACTTGGTGCATTGAAGCATTAAACAGCAGAGGAACATGCCCAAAAGTACAAAGCAGATTAACTGCCCAGTCTAAAGTATAGTCTGACCTCTGCAGGCCAAAGGCTGTTCAAGTGCCTTTCCACTGGACAGTGCTTTCCTGCCTTTATTTTTTGTTACGTTATTTTAGCCCCATCCCCAAATTTATGTTGCTCTCCAACACAGCTGCATAATCAATGAAACTTCCATTTAGCAAATGGTAAGAAATCCCACTGAGCACAAACTGTCTCTTTTTCCTCATTCTGCCTACACATAAATGACTTCTCTTGTAGACGAGAACTGCTTCTAAACAGGCACAACTATCCATTGATTCGGCAACTGTTTAAGCAATACAACAGTCTTTTACAACGTTAAACCACCTACAATCTTTATGGGGGAAATAACAGTACTTGAATGGATATAGACAGGAGCATCACTTTAAAATAAAAATCATGCTTAGAATGAAAGCAATGCAATCAGAGTTATATAATCTCTTTCGGGTTATTTTGCATTCTTATAGCCACAAGAAACACAGGCAATTCTATTTCTCCTTCAGGAAGGGTGGCCACTCAACAGCACAATCCAAAATGCCAGCCTGTTTTATGATGGCTAAAGAATCACCTTATTTGCTTGACCCCAATTGTTTTAACCTTCACTTTCCCGCCCCGCACTGCAGTGCAGGACCCAGACCAGTGTAAAGCAGCACTGGTTACCAACCAGGAGCTACCACGCTTGAACTGTCTCCCTGGTTTCCAAGTGTGGATACTGACTAAGACTTTCAGACTTTTCACATGACCTTGGATTCTCTGTGGTCCTGTCTTCAGCAGCACAGAAACCCTAAATCTGCCTTCATTGCTTTTTTAAGGGTCCCCTTTTAGAGGGGCAAATTGCCAGACAAAGCTCACACGGTACCTCCTCTTTGCTGCTGGGCTACAGGGAAAGGTGCCATGTATTTAATAATTCCTACTGCCAGAGCAGCCCTTACAGATGTGGCCGTACGGTAACAGCCCTCAGTCTACGCTTAGGTAAGTACATGAATAGGTTTAAAGTGACATTTAAATGCTGGGTTTTGGAGCCCTTTTTGGTCCCAGACATATGTGTAAAGGCAATGAGCTGCAGAGCCAAAACTAGGAACCATACTGGAAGCACTAATGTGCTTATCCAGTCAGGGTATAAAATGCTATTTGGCTTATACAAGCTGTCATGCAGCTGAACTGCAGAGCTCATATTTAAAATATTCATGATCATCCTAGCAATCTTCTCCCCCTCCCCCCTCCAAGAGGACAAGGAAGAAACAGCCTTACATTCTAGGATGTAACTATTTGTTTTACAGAGGGAACATCTTTTGTTGGGCTGCCAAGCCTGAGTCATCCCTACAGACTCATTTCAAGAAGCAGCGTGCACATAGGACTGACAGCTGATCACAAGCTACCTCCTAACTTCCATAGAGATCTTATAGGTTTTAAAGCAACCTAGTAAAATTAAGACACAGTAACCTTCCCTTTATAGTGGCAAACATTAATAAAATTCTCAGTTGATGTAGTTATGAAGAGGGAAGACTTTTTTATTCATAAAACTAGGTCACTGAAGAAATACTGTGCTCACACAGCAGGGAAAAGCTTTCTGAGCATGCAGATAGCATATTTCCCAGCTTGCTACTGCGGCTTGGACACCCCATTTGCCTCCCAGCTGCTTCCACCACGGTTCTGGCGCTGGACCTCGCAGGGCCCCCAGCAGCAGCAATGCAGGCCAGGAGCAACGGACCCCAAGATCTTCTCCACCAGTACCACCGTGAGCAGAAATGGGACCTTCTAGAAGCAAGCGAAGATTCAGCATAGAAACTTTAGCAGCTGGTGTGTTAGAGTATTAAGGTAGCAAATACCAGGTGGTAACAACTTTAACTTCTAAAAAGCACAGATATTGGGTAAATTATAATCTTGCCTTTGGGATTTTTTTTGGTTGATGCCACCATATTAGCCAGAATGGGTCAGTATTGCCTATGTAACCTACAGGCAAGGAGATCCTCCCAGCTGGCTTACCACCGTAGAGGACATTGGAAAAAGCACCCAACTGCTGTCCCTCCAGAGGCTGGGTCACCCTGTGGCATCTGCCTTCTGGGGACAGGCTTGGGCAGCAGTGGGGGAGCTTGTTTCAAGAGCGTCAGTCATCTCCTGAGTAAGCCCCTGTGTAAAAGTCTCCAAGAGTATGCAGGGAAAAGAGCCAAGCATCATGCCCAAGACGTGCAGTGTTTGGTCCTGATGGCCTTTGCTGGAACTACAAGGACAAGGAGGCCCCCAAGGTGACTGTCTCCCTCCCAACAGCCCGGGAACCTCTCCATCACACACCCAACAGGTAGGTACATGGGTCAGGCACTGCACTCCCTCTCCATCTCCGCTGCCATCTCCAGGCTCTTCTTTGGAGGAAACCTCAATGCCCAGTGAAGACATTGGTCAGCATCTCTCCAAATTCCCTGGCTCCCTGCTGCCAGCCAGATCAGGCACCAGCAGCCCCCATGGCAGACGTGCTGCTGCAGCCAGGTCACCCTGACAACCGCAGAGGCCGTATCCTTTTGTCTTTCCCATCCCTTGGCTTCCCATTGTGTTGCTGTTGGAACTGAGGCACCTGCGACTTTGGGTCAGCATTAAGGATGCCTCCTCTCTTTGAACAGCTCTGGAAGTGTGGGACCTCTCTGGATTGCTTTCATGTCGAGCATCTTGGGTTTCACCAAGAAATTTGTCAGGCAAAGGGCATTTCTCCTGGCCTCTTTCTGGCTCCTCTGCTGTGATGCTACATTGTCACTTCAATGAAACTGCAAATAATGAGACAAGAAGTGCCAAATACTCATCCAATGACCCTCATACCGTGTCTTTCACACGTCTCAGATGGCTGTGTCAGGAGGAGACACTGAGAAATCCTTCACTGCTTCCCCTGAAAGCTGACTCTCTTTTGATGGAAGCAGCTGTAATCTCTTCCTACTCACCCTGCCAAACCCAGCCTCCACCCAGCACAAACCCCTGGTGGGAGCTGAATTAGGATGACAGCAAGCTCTGTTACTTTTCCAATTGACTTTTGGAGATCGTAGAGATTTCTTACATTTTTTCATTTTTAAGATAAAGATGTCCTCAAGGAATTTTCGTGGGGATCTTTCCATTGCCTTCCCCAGCAGATATTTCTGCTCCAATATGAGAGGCGGCTGAATATCAAGGCTCTTTGCTCAAGGCACACAGTAATTAGCATACCTTGTGCCAGGAGGGAGAGTATTAGACTCTCCTCAGCCATCTGCTGAATGTGCTTGCCAATGTCAGAAGAGCATTTTGCTATATAAACTGCACAAAGCATATATCCATATATAACTTCAAAATTTAGTAGTTTTCTGTTAAAAATAAAATCTGGTTGTGCATGGTGCAAAAAAAGAGAAGTGGAAACGCTCCAAAGCATAGCAAGACAGAGAGAGTGATGTTATTGAATCTTAAATTTTAACTTTCGGCACACTGACACTAGTAGGAAAAAATGGCCGTGTAATGCAAGTTCTCAGAGACTTCACAAATCACCTTCATGACATCTGTACTTGCTCAGCAAATACTCACGTGATTAACCGGCTGAATAGGAAGATTGGAAGAGCATATGAGATTAAAAACAGAGACTTTGAAATTTATTTGGAGAACGTAATGCTGTAGGGCCTAGGCGGAAGAGACACCCATTTTCTCTCAACTCTCATTTGTTATGCCAACCTTCACCGAAGTATTTTCAGTTACCACAGGTAAATTGTACTCTGTAATTCAGTTGTACTGTAATTCAATTTTCTGGTGGATTTTGATATATTCTTGCATTATGTTTCATTGCAGTCTGGAGCAAAACAGACTTGTTTTGTTTTCAGTTGTCTACCAAGGAAGAGAGAGCTCCAGCTCTGGAAGAGCCTTTGTCTCTCCCTCCCCAGAAACTGCGCTGCTCAGACATCATTACAGAGACTTCTCCGTGCCTGACCCCATTCCATTTGCTCAGGACTTGAAATTGCTGGGTAGCGGGCACGTTGGTATCCCCCAGGCAAATAATGGAGAATTTAGGAGTGAGGACTTCTGAGTTTTTCACCCACAGCCTTCCACCAGCTATACCCCTCAGGTGGCCCTTCCTCCTGCCAGACCTTCAAGCAAAACAGGACCTCAGCTCTTCTCCACCTGCAGCCCCTAATGCAAATAATAGAAGCAGCAGGAGAAGAGAGAGAAGAGGACATATAGCCTACTGCCAACTCATGTCTTATGTCCAGGCAAAAAATGCTTTACAGTAAATTAAGCCTTAACTACTAGTTTTCCCCTTGCTTCAATATTTATAGCCTAGTTGCTGAAATATGATCAAAACTTAGCAAGAGCTGCTGAGCAGCCTCAGCATCCACTGATTTCAGAAGAAGAACATAAAACACACTGTAAGGACCAACGCTGCATGGAGCTTTATGGCTGAAAAGAATTTTTTCTATCTCTAATTTTTGTGATTACTTTAAAATCCACACAACAGCTCTGTTACGCTTCATGAGCCTTGTCACAAGTACAAGCCTTCACATTGGCACATTTTAAAAATAACCAGTGAGTAAGATCCTGTTCTCATTTCTATAAAAACTCCCCTACTGATGATAAAAACTGGTTAATAATTTAACAAAGTAATCTGAGTGTTCTAAAAGTGGCACAGAGCCGTTTAAAGAAAGTGCTTACTTATAGGAGATTAATCTGTGAGAGAGGACCATAAAATAACTAATAAAGAAAACACTTCTAGAATCATTTGCATAGACTCCTAACATCACCTACCTATGGTGAACTATAGGGTATCCGTTCCTCTCATGCTGTCTGCTCTCATGTTTAGAGAATGGCTCCACTGAGAGAAAAGGCTGGCCGCTTCCAGGCTAAAATATTACTCCGCAGAAGGTTAGTGCAGTTTGGCCCATATAACCAAGATCTAAACCCCAGCACTCCACCCAGGCCCCAACAAAGCCATAAGAAATGTTGGGCCCCTGCAACACAGTTAATTGATTGGAAAATTTGAAGGAATTGGAGGCTCTGTGTTTCTTTTGTGGATTCTGGAATGTTGCTTATCTTCACTTCTATCAAGGATCTCCATTTATGTTGAATGCTATTTTTATTGATATTCGTTTCAGGTTACCTAGGGTCTGAACCTTGTAAGTATCTAGCAAAAACTTGGACCAGCATCCAGGCCACTCAAACCTCTAAAAATTAGTCAGCGTGCATCTTGATTTGAAACCGAAGAAGGCCAAAACCTGTTTAAAATGTTTCTCTTAAGCATCTTACCTCACTTTTTCAACCTTTAAAACAAGCATAATGCCAGTTTATCATTAAGAAATATTTTCAAGAATAATAACTAATAGGAAATTACGGAAAAAAGAAAAAATAAATACTTATTTTCTTTATTTGGTTAGTGCATCCCCACATTCTTCACATTTCATCTTGCAGGTAAAGGTATAAAAATATTTTAAAGTGTTTTCTGACAACTATATTACAAAATTTTAATAATTTAGCAGGGTTCTTTTTTGTTTGTTTGTTTAATATATTATTTTTATACCACAGACAAGTTACATTTTATAACCAAATCTATGAATATGGAATAGTGAGCTTCTGGATGGCTGAAAGTGAAGCCCGAAAGAAAAATTACAGTTCCAAGGCATTTTCTAATTTGGTTTATAAATAGATGGCTTTGACATAGCACTCACAAAAACAAAGCTATAGATAGCTTGCCTGAGGCAGCTGCGCAGCTGGGAGAAGAACATCCACTGGCAGCCTAGTTGTGCGGTCGCCTGTGTTGTGATATACGCTATCAAAACACCAGTTAAGAACACAGGAAGAATTAGCATTTTGGCTCGAGGCAGAGTGATAGGAAGCGGTCTTTGATTTTATGTTATCCAATATGTAAGCCACTGAAGACAAGCAAGCTAAATAGATTCTTAATTGGCAACAGCAGGTAAGAAACTTTAGTGCAACTAACCTTCTTAGGTTGTTTTGGGACAAGGCAGGTAAAAATTACTGTTTCCTGTAGTTGTAAAGCTTTTCCACTATTCATAACTGCATAGCAAAATGATTCATATATTTAAGTCAAATGAACAGGCAGAAATATTCTCACAGTATGAGTAGTGGAAGGAATACCCTGTAGAACGGCACATCCCGGTTGGGGCCTGATCCAGGCTCACTTCTGTCACTGGAGGTTTTTGCACTGACATCACTTGGTTTCAGCCCAACCCTGCGGATGAATATTCTGCTATACCTGCAGCATTCTGGCTCTGAAACAGCACAAAACTTCAAAGATTTCAGCTGACACTCAGAAATAGTTCCCCTTGAACGGATGGAAGCTTGCTGGTTTTCTCTTAGATAATTTGGGCTCTACCTTACTGCACTGATGACCTATTGCACTCCCGGGAGTGGAGCAGATACAGTAGTTCTAAAGTTTACTTTGTATTTATTAAATTCACGTATTCAAAATGAAAAATTAAAATTTCCACTTCCAAACTTCACAAAATCTCAGTTACTTTAACATAATTATTTGTTTTAGACATAATTATTTCTTTCAATTAAACACTTTCTAGCTGACGAGTAAGCCCAGTGCATGCACAAATACGAATGGATAAAACCTTGATATCACACAGTGAATGCCATAGAGGCCTTTCATACTATACACCACTTTTTTTTTTTTAATCAAGAACATTGTTTCCTGCCCCTCTACTTAATACTTTTTCCAATGTTAATTTTCAGCATAGTAGACACGTGTATTCTGCAATCAGAAGAGAAAAATTCTATGCGTGTTAAGGCTGAAAAAGAGCAGGTATCCTCCCACACAGTGCTTACAGAATGATCTCTAGACTTCTGAGTTGCTACACGACCTTCACTTACATCAAGTGCATTAAGTTTAAACATTTACTTTAAATAAACATAAAAATGACCACAACCTTTCCCCACAGAAGCATCCTCACTTAGCATACAAATACCATCAGGATTCATCATTTAGGAACAAAATTTTCCTTCCTTGGAAGTACAAACCTGAGACTGTGATGTAAGTGATAGTCCTCTTCACTTCTAAGTGTTAGAAACATGAAAATTAAAAAAAAAAAAAAAGAGAGTTAACTTGTGCTTAAATTTCACCACTCAGTTCTTTCAAATACACTTACAGCCTGAGCATTTTGACTGCCAAGGCACTGATAAAAGCACAATGTATTTCTTTAAAGCTGAAGTGCTGGAGAAAAAGAAAGGAGAGAAAAAAAACCCAAACTCACCACAATTTAAATACTTTATATAAAATTTCCAGAGGAGTCTGACTGACTTGCAAGCTCATATCTTTCCCCCTTCTTCAGATGTAATTCAAGAATTTAGTAAAGTTCCTGCAAACTGATGACAATGGAGCTCAGACTCACAAGTCACCTTTTGGCAAATGTTAATTCTTTCCCCTTATAAAACAGAGAGAAATTTGTACCTTTACAGAGAAAAAATACAGCACTATCATCCTATCTAAGATGGACTAGGAGAAAGAACTTAAACCAATGATAGAGACACAGCATTGAAACAAAAAGAAAATGAAAAAAACCCATAATCTTAAAGATAAATCTAAGTATAAAAGGGACAAATATTGCAAATTCACACACTGGGAATATTTGTAACTTCAGCTCTCTGATATAATTTTCTCAGGTTTTTGTTCATAGCAAATTTAGAAGAGACCACAACGGCAAAATGTGCTAATCTGGCTAATGTTTCCAATTTAGCTGTTCTATAACATTTTTAATCTACATACCTATGTTTTACAGAGTTGACATCACTAATGCTTAGGAAAGGAGAGAAAGCGATAAAGTATAAAAACCCCATTTAATGCAGCCTGGTTTTTTCCACACCACCACCCGCTGGCTTTGCAGAACACAATGGCAGCACAAGTCAGGGAAGGAGGGCTGTTTTAATCTCTGTTCTCCCAGCCTTTCTCATCAAAAGCAATTTAACCTAATTATCAGTAATGGGAAATAAAGCACAATCTCCCTACAAACACAGGCAAGAGACAACATACAAAAGAAACAGCAATAAAAACCTCACAGTCCAAACAAGCCCAAAAGAAAAAAGCCAAATTAAATCACAGAATTGTAGAATTGCTTAAGTTGGAAGGGACTTTTCAGATCATCTCGTCCAACCATCAACCTAACTCTGACAAAACCCATCACTAAACTGTATCTCTAAGCACGATGTCTACCCGTCTTCTAAACGCCTCCACCACTTCCTTGGGCAGCCTGGTCCAGTTAATAGTAAGCCAGTTAGAACAAAATATTGGACACAAAGCAAAGTAAACCAACCCAAAAATCTCAACTAACAACAAACGGAGCTAAAAGCAAAGACAGAAAAAAAAAAAAAAACCAAACATGAAAAGAACATATACAAGACCTGTATAGAAATGTAACAATTTACAATTGTAGGAAACGGCTATAAAGTTTCAGATTTACAGTCAGCAAACCCCTATAGCTGGAAATATTAAAAAGAAAAAAACAACTTAAGGAAAAATATTCTGTTGGAAAAAAGCCCCTTAACTCCTGTAGGATAAAAAGAAGGGAGGGTTAAGCCTCAGGAAGCTGGTTTAGGGGACTCATTTTGCCACAGAAGCCAAGTAAACCACAGAAAAACTAAAGCCCACGAAGGTCCTCATTGGCACAGCTCTTTGTCACAGCCACCTCCCCCTCTATGGGGTGGGGTCCCCACTTGAAAATCTCCCCTGGCACAACTGGGCGAGGGTTTCAGGGCCAGTTACTCCCCACAGCTTGCCCCCAGCCGTGCCAGCACAGGCAGCGGAGCAGCCGCCGGAGGGCAAGCACTCTCCTCAGCGGTGGATGCTGAAAGGACAAGAGGTACCCAGCACAAACTGGAGTACAGGAAACCTCATTTAAACACAGAGATAAAAACCTTTTTAACTGAGTCAGATGCTGGAACAGGTTGTCTGGAGAGGCTGTGGGGCGTCCATGCTTGGAGATATTCAAAATCCCATGGGATTTGGCCTGCTCCAGCCGAGCTTGCTCTGAGCAGGGCATTAGACTAGATGTTCTGCAGAGGTGCCCACCAGCCCCAGCCCTCTCTGAGCTTCCCTGAGGTTAGAGGAGATGGTGGCAACACAAGGCTGTCAGATTTTGGGGTTTTGCCCCCCCTCCCCCCCAACTAAAATGTGAGCTGCTTATGGGAAAAATTGGTTGAAAATGGACTTTCAACCAGGTTTTTTTTCCTACTAACTAAAAAAATTTATTTTCCAACATACTCTATAGAGTTAAATGAAGTAAAGGGAAATAGAGGACTTGATACTCTGGCTGCACTAGGGAGCTTGAAAAGGACGTGGTAGGCAATAAAACAAGACCCAAGGACTAGAGACAGACAGGAATGGAGCTTGGTTCCCCTTTACAGCTTCCATGAAAAGGCAGAGATGTCTATGAAGACGCAGGCAATAATGACATAATGACATAAAACTATACTAATGATACAGCCAAATGACACTCATCACACCCTACTCTGAGAAAATCAAGATGGAGAACTCTGCATTGCAGATTAATTCTTATTTTAAAATGGGGAGTTGTGAGGGAAAAAAAAAAAAGAAATTTGCTAAGCAGAGAAAAAACGAAAAGCCTCTGTAAAGCTGGAAATAAAAATATGTAAAACACAACTTCATTATTGTGTTCTCTTTCAAACTCTAAAAAGAAATAAAATGTTGTGCTTACCAACGCATTTCACAAAAAAACATTGAACAATGACATCTCAAATAAGAAGAATATAGAAGATAATTCTTGATAATATTGAACACTTAAGAGTTCTTTACATCCACAAAAAGTGCTGTATGAACATTAACTAATTGTGGTAGGTGAAAATATGCTGACATTGACTCCAACATTATCCTGACCCCAGATTCAATCAAAACTACAGTGTGTTGGCAATAACTCAGGAAATTACTATTTGCTAGAACAGACTGGAAAATTAAAGCGTTAAACACATTTGGAAATCCATAAAATATGTTACCAAAAAGTCAGGATGTTTATTTTTAATTGTATACAGATTGACTCTAATGCCATTAAAAAGAAAAGCACAAGTGTTTGTGTCATCTTTTGGGCAACTGATTGATTAGTCATCATTAGATGAGAACATTAACAGAGCTCCTTTCAGTGTTTGAGAATTCTGCTGGTAGTCACATACTGCCTGAAGAAGCAAGTGCACAATCTTTGTTATAATAATTCTTCCCCTATTAACAGTAGCTAAAAGGATCAAAATAAGCAGAAATAAAGAGAAAACATTATCCGTGTATTAAGCAAATAAAAGCAATTTACCAGAAGAAAGAATGATGGAATCTGAGCTGAACCACCACAGGAAGTAGACGAATTTTGACAACTGTTTGCAAAGGTTCAGGCAAAAAGAGATAAATGCTAAAAAAAGAACCAAAACTGAATATCCATTAGTCTAGCTCCAATGCATACTACGTCTTTAAGTCTTACTTCTCACCTCCCTCTTCATCTTAAAACTTTAGCCTAATAAAAAGCAAGTCCTGCATGTGCATTGCATCCACAAGGGAGGCAACACGTATGCGGAGGACTACGCCTCCCCCCTCCCCCCTTAATTCGTGCAGCACAACCCCCAGCCCAGCTGACAGTGTCTAAACTCTCTGCACGAGCTCACAGGGTATATTTTGATTCTGCAACTGGCTTGTACATTATTAATATTACGACCAAGCAAGCTATAAGCAACATTTTCAGTTGCACCAGCACCAACATTAACGCAGTACGACACAGCAAACAGGAAAAGCTGACCAGCTTTAGTACACTAAAGCACATTTTTATTTCAGGGTGTGAGAGTTAAAAATCTGTTTATGAATGCTAATATTTGGGAAGAACTGTTTTTCAGTTTTCCTTAAGGAAGGAAGGCTGACAAAGAAAAAGCCGAGGTTTAGAATCACTGTTAAATCACATAAGTTGTAATGATGATCTGTGTTCATACGTTTCATCAAAAAGAACGCTTCTGCACTTCAAGAAAATCATTATGACTTCCAGGACTACAGAAGAATAACAATTTTGTGCATCAAACCACTGACTCCAATGAACCCAAAGGCAACTAAAACCATGGAATTAATTTCATCTTAACTCTCAAATATTCCAATTTGAACTGGACCTCCACTGTACTTGACACTCCATAAGTGTATCATTAATTGCTTGTATTTCCCATGAAACATGCAATTACCAGACTTAAAATTTGCTTACAGTATCATCTTTGCAACTCCAAGTATAGATGGTTGAACAATGTGTCTTTAATTAATTATTATTTGACAGCACAGAAGTAACTTCATTCAGCCAACTATGAAATACATCACTGTCTTCAAGTATGGATTAAAAAATGCAAAGCACGTCCCGAAATTTTATGATGCATTGAAGCCTCAGGAAACAATATGCCTATGCCTTTCAGCCATTTATTGATCTCAACTGACATAACTGCGTGCATCACTCCTGCAAAAGATCATGCTAGTTTAAACTTACAAACAACAAATGACTACTAAATTTAAAGAACAACGTGTTCTACACAGGCCATGCTATCGGCCAAGATATTCTAGTATTCTATTTACCAGAAAACCTCTTCAACGTATTTTTGCACACAGCTTTGCAGACAGTTCTGCATGCGTTCTAAGATCATAATCGGGATTGATTTGGTCTATGATTAGAGAGAAGCCAATCCATTTTGCATAAAGTAGGAAGCTGCTTAACGTTACGATACTTCCAGCCACCTCTTGCATTTATTAAGTGCACATTCTCAAACAACTGTTCACAAGTAAGTCCTGCAGGGATCTGGCTTGCCATGCGGTTGGTGCTTCTTTGGTTCTTGCTGCCAAAATACAATTGGGCATCTAAAACACATCCAATGTTTTTCCAATGCCATCCTAGCATATCACTGTTTCAGCTGCCACAGTGTGGGATGAATCTTAGCTTCACTGAAGCCAACAGAAGACTTCACTGGGTCAAGATATCGTACAGTTGTGAACAGCTGTTTAAATTACGACTGACTTTCTTCACAGTAATAGCTTATTCCATAGCATTCTGTGATGTTCTTACCACAAAAAATTATAGCAAATAGTTTCAAGTTAAATTCCATGTCAAGAATAAATAAACTACAACAACACAAATTCAGTCTTTATTTTATTAAAACAAGATTTGTTCTGCTGAAGGAATGAATAAATTCATAACTGCAAAACATAAACAAGGAACAAAACCTTTGCTTCTGGGCATGCTCAGACCTACACTACTACAAACTTTTCTGGAAAAGATTATCAGGAATGCTGCAGTTCATAGCAGATAAAAATTCTGGGATTTTTAATTGCATTAGCAAGTGAGGTACATTTCACTTTCATCTGTCCCCAAAACATCAACAGTTGAAACACTGTTCTATTTCCGGAGTAGGTATGAATTCAGATTACTCCCTTCTCAGGCAGAGTTACCCTAGGGGAAAGAGAAAGGAAGACAGCTAAAGAAATCAAGGATCATCATTTCCCATGACTCAGGGAAGTAAGCGGACTCCCAAGCACAGGAGCAGCCTGTCTCCACACTTCCGCTCAGGCCACCATCCGCTTCTGTTACCTGTCACCGATTTACTTCCAAACAGAATAGCCTGTCCTGGAACTTAGTTCTTCACAACATAAAAACAGATCCAAATGCATGACTGAAGAAAAACACAGAAACAATACATCTGAAATTAAACGAGCTGAAAATACAAAGAACATCCAGCAACAGCACCGGACAAGTTTGTACTATCACTGTATTCTTACAAACTCACACTGTGTCAAATGACCACAGGCAGTAGAGACAGAGAAACGGATAAAAAAATTAACAGCATCAAGCAAGAGTATTGCAAAATACATTACCAATTACAAGAACATCAAAGCCACAAAACCACATAATCTCATTTGGGCACAAGTTTAGCATGAAACTTAAACACGACTTCAGATTAAGTCATAGTCTCATTATAAATACAACTAAACACCTCATTTCATCTGAGTCCCAGAGAGGAACACTTTCACACTACAGTTACAAGAACACTGGATGCAAAGTTGGCAGAAAGAACTAGAATGCAAAGAATCCTATCGGAAAAGGAACTGAAGAACTACTGGGTGCAAGTGTCAGACACGTAAATTGTGGGGGACTTGCTAGTCTGTTTGGTTAGCACCTGGCACACTATGAGTCTGGGTCACGCTCAAGGTTCACAACACAAGGAAATAATAAAAATCAAGCTGCTTAGAATTGCGATTGCTTTAAAAGGTGGAATGAGTAATTTGTGGGGGGAGAGATTTTTTTAAAACTATGAACTGTGTAAAAAAAGCTGAGTATGAACCTGCAGAAGGTCAAAATTACATATGCATAGAAGAATAAATGATAACATTTTTTTCAACTATTATAAAATATCCTGCACCTAACTGCTGCCAATTAGATTTAAAAAGCATGACTATTCCTCTTTAATCCAGTTATTTTTTCTTGCTTCTCTAGATTAAGACCAGCAAACACACCCTTTGTCCACTTTGTCCACTAATGTTAAAAACGAATTAAAAAAAAGCCAGCCCATCCCAATCCAACCAAGCCTCCCATCAATTTCAGTGAGGAAGTATTTCAGCTTTCAACTCTTCCATCAGTGTAGACTTCACAATCATATTTCAAAGTTTCAGCCACGCTGCTAATGAAACAACATCCTGTTCACTATCGGCAGCAGAATCTCTATTATTTATCTAATAGGAAAGTGTTTGACTAATTCTTCAAGACCCCAGAAAATTTCTCTTTTCTCCTTCATGCACATGGTATTTTGAGTGTTTCTGCAATTTTCTGTTTTGCACGCATCTTCATCAAGTCTTTTTACAAAGCAGTTTCTACATTTATTCCTCATACCACAATCTCTCTTTTTCCTAGTAGTCATTGAGCATGCACAGAAGAGGTTTCTAAACAGTCAGAAGTGAGGCGCAGAATAACATCCCAGCTTACAGTGAATTTTATTTTGACACTGTCAACCACAGAAATGCTTCCAGACTTGTACCCAAGTCTGATTTTTTAAAAAATTGTTACATTTCATACTTTTTTAAAATTCTTTTTTTAAGGAAAATATATAGCTACTCACATTTTTATTTAAATATAATACATTTTTACTTTTAAAAAAACTCACCCTGACAAGGGGGCCCATTATTTACAAAAAAAAACCAACCCCAAATTACAGGCTAAAAATATTAGTCATTCTACAGTCAAGATATTTTTATTACTCAAGGTTTCAAGGAAAAATTGTGTGCTGGAGAAACAAGCTTGCAATGAATGAGTACGAAGAACTGTAAACAAATATGCACTAGTGATCTTAAAGTACAATGTGCATTAAATCTTACTCACACACAAAACAGTTCATGCTCTTCATGTGTACAATACTGTGAAAAACAGGATGGAAGAAGTTAGATAGGAAAACATTCTTGTTTCATAAAAATGTTAGAATGGGACTTATCTATAGAGTTAATTTAAAGCTTTGCTTTAAACCAAACTTTATTTAAAAATCTTCTTTTGCTTTATCTAAAAATTAGCCTTTCTATAAAAACCATTCCTTTAAAACTTTGCTTTAAAAAAAATCAGTTTTATATTAGACAAAATATTAAATTATACAGGCACAATTAGTTAAGAGGGCTATAAGAACTCATATTATAACCCTTCATTTTCCAGTGACTTGCAATACAGTCATAAGATTCTGTGTCTACTGACAACCATAGGAAAATTCATCCATAGAAATCAACTTTTACTTCAAAAATAAAATAAATTAAAAAAAGATAACATAAAAAAATCTGTCAGACCACATCTGACTTGTAAAGGAACTTAGTTTCCAGCTGGCTTAAGTACATGCACATCTTTTATTTATTCTGGGAAATATGCACATACATTAAAAAAAATCCCCAAAATATTTTTTGAACAAGTGGTTAATGATGACAGCTTTTATATTTCCTTTAGATACTGTATGTTAAAATAAAACATTTCAAAGTCCACCTTTATCTCAGTCCAAACCCATGACCCTCGACACTTCAGAAAATGAATCAAGAATGATTTTGGTTTTGCAGGGGAAAATGCACAGATATTATGTTCAATGGCAGAAAGCACAGGGTCCGGTCTTTTCTATGTCATTCTTCTGTTCTGCAGATGTACTGTACAACTATAGAATTTGCAAAGACCTTTAAAGATAGTTTATATAATATACCAAATTGTGGATTTACAATCCAGAGTCCTCATTGTGATGACACTTAACTATATGCTTAAATTAATACAGGTGAACAATTAATGTTGGATCTTAAAGCACAGAAACATCTGCAAGACTGGAGCTTATGTTCCCTAAACACATTAAATAAGCTGTCATCATAGTAACTACTAAATAAAAAAAAAACCACAAATGAAAAAACAAAACAAACCAAAAAAACACTATGGTCTTTTTTTGCCATAAAATAATAGTAGTGCATTCAGTGGTCAAACATGAATCACGATGGAATATAATTTTAATTCAACTAAATATTTTAAGCAGATATTTAAATATCCGTTTCAACAGATATTTGAAGCCTAGTACATTTAGATGGATGCTGCTTTAGGTTTATTTAAATATTTTATCAAAAGTTAAAAAAAAGTTTCAACCATAGTACATAAAAATGTAACCAACAGTACACCCAATTAAAATAAAAAAAACATAGGATTTCAAATTTACGGTTGAAATTCTAGAACAACTCACTGCTACTTGTATTAGAACTTTTCCATCCTCCCACTGAAGAATGTGAACCTACAAATGTAATCAATAGGCTATTTAAAAACAAACAAACAAAAAAAAAAACAACCCAAACCCTAAGCCTATATTTGTTTTGGAATTTGATATTTCACTTCAGCCACCACCATTTGAACAGTGCCCTAGAGAGACATATTTCCTTACCAGCATGGTCCATTATTGCTTGATGAGAGCCCACAGTGACTTTTTATCCAAAATAACTGCTTTGGATATGGTTTCAAGAAAAAAGTCAATATAAAAACATGTACAATTATATTTCCTTTCAAGAAAGCACTGAATTGATCTGAATTGTATCATACTGTATTAATTTTAATGCCGCGCCATAGGCAGGTATCTATTACGTGTTGAAGGAGGCGTGCATATACACAAACACAAAATACATACACAGAATTCAGCCCAGATTAATATATCTTCATTTAATTTCTAGCACAACAATCGAATCTTTTTTTTGCACTTTAGAGTTATGTGGAAAAATAAGAATAGGCACAATTAATTAATAGAGCTTCTAATTTACCTTATTTTTAGTGCACTATTACGCACTGGTAATACCATAAAACCAATATGATACTATTCAAGCCCATTTTTCTAATGTACAGGTGAAGTTTAGCAAGTAGGATTCTAAGTGCTTTTTAACTCAAATGCACAACTTCTGCAGCTTTACACAGTAGAACAGTGCAATACATTATGTCCCCATATTCCAGGAACAAGAGCTGAGTTTACAGTTGTACTTGTTTCACATTAGCCTGGCTTTGCACTTTCTGCAGCTCTAGCCCTTCAGCTTCTTGTCTGTGACCTCCTTTCGTTCCCTTTCCTTTTCCTCAATCTTTCTCCAGATGCTGGCTATAAAAACGCAAGTTCTTTTGGTAGCTAGCTCTCACCCGGCAGAACAAGACAGTTTCGAAGTAATGGTACAGCAGAAGTTCTTCTGGAGGGTCGGTTCACAGTGCTAGGGTGACCCCGATCTCCATTTACTTCCCAGTTACTGACTTTGGAAGAAGCTCGCTCTGGCTTCTTGGGAAAAGATTCCGGTGTGACCTTCTGCCTCTTCTCAGGAATCCCTGTGACAACTGTTGAGTTCAGAAAGGTCCTTTTTGGTTTCCTCCTCACCTTTAATTTTTTAGCATCAGGCTTTTCTTTCTTGAGGTGCTTTCCCACTGTAGTTTTCCTTGTCTGGCACCTATGGATGGAGAAAGCAGAAGATTTCTGTGCACGAGGACGAAGTTTCCTTCTCATCCCCTCTTTTTGCTGTTTTTTAGTTCTGGAAGTTTGCTTGCCTGCGGTTACTCTGTTTCCTCTTCTCCCAACAGTACATCTAACAGACATAGATCCTGCAGCCTTTCTGGAAAAAACTGGTTCTTTATTAGTGCCTTCTTTTCTCTTCCACATTGCCTTTGGATTCTCCCTCTCTAACCTCTCACTCCTGATGGAGGTCAGAGGAGTTTTGGTACCTCTACTGTTAAATGGAGTTAATCTACAATCTCCTTCTACCGCAGACTGGTGAGAGTTCAAAGGTGAAATGACCAGGTGTTTAGAAGAGCTCTCCGAGTGACCAGATACCAGACAATCTGTTCTTTCTGTGGAAACAGAAGATCCATCTGCCTTTTGACTTGAGGCTGCATCGTTCCCTTTACCTGGATCTGGCAGAAAAGATGCTGAAGATGAACTACAGAAGTCTGACCAATTGAGTGACTTTGACAGCATGCTCTCCCTCTGTGCATCAGCTAGTTTCCTCATGCTTGCATCAAAGCTGAGACTTCTGAAAAGCTGTCGAACGTGGGAGGGCTTTTTGGCCTTTTCTCCAACTGTACTCTTTGGAGGCGTTTTCAGAATTCGATTGGTCAGTGGGTCATAATACTTAAAAGAACACTGTTTGTATTTATACCTTACAGAGTCCTTGCTGTCTGTGGAGTTACGATTCTTCCTCATTTTGGGAATATCTATAGGTTTACCTTTACACTGTTTAATCTCTGGGCATGAAAGAACATACACCACGGTCTTGGGCTGTACAGGACTCATAATCTTGCTATAGGACTCAGGAAGTTTAAGGGCACATAGCCTAGTTTTCATGTTTGGAGTTTTTTCATTCTCCGGCCACACGATGCTTGCTTTCTGATCAGCTGGATCAGATTCCCTTCTAGGCATTTTTCTTTTTGCTACAGGGTAGTTCAATAGACTTGTCTGGGTGCCATGGCTGACTTTAACCACCTGGCACCTCGAAGCCAGGCGCCATGTCCTTTTCCTAGGCATTTTAAGAGTTTGTGGGTTGCATAGTGTATTTGAGGCTAAAGATGGGTTATCAAAATCAGAGCCACCACTTAAAGCATCATTAAATTCTGGCAATGCTTTAACTGATGCACTTTCTGTTCTATTACCCTCAACAATATTCTTTTTTTCATCCTTCTGGGTTTTTTTCTTCATTCTTTTCCCTGTACAGTTGGCTGAGGATTCACTGTCAAAATAGCAGCGAAAACGACCTTCCCTGAAATCGCGCACAAGTTCTTCGATTTTTATGTCATCTTCATACATTATTTGAGACCAAGTCTTTCCCACAAAAGAAGGAGGCACATGAGGCAGAGCTGGAAGAACTGGTTCTTCAGTACGAACTACAACATTCTGTTTTACTGCTTCTACTTTCTCTACTGACTCACTTTTTAAAACAGAAGAGAGCTGTGTTCCATAGTCTTTATCTTGCAAACTTATTTGGACCTCTTTTAGGAATTCTATATCGTTTATAGCTGCCTTAGGTAAGTCTGTTCCTGCCTGAATAGGTGCATCACAGTCAAAACTCATTTCAGAACCCTCTAAATGAGTATGGTCCAGAAGTGATGAAAGAGTTAAACAGGGATTATTCTTCTCATTTAAATAAATTTCTTCAGATGTAGTTCCATGGCAGTATTTCAAAATAACATCTTCAATAGTGTCATCCACTGAACTTTCATCACCTCTGTTTGTCTTCACGTTTTTGCATCTTGCTAGCTGTGGGGATGTCCCAAGACCTAGGGAGCTGCTGATACCCACAGTATCCCTGAGATGGAAATCAGACACCAAAGTTTCATCCTGAGTTCGTAAACCATCTCGTTTTGAGAGAGATTGACCTGAGGTAATATGTATAGAATTGTTGTGGCTGTACATAGGATTCTGATGAGAAACTGAAGGGTGTTTTGGGTGAACCACTGTCGAAGCAGGCTTCAAGCATGGATTCATTAACACATCACTACTGCATACCATTCCTGTTTTATCACATGCACGATGCGGAATCAGATTTGATGCTGCCAAACTCGTATCATTTTTTCCTGATTTAGGGTTAACAGAAGAGCTATGGATTAAAGGACTGACAGAAAAACGCTGAGGTACAGGGCTCACAGTTTTAAACTGGCCTTCATAGCTATGATTTGCAATTTGAGCATCTTTCAGGGTATCCCATTTCTCATTGCTACGAATGCCCATAGACTGCTGGGATATTCTTGTAACACGTTCCTGTTGTCTTTCTAGTTTCTGAATAAATGCTTGTGTTACAGAAGTTTTCTTTGTGCTCTCACGAGACAGGCATGGAACAGAAGAGCGTATTTCACCAATGGACTCTTGGTCTTTGCCAGAAGTCTCCTGTCTGTCTTGGTTCCTCTTTTTCTCTGTCTCTTCCAGGGACAGGCAAGCAATCTTAGCAGCCTCTGGAGCGACAGGGAGTGGTATGTCATCGTAGGTTGGTCTAAAGGGGAGGCAAGAAAACACCTTATATAAATACTGTAAATATGGTTAAGATTTTTCAAACAACTATTGTATTAAAAAAAAAAAAGTGATTACCTAGAGTGCATCACACCTAATGAACAACCTCCAGTTACCAGCTCTGCTACTTTAGCAGAGACATTCCATTTTAAAAAATGGTGGAGGGGGAGGCGGGAACATTCCACAAAGATAAAGGTAACAATTTGGGCATTAGTCAGTCACCCTTTTCATGCAACCACACATTAAGAATGGCCAAATATACATTATGATCATTTTATAAATACAGCAAAGCAAGAAAAAGCAAAAATATTTCCTTTGTTTGAAGTTGTGAGTTTATAAAGAGGTGTTGTGGTTGTTCCTGCATCTTGCCTGTGTCAGCTTACACAGTGACAGTAATTTCAGTAATTTTTCAGAACAGGATTGCAACATAAATCTATTCACACTTTCTTTTCCATTTTGCTTTTCTTTCTTCAAAACCTGTCTAAATTTGGGATTATCCTCCTCCTTCTCTCTCTAGATTTTGTACATTATTTTTCTCATTCCATTCCTTCTTCCAGCAATTTAGAGGAAGATAGGTAGCTTGATTTTCCTAATAAGTAGGTTTCATTCACCAAAGGAATAACTTTGTATTAGTGACACCTCAAGAGAGGGCTTTTCTCACTTGGGTGTTGCCTTAAAGCGAGTCCTGTATTTCCCTCATGGCAAAAAATTGTGGATGTTCTTAAACTAGAAGGATTAAAATTATTTAAGATGGAAGGATTAATTCACTTGGCGTGACGTGTATGTGCCCTTAACTAATTTGTCATAGACATGCCTATTAGCTTGTTCTGTCACGTCCCGATTATATTAATATGACTGCCTTCAGACAAAATACCCTTCTACTTGTTGTCAGATCTATAGCAGGGTTGTATATCAAGATACACTATACTGGTTTAGAAGTGGGATTTTTGTCTGCCTTGCAGAACATAACAAACAAGGAATGAGATTTAATTGAGATTTAGTTTTAACCATTCTATAGTTCTATGAATAGATTTCCCTTCATCTACAGAGAAAAACTTACACACTGACCCTCTTATCCCTAGTAAGCACACACACGATAATTAAAGAGAACACTTTTCCAAATCTGAGCATTAATGAATTGGCCAATTCATGTAAGTATTAACTGAATGGGTGAACTGCAAGGATAATAAAAAATAAACACAAATATTCATCTGACTTTATCTAAAAACAACCAACCAGTATTATGAACTCNCAACAGAAAAGCAATATACTTGGACAAAGTTTATATAAATACACTGCTTTCTAAGTTGTCTTCAAAGTGAAGGTTTCACCTCAAACGGAGAAAATTTACTGCTCAGTGGAACAGAAATAAGAACTTGTAATACATACATTCTACCATCACATATTTTAAAAAAAGAAAAACGCAGCTGTATTATACCTGTTGTCATGGTATCTGTGGGGATGATGCTGTAAAACATCTTGCAGGAAACGCTCCATCAAGCTACTGGTACCCATACGATTCCTACAGTAAGTGGTAAAATGTCTGTGCTGGGAGCTGAAAACATGCTGGTGAAAGATAACACAGATGACTAGTGTAAAAATACTATTAACACACTGGCCTGTTCCTAAAAATGACTTCCCAGGTTAAACATTACACTGATGCTACGAGAATGTTTAAATAAAAAGAAAAATCTTTAGCCTTTTCTAGTTTAAGGCCTTGATTCACTGAGATTTTTAAGCATGCTTAGGGAGTCTCAAATAATACTAAAATGTATTGAAACATCCTTCTGAGTTGGAACTTAAATTATCAGCTCTGACAGCTGCTCACAAATCTCTTATAACTAGTATAAATGCTCTCACAAATCTCACAGCTGCTCACAAATATCTTGTAACTAGTACAAATACTCTAAATGTATCTATGAATGACTACTAAAATATTTTTGAGCTTCATATGAATAAATATCCTGCAATTCACTCAATTTAAGGAGAATTTTCACAAGCATAGAAGACTAAATAGAATTCTATTTTCTAATTTTAAAAGTCTAAAAAACAGAAGAACAGAAAATAAAATAGTTGATCAAATGTCTTCAGCCTTGATATCAAACACACTAACCCTGATACTCTACAATATACACAGATCTCAAGATTGAAGCCACAGAAATAAACCAAATGAATGCAATGCACAGCAGCATACCACTTCAGAAAAGCAGACTGGAGTAGCCATGCCATTCCACTAGCATCTTTTTAACAGGTGACAGATAAGAAAGGTATCTTCTTCTTAGTGCACACACTGTGCAATTCACAAATTGATTATTTTTCGTTCAGTACTGGTTCTTCAGTGTCGAGAGTGATATTTTATAAGCTGATAAAACCTTCGGGTAGCCCTTGCTACCTGTTGCTGAATTATGTAGAAGCCTTCTTACCTGTTCCAGATTACTGTAGTGTACATGGCAACAGTTGCAGTATCCTTGTCTACTTTGCACAGTGGATACTCCAGGCCGAGAATGTTCTTGCCCTCTTGTCTGTAAGCTGAAAGAAGCAGGTAATATTACCAAGACATTTCAGTAAGAAAATGAGAAATGTTGGGTTGTTTAATTCATGTTCTTAACATGGAAATTCTAAACATCCATTTTACTACAGAGCTGGAACAAACTTGCAAGATAAAAGTTTCTATTTCAGAACTGTAATGGCAAGTAGGACTACATACTTTAAGGTAATGCCAAGCAATTTTCACCAAAGAAAATTTTTCATAAATGCGTAACAAAGGATAACAGGTTGAAGGCACAGCAAACACAAATGCTAATTTCAGTTGGCTGAAATCTGAAGAGAACTGTCTTCCCAGAACAAGGCAGTCATCTTTTCATTCTTCTGGTTTTTAGTATTTTGAAATTAAAAAAAAAAATAGACCAAAGACAAAGAAATCTTGACACCCACACATTAGTTTTGGGCACTACAACGTGCCGTCCCCACAGATTTTAATAGTACATTGGTTGAAGATAAAAAGGATCTTCATAATACACTTGGTGTATATTGCATCACTGTCATCCATTACACAAGATAACACATAACGTTGAAAAACAGATTCTTCCTGTTTTACTTTGTGTAAGCAGTAAGCTAGATGCCAATTAGATCATCACCTAACTTACCTGCTATTGCTGTCCTGTTGTAGAGAGCCTTCAGCACCATGTCTTTCAATTCCTATAGAAAAAACAAAACAAAACAGAATATCAAAGAGATGGAATAGAGCTTTACCTGCAATTAGTTACTTCTCTTACATTGCATTTGTCAAAACTACTATTTTAAAGGAAGATAAAAAGTTTAGTAAGTTCAAGAAAGCATATAGAGAGGGAACCTTTTGTCCTCAAAGTTCCTCTAAGAGTTTAATAAGATAAGCTTTGCTCTTTCATGGTTGAGGGGAGTGAGCATTTTTCTACTGATTTGTCTGGGATTAAGACTAGGCAATCTACATTTATACTGATACATCCATGATCACTGAGATCATGTCTTAAACAGCTTACTACAGGACAACAAAATTACATCTACATGGAAATTCTGTGGATGACTCAGAAGTCACTTCTTCTATCTAAGTTCCACAATGAAATATAGTAAATCAAAACACGCAATTGAAACTACAAGGTGAACTGATGCTTCTGTTGTTAATTATTACATTAAAAAAGAATAACTGCACAAAACCAACTACTTTAAACTTCTCACCTTGTGCTGAAGAAGCAGAAGCTTCATCAGATGGTTTGATTCTGTCAAACATCTGTAAATAAAAAATAAAATAACTAAGAATAAACAATAACACAAAAAAGACACAGTAAAGCCCATCCTCAAGTTGATCCTTCAGTCTAAGTCCAAGCTGTTCAGAAGCACTGCATTGTTTCAACTATAGACCAAGACTTGACTTAAATGCATTGTAAAAGTAAATTTCTGCTTTACTAGGATACCCTAAGTGCTGGTTTCAGCTGGGAAAGAGTTAATTTTCTTTCTAGTGATTGCTGTGAAAGGAATGTCAATAATACATATTGGTTTTAGTTGTTGCTAAGTGATATTTACACTATTCAAGGACTTTTTTCAGCTACACAGAGAAGTACAGACAGAACAACAGAACGGCCAATGAAATATTCCATGCCATAGACTTCATGGTCAGTATATAAATGGGGGTCAGCTAGGGGGCGGGAATCCACAATCACTGCTCAGGATTGTGTCAAACCACCAGTCAGTGACAGTGACCCGTGTCACTATTATTATTGTTATTTCTTCTTTTCTGTTATTGTTTCTATTAAACTGACTTTATCTCAACCCATGAGGTTTCTTTTCCTCCCTTTCCGCTCTTCCCCCACACCCTTCGGGGGGGGTGGGGAGGCAGTGAGCGAGTGGCTGCATGCATCTAATTGCCAACTGGGGTTAAACCACAACACCCTAATATTATATTTAGCAATGCATGGTAGCTTTGACAGAAGGAGATAATTTCTGATCAAATTAATGAAGTGAAATATTACACTTACAAATACAGCTTAGACTCTGTTAGGTTACTAAGCAGTAACCTTTTCAAATTAATTTAATTACTGAATTTCCTAAGCTGCTTTTACAATAAAGATGAAAGATGTATGCTAATAAAAACCATACAAGACCTAGACCACACAAAATAGTTATCCAGGCTGGAAAAGTAATCCTTATTGCTCAAAAGACCTGCAAACCAATATCGAATCCCACAATTTTAATTAAAATATGACTGCAGCAACACACAGTCACGTGCTTTAGGGTGCCCAAACACAAAGGACTTCCGAGTTTCACACAGTCCCTTTAAATTATGGAATGCAAGCATAAAATCAGCTTTCTAGTACAAACCTTAGAGTCATCAACCTTCTTCATCCACCAGAGCTGTCTCCAGACTATGTCGAACAGCAGGCCATTTGCAGTGCAGGACACTTATCTTTTCTCATCCCATCTGGCAACAATGAAGTTAAAGAGCCTTTTAAAACAGAGTTAATAATGCATGTTTTCCATGCCCTAAGGCATGTAAATTTTTCTGTACCACTTTGCAAACACATCAGTCAATAAAATGAGTAAATCTCTTTTTGAAGTCTGCAGTACATCCTTCTTTTTTATTATGGAAGTTGTTTTGACAGTCTTTCCTACTTAAATGTTAACCATTCCTTCTGGAATAACTTTGTTTCTTCTTTCTTCAACACAGTCGCTATGAAGAAAATATTGTTGTTATTTTGGATGCTAGCACTCATGAAATTAAGCATACTTCTATGATAACAGAAAACAAATTCCTCAATATTAACCAAATTGAAATTAATCTATTTTGAGCATCATTCATGAACCTGCTCAGAAAAACAATGTTTTATTTTTCTTATGTTACATAAACTAGTTGGATATTGCAAGAATACAATAACTGGAAATTTCACAGGTTGGATGTTCAAAGCATTTTATAAATTAATCATTATATACTCAATTAAGTATTATCATTAGCATTGCAGACAGGAAAGCAGAAAGGCCACAATAATTTGCACAATCACTGTCAACAGCATCACAGCGAGAGTACGAAATCCTGTCTCAAAACTCAGGATTTAGCAATTCTAAGATCTGCTCATGACTTACCATTTATGTAATTGTGGGATCACAAACTTAAATGTTTCAAATCAACCACTTTTACTTTTTATCCTTTATAGACTGTTTTTACAAGAATCATTCCTTACCCTTTCCTTTCCTGTTCTCATATGTGTAGAAAAGATGTTCCTATACAAGGCTACATACCATCAGGCTTGACAGATGCGTGGTTTGTTGTTTATTTCTTTAAACTTGTTTTGCTCTTTCCCTGACTACGCACTGCTCATTATAAAATAGCATGGCTGTTATAGCAATCATGGTCAGAAAGAATATCTTATCTCAACTAAAAAATACCCCAAAACAAAACAAAACCAAAAGAACAACAAACCACCCAACCAAACCACCAGATTTGGTAACATAAGATAAAGCTACAAATGTGAAGCATAGTAAGAGTGTAGCAACCACAGAGGAGCCTACCCCATTGACAGTACGGTCAGAGAGTCAGCAGGGGACACCACAGCCATTCATTACCATCCACTGCCCCAAAACCAGATTTACAGTATCTCAATATACAAATATCTAGTTTCATCTCAGAGACACCACTACAGTTCGTTAGTTCCTTATTTGAATAATGGTGTTGCTCTACTGAGAGTTCACTCATCTGCAAGTACAAGGCTGTAAGTTACACCCCTAGGCTGAGACACAGACTCACGCACATTTAAACCAAGCTAGGAGTGCAGTAACTTTAAACAGCAGAGGACTATGAAAATAACTACAGTTAATTACTCCAGTCTGCACCTCCCTGACAACTTTCTACAGTTTGAGGAGATTCAATGGACCAGATTTTCTCACTGGAGGGGGGGCACGTTAGGTAAAATTTGTAAAACCCTGGCTATCGCTTAGTAACTGACAGAAAAACATGAGAGGGAGATCTTTCAGAGATACTTATGTACACAGCTGACAAGAGAAGAAAACCTATTCTCTTTGTCCCAGTGTTTTATGAGATCACTAGTGCACAGGACAAAGAAGAAATCTGAACTCAAACTATATACAGCTTGCTTACCATCTGAAGATAAGCTCAAACCACAGGCTAGTAACGTAAGGGAAACCTATTATGTAGATGCCTTATCTATGTTGCCAAAATCTGAACAGCCTAACTGCAATCCTTACTCTATCAAAAGAGAAACTACAGCTATAAAGTCACAAAAGACTTTTGAGATGTTGATGCAGAATTCTAGCTTCATTAAGATACTTCCAACTGTAAGTATCTTAAACTGTTGGATCAAAAAAGTAAATTGTATCTGCACAAGCTTTAGTGTAAATATTTTACCACTGAAAAATCCTGTAAATTGTAACAAACATAGCTATATACAGAACAGTTTGATTTGGTAACTTTCTCACCAGGGTACTTTAGCATCTCTAACACCAATGTTTCTTTTTCGGTTTTATCAAATTACTCTGTGTACAGCAGCCAGAGGATGAAAAGCCTCAGACAATCCCATTTAACCACAGAAATCTAGAAGGAGGCAACCAAAGGGCATGAAATGTACACATCAAAAAAATCAGCAGTGCATTCTGATAGTATATGAAAGTGTGAAAGGCACCAAAGAAACTCTCCAGAGAGCACCACTCCTGCACTGCAACAGGTAAAAGATAAATAAAAAGGGGCAAAAAAGCCAATCAAAACGGCTCCTCCAAAAACACCTCACGAAAAGCTCTACTGCCCCTTCACCTGAGCAGGCCTGCGCTGGGTAGACAGAGGGAAAACAAGGGGGAAATCCCTCGCTTTAACAAAGTTATCCGTCTTCCGAGAGCGTAAGCACAAATAGGGAGGTGGCAACTTATTTCAGGAACTGCTTTTGCCACACAGCACCTGCCCGGGCTCCGGGCCGGGTCCCTCCCTCACCCCCTCTCACCGCCCAGCCGCCCCCGGGGCGGGGCCGCAGGCGCTTCCCAGGTCCCGCCGGTAGCGAGAGGGGCAAAGGCCCCGCTGCGTTGTGAGGGGGCTCCGCCAGGCACGGCCGAGGTGTCCGCCCCTCCCGCTCCCGGCCAGCCCCTTCCCACGGCACGGCACGGCACGGCACNGCAGCCTGCCGCCCCCGGGAAGCGGGAGGGGAGCCCGGAAAGCCTTGGTTTCTCCGGCTCAAGGCGCTGGAAACCCGCTCCAGCAGGCCGGGGGGTTGCCTCTCTTTGTCAGCTGCAGTTAGCGTTTTTCTGGTTTGGGAGGTAGTGTCTTTGATAAGTTTTATTTCAGCAACTGCGATAGTTATTTTCAAAGCACAGTGTTACAAACGCTTGAGAGCAGGCCTGTACTCTTTTGCATTTTCTGTCATTAAAAATAGCTTGCTTTTCATCGTGTACCTCGTTCAGATTGTATCAAAAAGTGAAAGGCCTTAGTGTGACTTTTTGATTGACTTAATGCTTTGCTTTTTCTCATAAGAGAGTTTAAGAACATGACCTTAGTTCAGGTTCTCTTTTGTTTTCAATTGTAAAAGTTTTTCAACGTTTATCTCCTCTCCCGTGGGAAACCAGCTATTGCATGTTTCCCTGGTGCTGAAGCAGCAGGATTTTTTTAAGCAATCTGAGCAGACACGAAGATAATCGACACCCTTATGTGTGAAGACAGGTGCAGATACAGGCTTGGACTGTGCAGTGGGGGAAGAAAAAAAATCTTGAACGCAAATAATAGAGAAACTTAAACCAAGGCTGCTGTGAAAAGACGGAGATGTGTGATTATGAAACCATAGTTTAGAAATGTCCACCCACGCTAAGCAAGTAATTGAACACAAATCCCAAATGGAAAAAACAGCAGGAGAAGGCTTTTCTTTACAAGAGGACTACTTTAATTGCTGTTGAATTCTTCTGATATGTGCATAGATATGAATATGGTTTTATTGCCAAAAAATAAGTACTGAACTAAAGTTGCCTTGTAAAATACAAAACTTGTCAAAACTGGAACACATTGGAAAAAAAAACAAACATGGAGGAGAGGTGAATACAATTTTAAAGTTGTTCAGTTATGTATAGCATAATGTTTCTGTTGTTTAAGGCTGTCTTTTCCTGTCTTTTAAGGCTGACGGGATCCCCTAATCATTCTATACTAATTTTTCACTATATTTATTTTGTTGGAGATAAGAGATTAAGGTAATGGCTTAGTTTGAGGCATCTTGACAGACATAAGATTTCAATACAAGTATATTCAATACAATCAATCACTTTGGTAATATGGGAAGGATTTTTGAATTCAGTGTTGGACAAG
Source organism: Rhinoptilus africanus (assembly GCA_013400135.1). NCBI lineage: Eukaryota > Metazoa > Chordata > Aves > Charadriiformes > Glareolidae > Rhinoptilus > Rhinoptilus africanus. The sequence continues at coordinate 68,165 of VXBO01000758.1, forward strand.
CAAAAACCTAGTTTTAGATGGAATTTTATGGGTAGGAGTGGAGATTTGTAAGAAGCAGTCATAAAATTTTGCAGATGCAGTATTTCTGCAGAGAAGACTTACATGTGTGAAAGCCCAGGCATGTGCCCAAATTGTTGATGTCAGCAGAGCTGCATTGTTCGAACTCCATCAGTGCAAACACACTTTGAAACATATTATCTTAGGCTAAAATAGTTTACCTTTATGATGGTTTATAGCAGGCTTGGTGAGTTACTGTGGCTCAGCTGACTCTCCATAACTTGTTGAAACAAAGTAAGCTCGGTTACGTAGCTGAGGTACTGACGTTTCTTTCCCAGAATGGTTCATGTAAAACAGAAGTCCTTAGCAAAGAGGAGTGTGTCTTATAATGCCATACAACTTGTCCTTGGAATGTTCCTGAATATTTTTGCAAGGATAGAATGTAATAGTCTATCTTTTGGACTGTTATTCAAAGATAGCAGAATGTAGGCTAGCGTTGCCAAGTATTTCTTGGCTTTCAACTCTTTGTGTATTTGTGAACTTGAGGTTGCACCTTGATTCAAGCTCAGGTAAGGTATTGAGAGATACCTCTTTCCCTCAATCTCCTCTTCCCCCTCCCCCATCCTCACATACGGGGATGAACATGAAAGCAGAGCTACCAAACTGCCTTTCCCCTTTTAAAATTTCCTCTCTCTCCTGGTCTAAGCATCAGACTTTTTTCTCTTTGCTGATATTTGTACTCGTCTATTCCGTTTCCATAAACTGTCCCATACACTTTTCACTGCTTTACTTTCTACTTTTGATTTGATTTGCTATGGTTTTTCACTCTTGTTATCCAAATATATATCAAGGTTACAGCTATGAAAAACATTAATAAAAATTGATAGAGGTGAACAATAGCTATCTTTCTAAAAGGAGTCTCAAATTCCTTCCAACAGTTGGGTTCAGATTGTAAAGAGAAAATGCGACAAAAGAAAAATCAAGGTTGGTAAAGCTAGCTGGCAGGAAACTAGATTTTTGGTTTGTTGCATATCTGCTTTATATGTTCTACTTTTAAAGGCCTTATTTATCCTTAAATTGTTGTTTTGGAAAAATTCTTCAAAGGATCTAAGCTAAGTGTTGACTGACTGACAGCCGCTGAGGGCTGGGGTTTGAGCCAGGCAGAGAGTACTTTTGCCAAACGCCCACAAGGATGGATTGCTAGATCTTGCCTGGATTCTAACAAGCACAACTTTCAAGTCAGTCTGAGTACACATGTAGATTTCAGAGCACTTCAAATTCTGAGTGAGCTTGGGAAAGGAGATCTTTTCAATTTTAGAGCAGAATAGATGTGCCATAATGCCTGGCATTATGTTAAAACCTTTAATTACCAAGAAATGTAAAATTCTCTTAAGAGAATTTTGTCTTTCTCAGAACAATCTGATGCTGGCCACTGTCCAATATCAGATAGCAGACTAAAAGGAGCAATGATCTGTTCTTCTGTGGTATTTATTTTGTTTTCCCCGTTTACTATCAATTCAGTTATATTTAATAATACGGGTTTTCAAAGTAAAAGAAAACAATTTCTCATCTGTGTAAAAGGCAAGTATAATCTTTTCTCGAAATAGAGCTGCTTGTTTTCTTTGTTCTGCTTTACTTGGACTGTTTGCTGGGGTTGACAGAGTGCTATTACACATTTATTTTCTGTATTATAAACATGAAAATATAAAATTAAAAATATGTGGGTTTTTTTATCATAATAATAATGTCTTTTATTTACTTTGGTATGGCACTGGAATTACATGCAAGCCAGAAAGAAAAACAATTTTTTATATCTTTTCTTTTTTTATTATTATGGGCATTCTACTCACTTTCTCATTATCTAAAGCTGAGGTTTCTTTTTTTGTATTGTACTCAAGATTTTATAAATTTTAAAATAAGAGCTTTACCTGAGTTAACAATAAAAACACGCCCAATATATGGGAGATTAGTTTAACCCCCAAACTTAAGGGACAGACTAATTTAAAGATTGTTCTTTCTATTTTTCATTCTCTTGCCAGAACTACATTATTAAGATTTAAAAAATTGCAACTTAAATAGCAACTTAATCATTTCAATTTCCTAATCATTAAAACAACCAAAAAGCTTAGCAATAGTGTTATAATGGAATCATGATTAGATAGGGACCCAGGAAGAAATTTAAAATACCTTTTAAAACTGAGAGGGTTATGAAAAGCATTTTTAAAATGTATGGACCAAGAATTTTCTCAAAAAAATATTGCTTTACTTTCATATAATCAGGCCTTTCATATTTAAAAGGTTACTTGAAGTGCTTCACAATTTGAATCTTTTTGCGTATCTAATTAGAAGCAAATCCTCTCAGCCTTTTTTGCGACTATTATTTGAAGGCCATGCTGCAGCTTTCATGGGCTGATGTTTTCAGAGTTGTATGGTTTTTACACTTTTTTTTTTCCACTAAATACTATTATATGTACCTAATACTATGTTTCTGTATATATGTACTTTGGAGAATACAGAGATTTTTATTATAATAGTACTGAGCAAAATTCTGAGAGCTTATTATTATTGCTGTTACAGCTGCTGTTGTTCATTTGCCAGCAGATCATCCAGAAGGAACAGCTGATGAGACAACTCTAAATGTGTCACTTTAAACAGTATGGCTACAAAATTTATCGAAATTCAGTGTTTTCATAAAGTTTCTGCGCAATGGGCTACTGATGTTCTTAACTACATTTAAAATCCATACCCTAACACTACTGTAATGAATCTGACCATTAGCTTAAATTAACACATTTTAAAAGAAAATGTGAATAAATTGAATCAGCGGTTGAGAGATTTGCATGCCATGGCTCTAACACTGCATGAAATTTTTCTGTACTGGACCAAGGCTAACCATGCTGTACCTAAGACAACATGGAGAAAATGTGGTCGTGGTGTCCAGACGGCCCTCTTGCGGAGCACCATAAAATTTGCTTCGGTTAAAGTAAAGAGGAAACTCGTCTCCGGATCCTTCTTTCCGTCTGTAACCTGAAAGAGCATTCTGCTTTCAGAGAACACGTCTTTCGTCATAGAATGCTGAATAGTTTACTGTTACATTCACAGAGGTTTCTGTTAATGGTTGTTCAGCCAGTTCATCTCTCTGAAATAACTATGCCTGTTTTTTTAGGGAAGTGACACAAAGAAAAGGACTAGGTCAGGAAGTAGGTAGGGGGTTGCCTGTAGGTGACTGCTCATGAATTGCAGGATATTCTTTGACCTTCGTGTTGCACATGGAATTTTTTTTAGCTTCAAAAATAACAGTCCCTTAGAATATCTCAGTTCTGTTTGCCATTGTTTCATATTTATTTTCAAAAATAACACCGATTTAAAAATTGTCTGATTGATGTAGTCAGATCAACCCTTGAGAACTGGCAAAGTTTTCAAATATAATTGTTCATTAACAAATTACTTGGAAATACACAATAATTTCTAACATGTACGTGCTGAAAAATGCAGTGGAAAGTGACTCCCTTTCCGAGTTCTACACCCTGAGAGCCTTCAACTACGAAGGGAACAGAAAGACCAGCAGGTTCTTGTATTAACCACAGTCAGATAACATGACGGAAATACACTTAGAACAGAATTATTCTCATCTGCATGCCAAAATGTTTTGGTTAGCATGTTTTAAACCATTCTGCTTTTTATTATTGTAGGTAAGGGACAAAATGAATGTAGATTTTTTTTAATCAGATGCTAATGTAAGAGTCTTGAAATATTTTAAGGAAGTATAGTAGATGACTATTACTGCCTTCTAGCCTAGCTCACATTCCATCATAGTAGGAACTCCAGGGCATTTTTGAAAAAGTAAATATTAATTCCCATTACTCAAGCAGGGAATAATGTATTTCTGGTACAAAGATGTAATTTTATCAGAGCTTGTTGGAGGAATATTAATTCTGCTTTTCAATAATTTTCAAGCTCCCAGAAGTTGAGAACCTGCCTTGATCCCTTGGAATATTCTGAATTAAATGTTTATATCCATCAATTTCAAAGGAACTGTTCTGGTTTTAAACAGATGCATGCAGATGAATGTAAGATGATCCTGAATGTAAAGTATCTCTGCAGCTTCCTTGTCTGTAGTGTAATTTATAGGAGTCAGGGAGTTCCAAATATATATATACTACTATGTTGAATCACTGCATGTTCTGCACTCAATTTAAGGTGGGGTCAAAATGTATTCCCAAGGTAGTTAAGTAAGGGTTATTTTCCTCTGCACTGGCTGTTCTAAATCATGTTAAATTTTTTTTAATGTTCCCACAATAAACCACAAAAGATATTTTCTAACATCTGAGAGCAAGCTGACTCCCTACCTTGCTTTACCCTGGGAATAATTTAAAGAAAGATTTCTTTATCCTATTCAGGAAAAAAATGGAAACTTAAACAAGAGAAGTTTTGTTTTTTTCTATGGACAAAACTTAATTTTAGGCTAGGAATGCTGATAAGCAGAAACATCATACTTTGAAAGAAACCTCCTTGTCCCATAGTTTGACAATATAGAGACTTTTTCATGGAAAAAAAAAATTGAAAAGAGAGAAAACAAACTTTTGAACAAACAGCCCTTTATTTGATTTGTGTTTCTTCAGCATTTCGCATACTGTTCCTGGAACTGCAGTAGTTCTTTGGATCAGAGTTTAGTCTCTCTCTTTTCTGGTCTATCAGTAAAACCAGAAGTCTCTTCTACGTTGTTGGATGGTCTATGTTTCTAATACTGAAGTGATCAGAGTTCTTTTTACTGGTTTGCACCAAAGCTNGAAAACAATTTCTCATCTGTGTAAAAGGCAAGTATAATCTTTTCTCGAAATAGAGCTGCTTGTTTTCTTTGTTCTGCTTTACTTGGACTGTTTGCTGGGGTTGACAGAGTGCTATTACACATTTATTTTCTGTATTATAAACATGAAAATATAAAATTAAAAATATGTGGGTTTTTTTATCATAATAATAATGTCTTTTATTTACTTTGGTATGGCACTGGAATTACATGCAAGCCAGAAAGAAAAACAATTTTTTATATCTTTTCTTTTTTTATTATTATGGGCATTCTACTCACTTTCTCATTATCTAAAGCTGAGGTTTCTTTTTTTGTATTGTACTCAAGATTTTATAAATTTTAAAATAAGAGCTTTACCTGAGTTAACAATAAAAACACGCCCAATATATGGGAGATTAGTTTAACCCCCAAACTTAAGGGACAGACTAATTTAAAGATTGTTCTTTCTATTTTTCATTCTCTTGCCAGAACTACATTATTAAGATTTTAAAAATTGCAACTTAAATAGCAACTTAATCATTTCAATTTCCTAATCATTAAAACAACCAAAAAGCTTAGCAATAGTGTTATAATGGAATCATGATTAGATAGGGACCCAGGAAGAAATTTAAAATACCTTTTAAAACTGAGAGGGTTATGAAAAGCATTTTTAAAATGTATGGACCAAGAATTTTCTCAAAAAAATATTGCTTTACTTTCATATAATCAGGCCTTTCATATTTAAAAGGTTACTTGAAGTGCTTCACAATTTGAATCTTTTTGCGTATCTAATTAGAAGCAAATCCTCTCAGCCTTTTTTGCGACTATTATTTGAAGGCCATGCTGCAGCTTTCATGGGCTGATGTTTTCAGAGTTGTATGGTTTTTACACTTTTTTTTTTCCACTAAATACTATTATATGTACCTAATACTATGTTTCTGTATATATGTACTTTGGAGAATACAGAGATTTTTATTATAATAGTACTGAGCAAAATTCTGAGAGCTTATTATTATTGCTGTTACAGCTGCTGTTGTTCATTTGCCAGCAGATCATCCAGAAGGAACAGCTGATGAGACAACTCTAAATATGTCACTTTAAACAGTATGGCTACAAAATTTATCGAAATTCAGTGTTTTCATAAAGTTTCTGCGCAATGGGCTACTGATGTTCTTAACTACATTTAAAATCCATACCCTAACACTACTGTAATGAATCTGACCATTAGCTTAAATTAACACATTTTAAAAGAAAATGTGAATAAATTGAATCAGCGGTTGAGAGATTTGCATGCCATGGCTCTAACACTGCATGAAATTTTTCTGTACTGGACCAAGGCTAACCATGCTGTACCTAAGACAACATGGAGAAAATGTGGTCGTGGTGTCCAGACGGCCCTCTTGCGGAGCACCATAAAATTTGCTTCGGTTAAAGTAAAGAGGAAACTCGTCTCCGGATCCTTCTTTCCGTCTGTAACCTGAAAGAGCATTCTGCTTTCAGAGAACACGTCTTTCGTCATAGAATGCTGAATAGTTTACTGTTACATTCACAGAGGTTTCTGTTAATGGTTGTTCAGCCAGTTCATCTCTCTGAAATAACTATGCCTGTTTTTTTAGGGAAGTGACACAAAGAAAAGGACTAGGTCAGGAAGTAGGTAGGGGGTTGCCTGTAGGTGACTGCTCATGAATTGCAGGATATTCTTTGACCTTCGTGTTGCACATGGAATTTTTTTTAGCTTCAAAAATAACAGTCCCTTAGAATATCTCAGTTCTGTTTGCCATTGTTTCATATTTATTTTCAAAAATAACACCGATTTAAAAATTGTCTGATTGATGTAGTCAGATCAACCCTTGAGAACTGGCAAAGTTTTCAAATATAATTGTTCATTAACAAATTACTTGGAAATACACAATAATTTCTAACATGTACGTGCTGAAAAATGCAGTGGAAAGTGACTCCCTTTCCGAGTTCTACACCCTGAGAGCCTTCAACTACGAAGGGAACAGAAAGACCAGCAGGTTCTTGTATTAACCACAGTCAGATAACATGACGGAAATACACTTAGAACAGAATTATTCTCATCTGCATGCCAAAATGTTTTGGTTAGCATGTTTTAAACCATTCTGCTTTTTATTATTGTAGGTAAGGGACAAAATGAATGTAGATTTTTTTTAATCAGATGCTAATGTAAGAGTCTTGAAATATTTTAAGGAAGTATAGTAGATGACTATTACTGCCTTCTAGCCTAGCTCACATTCCATCATAGTAGGAACTCCAGGGCATTTTTGAAAAAGTAAATATTAATTCCCATTACTCAAGCAGGGAATAATGTATTTCTGGTACAAAGATGTAATTTTATCAGAGCTTGTTGGAGGAATATTAATTCTGCTTTTCAATAATTTTCAAGCTCCCAGAAGTTGAGAACCTGCCTTGATCCCTTGGAATATTCTGAATTAAATGTTTATATCCATCAATTTCAAAGGAACTGTTCTGGTTTTAAACAGATGCATGCAGATGAATGTAAGATGATCCTGAATGTAAAGTATCTCTGCAGCTTCCTTGTCTGTAGTGTAATTTATAGGAGTCAGGGAGTTCCAAATATATATATACTACTATGTTGAATCACTGCATGTTCTGCACTCAATTTAAGGTGGGGTCAAAATGTATTCCCAAGGTAGTTAAGTAAGGGTTATTTTCCTCTGCACTGGCTGTTCTAAATCATGTTAAATTTTTTTTAATGTTCCCACAATAAACCACAAAAGATATTTTCTAACATCTGAGAGCAAGCTGACTCCCTACCTTGCTTTACCCTGGGAATAATTTAAAGAAAGATTTCTTTATCCTATTCAGGAAAAAAATGGAAACTTAAACAAGAGAAGTTTTGTTTTTTTCTATGGACAAAACTTAATTTTAGGCTAGGAATGCTGATAAGCAGAAACATCATACTTTGAAAGAAACCTCCTTGTCCCATAGTTTGACAATATAGAGACTTTTTCATGGAAAAAAAAAATTGAAAAGAGAGAAAACAAACTTTTGAACAAACAGCCCTTTATTTGATTTGTGTTTCTTCAGCATTTCGCATACTGTTCCTGGAACTGCAGTAGTTCTTTGGATCAGAGTTTAGTCTCTCTCTTTTCTGGTCTATCAGTAAAACCAGAAGTCTCTTCTACGTTGTTGGATGGTCTATGTTTCTAATACTGAAGTGATCAGAGTTCTTTTTACTGGTTTGCACCAAAGCTACATACAATTAGTGTAATAATTCCCCTTTGCCTAGTTTTTAATCTTGAAATGGTGAAAGTGGCTGTTCCCTTCTCTATGAGATCCCCTCTCTCCCCTTGAAGGGAGACTCTTCTTAAATAGCCTTTACAGAAAGTGCTGCAATTCTAGTCTCTACATTAATGCAAATTCGATATTCAAATTCATGCCAAGTACTGAATTTGGGGCACACAGTCTTCCTAAAAAAAACCTCCACAATGATAATTGCAAAGTAAGAAGGATTTAGAATTAACCTTTGTATGTCTTGATACAGCTTAAGAAGTAGAACTAGGATGGAGAAATAAATACTGGGGAGTTTAACTGCCTCTTTGCTTAGACTGATTTCCTTTGCTTCCTTCCCTGAGCCCACTGTTGATTTATTAGAGATAGTGCTAGTTTTGCTTTCACTGAAGGCAATGGAAGAGTTAATACTGACTTTATAGACTGAGCCCTTAACTAGCAAAGTGTTTTTCAGAGCTTCTAATAATTTGCTTTGCCTATATCAGAAACAGTAGGTTTACTGAGGTTTATCAGCTCCCATCTCATTAGAGGGGCTGGGTAGGGCTTAGAAGCAAAACTATGTTCTCTCCCCCGAGAGCGATCAAGAGGAGAGGGCAAATGCAGAGCAGCAGGCAGAAACTCGCATTGGTTCTCCCTGTCTCAGGTTCATCTCATGGATAAATAACTTAAATCCCCGTGGAGTCAAGGTTGCCTGGCACCTTTCACAAAATGTGTTTACCTCCATTAAGCAGAAAAACAATCTGACAAATGTAGCTGGCTATAAAAAGCAACTTTAAAAATACAAATGAGTATGTGTACTGACCACGGCTTCTTAGAATATCCATAGTTGATTGAGTTTGATTTGGATTGGATTTGCAGCAGCTTTGCGCGGATGTTCAGGAAACATTATCCATTGCAAGGAGCTACTGTCCAATTTGAAACCTTTGCATCTCCATAAATCCTAAGGAATGTCAATGGCTGGTCAGTATTATAAAGAGTAACCAGCAGACCCCACGATTCTACATGTGCATAGGTGTTTCTCTTAGTTAAGATTTTGAGTAGTAACGCTGCAAAGCAACAACCTTGCTTGATCACCCACGCATCCTGTACAGGCACCTGCCTATTAGCATAGATTTCCAGGGAGCTGTCCCTAATTTTGTATCGACCCTCAGCTTTGCTCTGCCTCTTTTGCAGGGGATTAGAACTCCTTTTCAGTTTCCCTGTCGGCAGTTTTTTAGTGTTTAAGACAGGCTCCGTCACACTGAGCACAATAGCTGAGAGCAATAGTCTAGCTGCAGAACAGTGGGGGACTGGAACTTGTAATTGTCTCCGTGTGTTGTTATTCATCATGACAGGTTTCAACAATTTAGCTGTGAATTGTTAACAGATGAACGCAGAACGTGAAACTTAAATACCTCTTGGGTCACTGAGTCATGTCCATTGTATGCAACACCATAATATAATCCTATTTGAACTGTGGATTTGGGGTTGTAATCAAATGACCTTTTACATAAAAGATGGACGACCGAATCTCCAGAGTTTCTACTTTAAATGGAAAATAAGATCTCAGTTCTTTGAAATAATAGGTGTAGGCAGCTGTGCTTGTGACTTGGATCCCGAGTGGATGGAGGCAGCTAAAATCCTGAAGAGGTATGGCTCAGGTTCATCTCTGCACTTTGGGTTTCTCTGAACCTAGGCTGGTTAGGCTTTGGGCAGTTTTCAGACATCTAACTCAATCCATATGTTGTAAGTCATATGCATCACAGTAAATTCTGTCTTCCTTTTGAGGGCTTCCTTCCTAAAACCTCTTTCAGTGACTCTGTAATTCCTGGTAGTTTATGTGATGTAAAAAAGTGCAAGCTGGTTAATCCCTATAAACAGTACTAAAGATTGTGAAATTTGTAGTGAAACAACTATAGTTTGCGTAGCCTTATTTTTGTTTCTGTAATCTCTGTACTTGTCTCTGAAATTATTTTTTCCAAACACTGGCATTCCTTTGTATGGGAGGAGACAGCACTTGAGCTAAAATGGAAAAATACTGTTGTCAAGTTTGTTTAGCTATTCAATGACTATAATCTTTAGCACTCAATGACATATCAGAATGTTTGTTGTTAAGACACCCTCGGAAAATTCCATGGATTTCAAGTGTTATCTGAGTGGCAGGTATAATCTCTCATTTTGTTGTCATACGAATACAAAATCTGAATAGCTGTGGTCTGAAAGTTATGTAGAAAATCTTTCCTACTTATTTTTGGAAAATGAGAAAAAATGCAAGCAAAATCTATGGGGGAAAAAAAAAGGCTATTTCTGCCAGTATTTTTTCTAGGTATTGTTCTTAATACTAAAAAATACATCTTTTTCTTTCCCTTTCTATGTAAATTATTGTCCAATATTCCATGATTTCATAGAATGTAGCACCCTGATGACTTTTTTTGCAGGAGTTACAGGAAGTGATGCTTTTAAAGATCCTGCTCAAACTTGTATGTATATACACATATATATGCACAAACACATAGAGCAGTTCATTTATATGCTTGTGTGTTTTCACTTGACTGAAGTAATAGTTACATGAAGGATTTTGCCTTCTGCAGAATTACTGAATGTTTTCGACCCATTATACATGCAAATCTTCAGATTTCTAATATCAGCATAGAAAGAGGATGTGGACCCCCCTAAATGAGCCAAACCTCCCTTCATCGGGTGGTTTGGTTTAAATGTGTCGCTGGACAATTTTGTCATAGTTGCTGACTATGGTATATAGTGGGCAGTTAAGCCACAAGTAAACATTACAGCTTTACCGAAAGGATAGGCATGAATAGTCATTAGTTTCACAGGAAGGGAGGAAATTACCCTTTTCCTGATTGTCAGGTAGTTAAACTCTGTCTTTCCAGAGTGGATTTTAATCGATGAGGTGTTAATTCAAACAGTGAGGACAAAGGAACAGTGAAGATCTTTATTTTAAAAAAAAAAAAAGAACAGAACTGTAAACAGCTGAATCCTGAAAAGGTAAGTAATTTCTTTCTTGTGTTGTTCGTCTTAAATTAACCCTGAGAAAAACTAGGTGTCTTTTGTTTGACCTAATTTGCAAATTCATGGTTGGTACAATTTAATTGAATTAGTTCACATTTAATTTAGTCTGGGGTGTTCGTTAGTGCTGAGTTATCTGCACATACTAATAGGCAGCTAGGTAAGATCCACTGGTCTCAGCAGTGGGAAATAATTACCAGAACTGTCAGGCAATTGTTGGCAATCTAGGTAAATTAAAGCTACATTGTTTATTGCTCTCTAATTTGTGCTTTGGCTAATACCAGCAAAGTGTTTCTGAAAGTTTTTCCCCCATATCTTTTTGTCCCCATACATCCTCTGCCATGAGCTATCTGCCTTTGTTTTATAGAGATTAAAAACCCCACAAAGAACCAGAAGTGCTTTTAAAACTCATTTGCTTTTCCATAGACCTAGTTTATTTACTGCTGGACAACCCAATATCTATTATTTGCATGAAAACACTCTCATTTGTTCTTTTTCCATCAGGTATAAAAGTGTATTTCTCTGCTCTTCAAGTCTCATATGCACTGTATGTTCATGAATGTATATCCTTCTTCACTATATCTCTGGCATATTGCCATATTTCACGTAGAGTAAAAACTCCAAGACTTCATTAACTTACCATGTTGAAAAAGCACAAATGACATGGCGAAATAAAATACAACTTCCAAGTGGAAAGAGGCAAAGACATGAAAGCAAACATGGTACTTTTTTTTTCCCATTAATTTTCTGCCAAACTTTCACAAAATTATCTGAAAAGATCACAGTCATAAAATTGTGTCAATTGGTTAATGGGTTGCATGAAAGTGTATATTTAAAAAGCCATGTAATTTGGGACTCAGCATACCAGTTTTACTGTATCTGAGCATACAAGGAACTAAAACAAGAAAAGGTTTAGGGCCCAAGCTTACATTCTTCAGGGACTTAAAATTCCTGCTGTGGTTAATCAAAACTGTAGAAGAATAAAATGCTATACTTAGCTCTAAAGAGAAAACAAGCAGAAAAAAATCCTTTCAGATTAAATGCAATCTTGTCTGTAAAGTTCTGTTAACTTTTTTTTTCTCGCAGATACATTACATATGCTGGTTTTACTGTGCAAGCTGGGTAATTGTTCATCAGAGCAAAAGTCCCTTTCAATTGAAAAGGAAAAAGTGTAGATAGGACAGGTTGGTAGACAATTTATTTTAAATGCAGTAATCTGCTGTTATTGAAAAAAGAATCTCCTTTTCTCAGAAAACTTGTCTCCACAAAATGTCTCCTGGGTCCTTAGCAACTGTGACTTCATATTTGTTACAGTGGTAGGAAGGGTGAGGAAAATCTCTGCGTGTGGTTTAATCCTGCCTTGGTTCTGAAGGATGAAGGAGCTGAACTATCATGCCCAGTACATGTTAGAGCAGTCCTAAACCTGCTTTACTTTATGGTGAAGAAAACAGCCCCTTCCTCACTGCCCCAAAACTGCTGTAATCCATTGCACTGTCTAGAATACTCCCTTCACCAAGAAGATGAAGAGCATTTGGCAAGCGTGACTCGACTCTGCCTGCTGAGGTTTTTGTCTTTTACTGTAGATCTTGTGTGACGGTTATCTACCCAGCAATTTAATCTTTTGTCCTACTGAAATAGTACTGAGCACACCCTTGAATTAACTGCATTTACAATAACTGGATTTGGCAAAGTACTTGGAGACACAGCAACCCACGTGACATTACAAGCAAACAAAACTTGGCAGAGCTACTGATAAGTGGTGCCTGTATTTAACCTATCCCAATATTTACAAGAGAAGAGAACTACTATTAGAAGAGTTTTTTATCAGTGAAGTTTCACCAATCAGTTACCTAGAGAAAACAGGAAATCTTTACAATGCAAGAAATAAACAAATCAGGTGTCAAATCACGAGGTGGTTGAGTCTTTCTATATTCTTTCCTCAGGCAACCCCCTGAGGAATCATATATGACAGGAATCATGGCACTCTGTCCTTTCCTCATGGTCCAGGGCCTCTGTGTCTGACTGTAGTGTAATCTCCATCCTCTTTTCATTCATAGCTTTTCCCCCTCACATATAAGCCATCAGCATTCTAAGTTATATTGCCAGAAGGAAGAGCTGTTGTCATGGAGGAAAGACAAAGCAGGGTAGTTTTGCTGGAAGGAGTTTTTGGTTCCCATTAAGAGAATCTGTGATCTGTGGACTCATACGAGAGGTGCTTAAAACTGACAGCCTTGCTAACCAGATGCTGAAACTTCAGTTTTGCTGCTTCGCACTAAACACTTCCCTCTTCTGTGTTTTGTCTCTTCCTCTCCTTCCTTCCTCTCCTTCCTTCCTCTCCTTCCTTCCTCTCCTTCCTTCCTTTCCTTCCTTTCTTTCTTTCATTGTCACTGCAATCAATAGACTTGATATCTGGAAAATTTGGAATTGACTAGATTCAATCAGGGTTGAACATTTCACACAGTTTGCATTACTGAGAGAAGAGTACCATTGTTCGATTATGGATTCCACTAGAAGATCTGGGTTTGAGTAAGGGCAGACTGACAGATGCTCAGCTGATTTAAAATGGTATGATGAGTTCGGTACCATCAGAGTCAGGTGAAGCTATGGTATATGTAGATACTAGTGGAATAATATTTCCGTTTTACTGGCTGAGAAACTAAGCGACATGGAGATCGTGAGGCCTGGCCACAAAAACTCAGCAGGCTCTGTACAGAATTGGGAATCAAGCCAAGTCTCCAAAAAACCCAGTTCAGATTTCTGACCAGTGTTGCACTGACTGACAGACAGACAGGGGCACTAAATACTGATGTTTTGAGGAGCTCACTTCACTCTTATACACAAAAGGAGATTAATCTACTAATCATAAATATAAAGTGAGTGTATCTCACCATACAGTTACAAAATGATGCTTCTTTCTGGTCATTCAGCATTATTTTCTATAAACCAGAGTGCTTACAAAGAAATACTGTTCAACCTCGTCTCTGCATAACAAAAAGCACCCTACAACTGTAAGGTCTCTTTCCATTCATCAGCCACCACATCTGTTGCTTGCTTGGACACCGACCAGAATGATTCATTCACATGTCTAACATTTATTTTTGGTGAAACACCAGGATTATACAGAAAGGCAATATTTCAAAACTGGGTCTAGAAAACCAAGGGAAGTTGGAAACAACTTCCTCATCTGAAAACAAACACGGCGTTATATCATTCTGCAGCTTTATTAGAAGGAAGGCAGTAGCCAAGTGAAGCAGCTGGAATCACACTGAAGTCACTCTGAACTCTGCAGATCACTTTATTCTTCCTTCTGCTACAGAGCTCGCATCCCTGATTTACAGTGTGTTCTGTTCCAGAGGACTAAACGAGGTAGGTCAATCTCTCTGTTATATTTTAAATCTTTTTCTCTCTCTCCCTTCTAAATAACGTGTTTCTACAGCTACAACACCACTTGCAGGCAAATCCTGTCAGGTAGTGGAGCATATACGAGCTAAAAGAGCTTCTTGGAAGAAAGAATGCAATGCTCGTTTCTTTCAAAGATTATTTTGAACCACCCCTGCAGCAAGAAAAGATATGAAACTATGTGTGAATTTAATTTTTAATGACTTTTGAATGTGTTTATACACACTTCAAGATGTCTTTTACCCTGTCAGAGAATGGTAAGCGACCTTGACTGAAATCTCTGCCCCTTCCTGCTTTTTGCATTGTTTTTAATTTTTTTTATTTGCTTAGGGATAGTATGTCTCCTATACCTATATCAATTCCCAGTATTATTAGAAATAAGTACATCAGTTCTGATCTGAACAGATTCTAGAACAGAGACTGGAAATAATTTCAATTTAAGTAGCACATTAACAAACTAATGCTGAAGAATTACAGTCAAGCAGAACTAAAAAAGGTTTCTATGATCTGAGCTGGAAGGTGTATGCCTTTTCCCCAGTCATCGTGGAATAAGGTAGGATGTGGATCTAGCTGTCACTAAGTGCATGGGAGCATGTTTCCTAGGAATTGGCAAGAAGATTTGAAGCCTTTTATGCTACCACACAATGAGACAGGGCTGGATTCCACTTCCTACTCAGACTTGGTGATAACCATGTCATTATTACCTTTAGCCTTTCTAAATCTGATCTTGCAAAGCCAAACAGTATCCCAGACCTGGTTTTGTAGATTTAAAGAAGATGTATGGATTGTCTATGAATTAAAACAGATTTACTTTCTAGCTGAATAAAATTGTATTACTGAATAATGTTAAATTTTTATTAATTCATAGCTAAGGATATGTCAGGGTAAAGGAATTTGTCAGACCTGTAGAAACTGATTCAGGATTAACTTGCTTATGACATCTTACTTTCACTAGCATCATATTATTGTTTTGCCTCAGCTGAACTAGGAAATGCAAATATTTTGATAACCAAATTTACTGTTGTTTAATGTCACTGCAGCTTCTGCCTGAATTTAAAACATTATCAGTCACTTACACCAGGCAGGCAGGACAGAGATCCAACCAAGTTTAGTTTAATCCTACGGATTTTATATATGCTATGAATGATATTAGAGTACCGTTTTATTGCATGTAGAATCTCTTTGATCATTATGTAGGGGAAATTATTTGACTCTGGAGAATGAATTTATGGTTTGGATTCAATAATTTCCTTTGTGGAAAGGGGTCACAAGTCAGGAAAACTATATAAGGATTCCTAGGCAGGATCTGACTACAGATTTTTACTGTACCAGTGGAGGCAGAGGAAATCTATTGATAATATTGCAATTTGTATGTATTATATGTTATAAATCCTTCCTTTTCATTTTAAGATTTTCTTTATCTGCTGACAGCCTGATAAGCAACTTCTGAAATGCTGTTAGATTTGTGTTTATTTCTGCTGGATTGATTCAAGAGGAAAATTTATATCTGTTTCCTAATAAAGCCAACTGCCTTAAAGAATTTTCTTCTCCTTATGTTTCTTAAAAGCCACTTGAAGTTTGTGATCTGTTCTTAGATATTATTTCTTTATTAATAACTCTGCTATTCCAAGCACTAAGCAGCTAGCTTTGCAGAGGATTGTAGACTGTTGAATGGACTTGTTATTTGCTTATTTATTCATTTTGTCTTATGGAATGTGCCAACAGTTCAGCTGTCTCTTACTGTGCTGTCTGTTTGTCTGGCTAATTTTCACTCATTATTTCTGATAATGGCTTGATTTGTGTTCATTCAGTCTGAAGCTAGCAGTTTTACAACAGGGCAGGGCTCTGTTGTTGCTGGCTTTGCAAAAGAGAACTGAGTGGGAGGAACAGTTTCTCCTGGCCTGTTCCCAGAAGAAAGGATTGCTGTGACTGGGGTGGGCAGTGTCCAAGAAACATTTGGTTTTAGAAGGGAAGATGCCATCATGCACAGATCAACTCTCCCACACTTGCTGCTACTTTTACTGTGTGCAATGAGGCTCTTGAGACAAAAAGAAAAATCATGTGTCCTCAGAAGAAGGATGTAGTACTTCCAGGGGAGCTCAGCTAATTCTATGCTTTTTGTATCTTCAGTATGTTCCAGAGGTTGAGAGCCTGGAGAGAGGAGCAAAAAGCCCTGCATTGTCCCACGGCTGCTCTTTTCCAGAGAGAATTTTTGCTGGCTTGGTGCAGCTCTCTTATACCTGGCCCATCATTTTACTGCGTTACAATTCTTTAGATGAACTGAACAGACCTGCTGCAGATACAGTGCTTTTTCATTAGTGGGCTCAAAGGGAAGCTAAAAAACTCCATTGCTACAAATCAGGTTTGTGTGTGAGGGTTATCTGTAAAGGCCATCACTCTGGAATTCTCCATTCATTGCCAGGGACATTAGCTAGGAAATAGCTTGCAGCCTCTCCCCTTTCCCAGCCCAGGCTCTCCTGTCCCTTTTTGATACTTGAAGGATGTATTTCAAGAATCACAAAGCACAGGTATGAAGAACCAGCATCTTTTCCCTGTATCCACAAAATATATTTATCTCTTCATTCTTTTGGCAAGGTCTGTCTCCAACTCAGCCTTTGAATCTACTGTTTGGCTTTGAGCAAGATACTTCTGTTCCCTTGCCTACTCTTCTTGTCTCTGTTTATTCTGTTTAATTATAAACAAGACAGGAATTGTCTCTCATTATGTGGTTATAGTGCCTAGATCCAGTGAGGCTTTGATCTCAAAGGCTAGGGTCTTTGGGTACTTTCCCAACATAAAATACTTGCTTCTTTCAGCAAGTGTGAGCCTGGCACAGAAATTTATTCTCTTCTGAAGCCTTCTAGATGAGAGACAGTGGTGAGTAGTAAGTCCTGTACCATCAATGTCATAACACTTTCTACACTCCCATTTCTTCTTTCCAGCGATCCTCTTTTAATGAGCTCAGCCCCACATCATTTTAATGAGGTGTTTCGGAAATGTTGAGAACCATTGCCCATTTAAGAAAACTGAGTAACTTGTCCTAAACTCTTACCTGAGGGTGTTTTACCTGTATCTGTGTGGAGTCAGGTGAGAAGTGATTTGCAAAGGTAATATGAGAAGCCTGTAAAACCAGTATTTCCAAGCTCCTAATTTAACACCTTAATCCTAGGCACCATCTATTCTTACCAGTGCTAGTGAGTGTTCCCAATGCTGTATTAGGGAGACAGATAAATATCCAGCCCTCCTGAAACTGCATTAACAATATGATTTTTTCAGTTTTGCAGGAATACATGCAGTGCTTATTTTAGACTTGATCTTAAAGTAAATATAAGAGTTAGCTTTGTTTGAGTAAGAATATTAGAGTAACACTGATACAGAAGTAGAAGCTCTTCATCTACTGGACACAGTGATCCTAGTATATTAACCGTGAGGACAAAATAAAGTATGTTAACTTATCAGCTGTAATGTTTTGATTTTATACTAGCAATATTTTGGAATTGGATGTTCTGATATACTCATGCAAGCATATGTGTCAAGAGTAATATTACTGTAGCAATATTACAATCATGCTAGAGGAAACTGCTGATGTAGATTTAAAGAGGAACAGAATAAACCTAGAAGAAGGGAGATCAGTTTAGAGGGCAGTACATAACCAAGCATACTGTTAGAAGTGACTGGGAAATTAATATGGGAAATAGAATAGGATATAAGAAGGCCTATTTGAGGAATGAGCTATGTTGCTAATTTTCTCTGGGGTTAGCTCTTAGCTCTTCTCATTAAAAGGACAGTATGCGTAACAGATTGCAAGCTATTTTTTAATCTGTTACTTGATAGAGATTTTGTATCTTGCTGGAGACGGTTATTTTATTTCTTCCGTAATGACCTGTTGTTATGCTGCAGTAACTTTAGAATGGCTGTTGTTTAACATATGTTTAATTGGCCTTAATCAGTCTGCTGAGACAACAGTTGATAGTCTGAAAGAAATCTCTGCATTCACTCTTTATTGTCTGCTCTCACTTTGCTACTTCCTGTTAAGAGGGAGTTGTGGTTAAAGCATGTGTTTGCTGAAGGACTACGACCATTTAAAAAACATGCTCGGAGCTGCATGATCATGTAATGATCATACAAACGCTAGTCAAAATCTTCTTTCATCACAAATATATGAAACAGTTGCAGGTAGAAATTTCGTATAATTTTTGCATGAAAAACATTAAAAGCCATGCTTGATTAGAAATATAAGCATTCATTACCTTATCAATCCAGTGAAGCTGAGGCACTTAAAAAATTTTAGATTGAGTATCTTCATTACTCTAGGTATGTAGTTGTTATAGTGGCTTATAGCCAAAAAAAATACTGCTGGCAATTGTGGAGGAATAGAAAATAAGTGAAAGACATTCATTAGTGTGCGGATTTACATGCTGAGGACACAGCCAATATGATATATGGTGTACCAGTGTCATCAGAGAGGTGTGCTTAGTGCCTCCAAGGTATGTCCTGGGCCTGCAGAGAGAGGATAATGTACATGACAAGCAAATGGTGGAGATCCGGGTTCCTTTTCTCTTCAATGCAAAGGAAACAGACTAATATCTGCAAGGGCTGCCCAGGTAGATGCTGGCTTCCTCCAGCACAGTGGGCATGATGGCACTGGGGAGAGCCTCCCTTCAGGAAGGGGAAAGTCTCCCAGAGGTGAAGCAGTGGTTTCTCCACTCCATCATGAGTGAGGGAACAGTGTTATGTTTAAAAAAGGAGGACAAGACTGTGGTTGAACCTCTAGGCAGGGAGTCTAGGTTTAGTACCTGGTTTGATCAGAGGCTTCCTGTAGGTCATTCTCAGCCTTCCCCTCTGTAAAGCAGACTGATGAGACTCCTCACTTTAGCCCCCTTTCACTAAGGGTTGTCAATGCTGAGGTGTTGTGATTGGTTATGTAAATACTTTGGCAGTGCTGACACATACAATATAAGACCATATTTTAAATATGAAGTGTCACTGTTTACCCAAACTTCTATTTTTACCTACTTGTAGGAATGCTTAGATTCCCTCCCCTCCACCACTTTAAGCATTTCACAGATATCTGTCATTTTCTTGACTGTGCTGTAATATGTTTGCGGACACATGACAGACTTGCAGTGGTTATGGCAAATCCTTACATTCAAAAGGAATATTAGAAAAGATATTTCTACTTTTTAGCTATATTAATGGAAGGGAATAAGAGCCAAGCCAGCACTAACTACACAGTTACCAAGTGCTCTTCCCCACATATCCCAAAGGCATCTGAGTTTCTTTGTCTTCTTTGGGGATGGAAGTCTTGGTGCTTGGGATCAGCATGAAAATAAATCACTTTTGGTGATACAGAGTTGCTGGTTGCAGGTATTCATGAGCTACCTGATTATGGAAATGGTACTCTGCTCAATTGCGGCAGTTGTCTGGATGATTTGTTATATTCAGGCCAGACCTACTATCGATGCCTTTCCTATTGCAGCAGCATTATTTAGATATAAATTTGGGGTTTCAGTTTGTTGTTTGACATTTCTGTGTTGGCAAAAGTGCTGGTCTGAAATCATTGCTTTACCATGTCTGCTCTATGAGGGTTTGTTAATCCTGCTGTAACACTTACTTTGTGTTAAATGCTATAAAGCTATTATCTAGTGAAATGACTTCAATACCACAGATGAAGTGGTGTGTTATGACTAATAAGGTCATGTTTGGCCTTGCTCAAAGAAAGTTGTTTTTGGCATAAATTTTAGGAGATGTCTAGCTAGTACATTGCGTATACATTTCCAACTACTTCACTGAGAGATATAATGGAGAATGATGGTTATTTGCATTCTTGACTTGTCTGCTAGAACAAATCTATGTTATGGCTTGAAAAGGTTTCCAGTCACACATCATATTATTATGACCCATTCTAGTTGTTGAATTCAGGATGGCTTACAAAGTCATTCTGTACCTTACGTCTAATGACCATTAAAACGATAGTCAAGAAATAGGCGTTTGTGTATGTGTCTGTGAAAGAGAAAACATGCACACAAGCCTTGATTCTACTTTTGTGTATACTAGCTTAAAATGCTCATTTTCTAGTAGCTTTGTCTGCAGGGCCAGCTTAAGACTTAAATTATAACATAGCTATGATTTAATTTTGTAGTACGGGTGTATCAGGCACTTCCTGCTATTGGGATGTTTCCACATGGAGGCCAGTGGTCATCTTGGTTTTGTTCTTTTGAGGGAGAAATATGAGTCTATGGCAGTTTCTAATCTCATCAGTATTCCTTGTGAGTTTTAGGATCTTTTCTTATGTCTTTGTAAAATACTTGCCAGAAATATGCATATACCTTTAACAAAATTGCTCAGCCTTCTGTGTTTTTAACTTTGCAGATAAGCTACTGTGTGAATTTCATGTTTCTTTTTAAAGTTAGATAAATTCAAAATCTATCATCTTAAAAGTTCCAAGATTTTTTTTTGAGGGCTTGCAAATGAATTCAGCATCCAGACTTGCTGAGACACAGTATGACATGCAGGCTTTAGGTGACCTCTTGAGAAACTAGTTGTTCTCAACACTTGGCTCTTGCAAATTACAAAAGTTGAAGAGAATTGATCAAATAAGCTTTCCTATAGCCATAGATCATAAAGGTGGAATGTGCTCAGAATTATTCATAAAGACATTAAAAGGAGGGTTTGTGTAATATATTCCCATTGTGAAGTTAACTGTCAAGACAGTCAACTCTGCAAACTATAATTTTCCTGCTAAGTCAGGACCCACTGTTGTGACCTCTGAAATCAGTTCAGCTGGCCAGGGACTCTGAGCACTGTTTATCACACTGAACAAATAGATTTTGGGACTACCACTCAAATATTTGTGTTAACGGTTAACTAACATAGACAATGAATAAGCTCTTCCCTTGGACCTCTCTGTAAATTTTGAAAGTAATGGGGACCAAATGTGAGATAGAGGTTTTGTGGGCTGTAGCCCAAACACGTGGCATAAACTACCAGTGTATTTAAGTTGGACCCTAGCTTGTGTGGTGCCCAGAGAACTTTGAAGCCCCAGGAAGGCTTTGCATCAACTGAAGTGAGTGCAAATTGCAACTGTTTTGTTTGTTTTCTCCTATTTTAGACTGAAAAGCCAATGTAATTTAATTCCAAAGCCATTCCACTGACCTCAGGGCTAAGGCGTGGAGAGGTCAAACGACTTCCCCTGGTCAAACAGGATGCATGTGGCATAGCCATGAATAGAGTCCAAGGTACTAGTCCCGTGTCATAACCGTAAGGTCATTCTTAATGTGACAAAAGCAGTTCTATTTTAAGCAGATTCAATCATTTGTCCAAGTTGTCGTTATGGCTCAACTTTATGAAATACTGTAATGGTGGCAGAGAAAATGAACTCTAGGTACTTGTAGAAAAAGCTATGAGTATGTCAATTGGGATCTGATTCTGTAATTCCCTACTGAAATTCAGAGTAAGACAGTTCATGTAGCACACGGTGAAGTCTCTTCCCAGCAGTCTGTGGCTTTGTATTTTAGAACTATTTCTTAACAATCTGTATTTCTTGGTAATTCTGTTTTCTGTCCCACGGTCTAATAGGTACTAGCACCAAGTGCCAGCCTGTGATATTTCTATGAAGTGGTTTAGTAATTAACTTCTGTCCTACAGAAGGGGACGGGAAATGGAACCTCCTGGTCAAACGTCCTGAAACATATTTGCTTAAAATTAAGCATCTATATTCATAATTAAGCAACTGAACCAAGGAGGCTCAGTTTTTAGAGCTGCTTGTGACCTCAACAAACAGGAACAGACTCCAGTCAAACAACTACTGTGTGTACACTTTACACAGGCTGTTTACTATGAAAAAAAAAGAGACAGGATGAAGTCTAAAATCAGTTATATTCACTCATATGCAGTACAACACTGTTCTGTAACCTGTGGCTGCCCCCAGGTCCTATTGCCAGGCCTCTAACCGCACTTTCCTGTTTATTGAAAAATACTTTCCTCCCTCTGGCTCCTTTTTGCGACACCGGACCAGCAGGGACTGAGCCAGTGAACTGCACCAAAGCTCCCTTACCCTTTCTAGCAGCTGGCCCGAAAGCCAGGTGGAAACTGCTGGCAAAGTGTCTTGTTTCCTCTACTGCGCTTCTGTTTGCAGACAGGTTCACGAGAGTCCTTCCAGCCTGGAAATTAGGCCATTTGTCAAAGATCATACAGAAAATCATTGACAGAATTAGGAACAGAATTAGATTTTTTTTACTTTCAAGACCTAGACTTGAACAGTAATACGGTTCTGACTCTGAAAGTTTATTAATAAATAAACCCCAAGCTCGTGTATTTGGGACTGTGTGTGTTTCAAGAACATAAAGAAATATCCTGATGCATGATGGCTAATGGTTATCCTAGAAGAAAAAGATCTATGTCTTTATTGATGTAAACCAGCATAGTCCACTGCAAATCCCCACTGCTTATCTTTTTCAGGGCAGGGCTTAACACTGTGAGACCTGTTATAGAAGTGCTTCGTATATGTGGATGTCTCTCAGAGGTAGAAGTTTCTGGGCTCTGCAGATGTGATTGTCAGTCTTTGCTGAGCCTTAGCCAGAGTCTAGTTTCGGCATCTGTGCACAGGGAGCAGTGGTAAGCAATATTCCTCCTGCTTTTTTGCCCCCACTGCTAAAGAGTTACTGCATTGGAAGACCAGGAGTTAGAGATAAGGAAAAATACAAGCTTGGAAAAACAATTGCATTCTAGAGATGTGCTCTTTCGATGGAGGAGTTTTAAACTACAGGAGGCTTGGTAAATATTTGGTACTTATTTAGGTATGTTTTCTTTCTCCTGCTACACATCATCTTTGAAATTCTAAATATAAAATTACAGTTGTTGGGCGGTAGGCAAATGTTTGTTATTGTCATTATGGGTTTTTTAGCACCATTAGGGAAAAAAGTGTGGGGATTGCACATATGGGGAGGAAATGTTTGAGTACAAGTATTGTTGCATTTTGCTAGCTCTTGAAACTTAAAAGCAAAATTGATTAGTAACTACAATACAGGATGATAATCAGCAAGAGTCTGAAAAATTGGAAATTTTTTAGTTTAATTGCATAAATTTGATTTGAAGCTATAGTTCTTTTTATATTAACCAGACTGTCCTCAGAAACGTCCAAATGCAATGTTGTTCCAGATGTTAGTGGTACTGCTCCTTGTTTATGCTGTTCCTCAGCAGCTGTTAAGCTATTTGAAAAATGACTCAGATGGGTGGTACTGGTATTTGATGCAGAATCTATTCCCAAGGGCCAAGTAATTACATAAATGCGGCCCAATAAGTATCACTTTATCAGGACAGCAAACCCAATAACATTCCTTCGGCCTGATGTAAATTACAAAGGGCAAATGTTATCATAGCCTCTTGACAGAACAGGCTGTATTGACTCTTCTTACATGTTTTTTTAATCAAGAGATGTAAAATTACACATTTTTTCCCCTTTTCTATCCATCTACAAATGAGAAACCTAATCCTGCTAATGTGTGTGCACATGCGTAGCTTCACTTGTATGAGTAATCCTTTCAAAATAAGTGAACTACGTTTTTGGAGGAAAGGTATGTACATGAATAGAAGCTTGCAGATGTGATTCTGCGGGCAGTGTACTTTGGAGACCCAGCTCCTGTTGTCCTTGGCATGCTAAAATTAATGGAATTACAGGAATGCAGGGCTGGGTTCCAAAAGCACAGGCTGAATTTCAGTTTCTGAATGAAGCTAGCGCTCAAAAGCGTACCAGTGAGCTCATCCGTAGTACAGCTAATGGGCTGGTCACATCCTGCTCTCAGGGACAGGTTTTTAGTGCAGCTGAGCCAGACAATATAGCTTTTAGACATTTAGCTTTTCACTATATAGCCAATATAGTCCAGAATTTAACAGAATATTTGTTTTGATCATGGCAGATACTTTTGTCAGACTGCGGCATCTGTGCTGAGCTGCAGCTTTGTCTCTACTGTGGAATGAACACATACCTTCTGAGGGCTTTTTCCTGTTCAACCTCTGTTTGCTATCTGTTTTCCCATTAATACTCTTTTTTCTGTTTTGTTTTTTTTTCTTTTGGTTTATATTTTCCTTCTCCCCGCTCTGCTTCTCTCCCTCCCACACTCTTCCTTTGGAGTTTTAGAAAAAAATTCCTATGTGAAAAATCATGTTGTAAGTTCCAGAAGCTTTTGCAACAGAAGAAAACTGAGGCTGTCGTTCACTCTTAAAAAAAGAATAAAGGAGACACACATATTTTCATCTATAGCTATTACAGTGTGTCTTATTCTCCTGGGAAACTTTGTTTTCTTTCATCTGTTACTTGTTTCTCAGCTCACAAGTGGAAGAATACCACAACTGTATGTATTGTCCCTGGAATAAGTTCTGGATATTTCCTTCTCTACGTCCTTTGCTGCATTAAGGAAATCTAATACATTGAATGTGTCTGAAAATCAGCATTCCTTGATACAAAGATAGATACATGATAGAGAGGAACAAACCCGTGAACTTTCAGTTCCAGGAGAAATTGCTCTCTCTGATTTTGTTAAATATAATTTGAAGTGTGTATGTGTGGGTGGTAATTTTGTTAAAAATAGCTTTCTGGCATTTTAGCTGCACTTTTTTGCCTACATAGATGCCTGGTGCTTCTCTGATTTCTGACAGATATAATCCATAAAATTTGCTTCAAATGAGAACAGAGCAGTAAAATTTGAAACTCGACTAGAGAAGAATAGAAAAATCACACTTCAGTAAAACTTTGCAGCTGTTCTACCAGGAATTTACCAGTGATACCATCCTCAGTGCTCTCTATTAAGAAATAAATGCAAGGAAAACAGTTCCTGAAGATTTCAAGTGTTGTCTTGATTGAACATTCTTGATTGAAATGTCTGTGACCAAACTACTCCACAAGCTTTGTGCTAGCAACTGACAGCTGAAAAGATATGTGAAACTAAGTCAATATTTTCATTTTTTTAATGACCAAGAAGTTAAAGGAGTCGCAGGGTACTATTTGCAGCACAGTAAAACATTTATCTTTTGACTGTTCCGTTTCTTTTCTTCCCCAGAACGCAACTGTGCAACATGACATTTGAAGATTTTGAGAACTACTCGTATTTCTACGACCTGGCTGAGGAAGATGAATCACCCCAGTCTTCCCTCAGCATTGCCCATATTGTTTCCCTTTCCTTTTACAGTGTGGCGTTTCTGCTGGGAGTGCCAGGTAATGCCATCGTCATCTGGTTTATGGGCTTTAAGTGGGATAAATCTGTTTCTACACTCTGGTTCCTCAATCTGGCCATTGCAGATTTCATTTTTGTTCTCTTCCTGCCCCTCTATATTACATACGTGGCAATGGGCTTCCACTGGCCTTTCGGGAAATGGCTCTGCAAAATGAACTCATTCATTGCACTGCTCAATATGTTTGCCAGCGTGTTCTTCCTGACATTCATCAGCCTTGACCGCTACATCCGCCTAGTCCACCCAGTCTTTTCCTACAAGTATCGAACTGTAAGGAACACCCTCATCCTTAGTGGGATCATTTGGATGTCAGCTGCGATTATTGGTGGCCCTGCCTTATACTTTAGAGACACAGCTACAGTTCTCAACAATGTCACCATTTGCTACAACAACTTCCATGTGCATGACAGAGAACTTATTGTGCTGACACATCACATTCTCATTTGGGTGAGGCTTGCATTTGGTTACCTCTTTCCTCTACTGACCATGGTCATTTGCTACTCATTGTTGATTGTCAAAGTGAAGAGGAGAACTGTATTGACTTCCAGCAGGCTTTTCTGGACCATCATTGCTGTAGTTGTAGCCTTTTTTGTTTGCTGGACACCATATCACATATTCAGCATTGTGGAGCTGTCTGCTCACCATGATGAAAACCTGCATGACTTACTGCAGGATGGCATTCCCCTCTCCACTGGCCTTGCTTTCATCAACAGTTGCCTCAATCCAATCCTCTACGTTCTGATTAGCAAAAAGTTCCAGGCCCAGGTCAAGACGACGGTCTCAGAGGTGCTAAAATTGGCACTGTGGGAGGTGAGCCGCTCGGGAACTGTCAGCGAGCAGCTGTGGAGCTCGGACAACACCCATGCGCCTGTGCACTATTGTGAAACCGCTCAGTGACGGCTCTTGTCACCATCCCTCTCCAAAACAGCTGAGAGGAGGTTTGGAGGTGTTCTTGACTTCACATCTGCCAGTCAGATGTGCATCTTTGCATATGCAGTTTTATGTAAACAGCTGGCTTAATTGCACTTGCTGCTTTCCTTGAGAAGTTTTTAAAGGACACATCTTTTGGGCGCGGTGTACTTGCAGCGCGCACACAGCCTGAACTGAAAGTTGTCAGTGTAAGTGGAATTGCTCCAGGAATGTTGTTGCAATCCTGTTTCATTGTGGTTGATATCAAAAGAGCACATAATAAAAATATTCCTCCTTGCTATCACTGATAACACTCTTGATGGAGGCGTTTTCACCCAAGAGGTTGTGGCTGTACATCAACGGGGCACGAGTCTCCTGATTGTCTTGTATTGCCTTAAGTACGAATCGCCTGGCGACATCCCAGCTAAGCGAAGCTGTCAGTGGCTCCGCCCTGCAGCTGGAGAAGAATCCCAAGACAGAGAACGCTGAATTACTGGCTTCTCTTGTCAAATAGGAAAAATATGGAAATAAAATCTGTTATTCTCAAAACAAAGGCAGGAGATCCCATGTTTTCTGATCACTGATTCTTGTGCTTTTAGCACTAGTTGGGTGCAAAATACTGAGCAGATGTTTCATATAGGTATGAGTCTCATTTGAAATGTGCAAAGCATTAGTGAAGATGTTTCTTACAGAAGCTGAGATAAAGGCCCCCTTCCACACTTGCTCTTTTTCTATGTTTAAACTTTCAAGCTCAGAGAGATTTACAACTGTTGGTTGCTCTTTATTGCTCTGTCAAACAAAGGTGAAGACATAACATTTTGTTTGCCTTAATGCCAACCTCCAAATAATAGGCAGAGTGAATTCAACAATATTCTGTTAGAAGTCTGTAGCCAAATATGGACTTTTTTGCCAAATGAGAGGCGAGATGGTACATCCAGGAAATGGAGTTCACTCCCATAAGAACGATGAAGTAGTCCCAGTTATGCTGTGTTCTATCTATTCCAACTTGTTGCTGGCTGCAGAATCACACATGCGCCAATGCAAACGTATATGCTAAGTGGGGTGGACCAATTTCCGATGCAATACCACTTAATTAAAAAGTTGAATGTGGGATAAAACTCCACTAGAAGTAAAAGCATAAAGCTTTGGGTAAATTTGAACTGGTTTCTCCTTGTTATTGGCCTAGATATATAGAATAAAACTGCCTTTCAGATAATCCATCTACTTTATGGCCTGCCAACACACATAAGTAGCATTTATACTGGAATTGAGGCCTTACATGTAGATATATTTGCTTTTGAATAATACATATATATATGTATATGCATGCATGAGCACATCCAGTATTGGTAGCTGTACAAATAGAAAAAAAGTCTGACTGTGGTCTCTAGCTGTTTGTTTGGGCGCTGGTTTCAGAGTCTGGGAGAGTCAGGCAGGATCAGCGGAATTTGGGGGGAAAGTTGGTAAGCAGCCCTCTTCCTCGGAGTCATTTGCTGCCTGGTACATACTGACTCATCATCATATTTTGGCACGGTGCTGCTAAATGTGCCTAGATCAAACATTCTGCAGTTTTTCTTCACACGTTCCCTGACATCTTTCTAAGAATGATGTATTAGTACTACTCTCCTGACTGTACTCCCAGTGAAGTAATAAAATTTTGTTTTTTCCAAAGAATGTGTTCATTTGCTTTTCTCGGCAGCAATATGCAGTGACTGTCCATTCTTAGAGCAACTCCTTCCCAAAGATTTTTGACGACTGAAGCAAGTCCTGGCCCTTTCTACTGCAGGAATTAAGGTTTATGTCAGCTTTCTCCTTGAACGTCAGCTACGTGAGCGCACACGTTGCTATATACAGTAAAGAGCCTGATTTTTTAAATGGGGAAACATACATACACTGTCTTGCAGAAATTATCAGAAAATCTCCCCTGAAGCAGACGATAGAGATGCAGAGAGGAACTGAAAAAGGCTGAAGTCAGCCCCAGTCCATGGAATTATGTGGATTAACAATTTTGCAATGTAACTACTACCCCATTCCCAACAAGATGAGTTACGGAATTCTCTCCAAATCATTTCTGCGAGAGTAATGGAAGAAACCTAAACAAAGCAGATAACACTTTAAGTTTCTGTTTCCAAAGAGTGTCCAAAAGAATACCAACAGTTCTACTCTGCTCGGACTGAGGAACGCTCATTCAACCCACCACAAGGGAAAAAAAAGCCTGATGAAGGGCGTTTGCCTTATCATGCTATAAGATACTACAGAAAATCACTTCATATGAAATGGTTCTGTGATCAAGAATCAATCAAGATTATAATTCAAGAATAACAGCTGCTGACACATTTCATAACAGAGGTTCTGGTTACTTACTCTTTGTCTGCCTCCTCCACAGTTTGTACTTGTGAAGGTTGTTATGTAGATTAGTTTGTAACCAATACTTACGTTGAAACTGTTTTCCCCGTATTCCTCTATATCACATATTTATGTTACGGGGTGCATTTGGGATAGAAGTGTCTCGTTTGCGCCGAGATGCTGTTTTTCACAGGCACAGTGACACAGGAACAAACCAGCCCATACCCAAATACTACCTAAACCCCCTAACCCAGGTATACGTGGATTCTGTGGAATCCTCTTGCCCACATGCCTGTAGCTGGGGAGACTCTGCTCTCTGGCTTTTTTTGTTTTGCTCCTGTGCAGCAAGTATCCATTCAACATCAGGGAGGAAAAAAAAAACCCCAAGCAAAAGAAATCCCAACAACTGAAGAGTTTGTATGGAGGTGCTTAGCGTAAATGAAACACAGCAAAACCCCAGCCTGGCGGCTCAGATGGAGGGCTCATAGTGCTGTATTTTAGCAAAGTTACAGTCTATAAATCAAACTATTTTATCCACTTAGAGCTTTAACTTCAAGGTGAAGGAAAAGGTTTAAAGGCAAGAAGTGCATTGAATAGGAGGTCAGAAACAGTGATGGCCAAGGATAATAGTAAAAATTGCATTTTTGTGGCAGAATTTTTATTTCATTTTTTTGTTCTGATGTTACATTTACTGATTTCTTCCTTTTAACAGCACCATGACAGAATTGCTAAAGCAAAGCTACACGATTTAGCAGAAGTGATAGGGAGAGAAGCGCCACAGAAAAGGTACTGGGCATTAATTACACACAGGACAAAACTACTCCTTTAGGGGTTAAGTTTATGGAAGGTGGGAATGAAACCTGTAATTATACTTACTTCCAATTACTTAATCATGCTTTAAACCTCTGGCAGGCAGATTTTTTTTTTTTCTGAGAGAAATTATAAAACACAGCTTTTACATAATCTGAAGTTGGCAGACCTTTGAACAAGGAGAATCAGACCCTGCTGTGCCAGAAAACCACACGCAGATGCTCTGTAAAAAAAAGGACAAAAAGTTATTTCAGCTGCTGCTGTCGGCCTTCGGCACGGAGCATCTTCATCTCAGAGTCTCCAGCGTGGCACATGACAGGCTTCCATTTCACCATCCCAATAAATTCTCTATTTCAGTCCAACAGAAGGCCTAGAAACATGAATTTGACTAGAAGCTTTACAACTTTGACAGCTTTTACGTTTGTCTCGTTCCTATATCCTATGGATACTTTTTTCGGAAAACAATTTAGTTCTGATAGGTTCTTCAATCTTTAAAAAAACATCAAAATCAATCTAGAAACCAATCTGGAGCCAAGTAAACAGCTCAAACTCATGTATGTTGGTTACGCTACTTTATCTTTGTGTTTTAATCGAAGGGACATTTTTAGGATGTTTTTAGCCAGAAGCATGCTACAAGTTTCTGATACAAGTGAATTACCGGGCCTGCACGAGCTGTGGCCTGTGTCCCTGCTCCCCATTCGCCCCGGCGGGGCTGGAGCGCTGGTGCCAGAAGGAGCCCGGCTGGAAGGCCCAGGCTGCCCTCTAGTCGCCTTCGGGCTCATAGCACTGGCCCACAACGGGCCAGCCCCAGCCTGCCCGGACTGGCCAACCTGCAACGAAAAAGGAGCTTTTATCAACACCGTTATTCGCTGTACTCATTAAGAAGCCGCAGAACAGATGCAACATTTAAAGTAATTTTACCACAAACGTTTTCACACCTTGGAGGAGAAGAGCTCCAAGTCACAGAATTCCCCAGGTTGGAAGGGACCTTTCAGATCATCTTGTCCAACCAACAGCCCAACTCCGACAAAACCCATCACTAAACCCCCTCTCTAAGCACGATGTCTACCCGTCTGCTAAATACCTCCAGGGATGGTGCCTCAACCACTTCCCTGGGCAGCTGGTCCAGTTAGTTTCTAAACCTCCCCTGGCGCACACAGGGGAGGAGAGGGTACTGTGGTAGCCTCAGGTCAGGTAAGAAAGCGTTTCACTACAGGCCTTGTCATCTCTAGGGAAGTGCAACTGCTTCCAAGAACCACAGAATGGTTTGGGAAGGGACTTTAAAGACCATCGAGCTCCCACCCCCTACTAGACCATCTCCCCTCCCTCACTGAAGCAGTTTCAGCTTTCCACAAAAGCCACATTAACTTTGGTTAGATCACCACCCTCATCAAACAAAAGGCATTTACACTACTGGTTATCTGCTAAAAAAAAAAAAAAAGTTGTTTGCTTTTTGCCCAAGCCCTGTGCTTTTCCTATAAAGCCATCCCTCCTTCCAGAGGAACCAAGGAAATCTCCAAAGATGGAGCAAAGAGCATTTCAAATTTTTAAAGCCATGTAAATGTGAAATCTGGATTGATGACAAACGTGAATTTTCTATTGCCTCTGCTCATGCTGTTGGGTACTGCAGTGGGGTGTTGGAGCAACCCTGAAATACAATTTTAGCTTCTACTTTACCCATCAACCAAATTTTAAATTTATGCCACGATTTGGAATTAACCACAGACGCAGCCCGATTTTTGCAATTACATTTATTCTAGATATATCAAGACTTAAATCTTATTGAAAGCAGCGACATCCATTGATTGTACATAATCTTCAAAAGCTGTTATTCTCTCTTCCAGCATATCTGTTCCAACTTTATCATCTTCAACAACGCACTGGATCTGAAGCTTTTTGATACCATAGCCAACTGGTACCAGCTTGGCTGCAAAAAAGAAAAAGAGCATTTAGTAATCCTTGATTGGTGTAATCGCTTAAAAATGCAAGTCTACTAAGATTAAACTGACCAAAGTAGCTTGCAGGAAATACTTAATAGACTGCAACATCTTCCCTTTCCCTGGAGTTTTCTCCTACTTACAAGATCCCCAGACCAAGCCATCCACTTGAATGCTTCGAACGCACTCCTCCAGTTTAGCCATGTCTGTCTCATCATCCCAAGGCTTCACATCAAGCAAGATTGATGATTTGGCAACAACAGCTGGCTCTGGGGGAAGAAAACCACCATTAAAAGCTAGGAAATTTTCAAAACCTCATTAATATCCTTGCCAACTAGCCATTCTGTGATTCTTTTTCCAATTTCATCAAGAACCACCTCCTCACATAGCTGTGACAGGCCTCGTGTACCAACAAACACTTCAGAGGTATTTAAGCTACACATATCCCAATGTTCAAGATGTAGATACCTATGGCATTCTTGAGAAACAGCCTCTAAGAAAACACAGATGAAGCAGCTAGCACTGTTTGTTACATAGGAAATCCTTTTCAGAGTACCTGAGAAGGAGCTGAACGCTGTGTAACAGTTTATTTTCCACAGAGGGAATCCTGCAACTGCTACAATCGTGAACAGTTCCAGACCAGTAGCTGTGGAAGGACTTGTGGATTGGAGCCTTTTCTCTAAAGGTTCAAAGACAACCCCAGGGTTACATCCATTTACGGATAGCTCACCCCTGGGGTGATAAAAGAATGTATCAAGCAGGACAAATATATCAAGGTGTCCATTTTCTGTGGGAAAGGCTAAGCTCACGGGCAATTCAAGTGAAGCCAATTACTCCCACCTCATTCCAAATCATTTATCTATTACAATTAGTGTTTCTAGCCATCCTGTTCAAATACACAAAAATCCAACTCAAGCGTATAAAATTAAGAAGTTCATGGTAGACATACTTTTGGACTTTTTTGATTCATACTGGGCCAGACGTTCTTCTCTCAGTTTCTTTGCCTCTTCACTTTCCTGGAAGAGAAATCTGAAGTCACAGAAAAGCACCAACCCCCTGCACCTTTAAATCATTACCAAATAAGACTGGCATTTACTCAGGCAAAAACAAATCATCACAACTCTCAGCCGAAAGATGGTGATTTTTTTTGTTTTATTCATCATGTAACCAGTCAAAGTCAAAAGCAGACAGCTCACCCCATTGCAACACATTCTGTTCTAACTCTTTCACCTTCTAAACTTTTCTGTTCTGCAAAGACAACTCAATTTGAGAACTCCAAGTAGAATCTGGTACCAAATTTAAGTAACAAAATAGTAAGGAAAAAATCTGCTATCTCGTATTTCTACAAAACCCCCCAAGTATTATACAAAAAGGTCACAAGTACCTCCTCATCATCAGATCCAAAAAGATCAATGTCATCATCATCTTTGCTATCTGTAGCTGCACCTGTTGTGTCCTCAACATCTGCAGGACCATACTTCCCCAAAGCCTTCTTTACTCCTGGCAAGCTGAAAGAAAACGGCAGGTATTAGGAACCTACTCCAATGTCAACACAAATACCTCTAATCTGCCAATGAACCCACAAGTGTATCCATAGTAAAAATGCTGTGCAAAAAAATAGTATCCAATTCTGCTACTTGAAAACAGAACCTCCCCAAAGAAAATCCCCAACGCTCCTGATGACATGCTAGTTGAGACTACAGCAAATCCCGTATTTAAAGACCGTTCATCTAAGCTGACTTGATCCTGTCCAACATTGCTACTCCATCTAGGTATATGGCTAGAAAAATGCTTTCTTATTGGAATAATTTATCTGCATTATAATCTGTGTAGGAATAGTTATCAGATTCTTGTTCATGCTTCCATAAAAATATTTTCATTGTTGCAAGTGACTTTGGAAGTGTGAGTGCTTTACTCTGGAAGCTAGCTCTCAAAAGCACATGAGGGGCCAGAACCCCCCAAATTAATCTTCTCCTATAGCTCACGTAGTTCTGTAGTCTTAGAATAAGTCATAAGACTAGCTTTACTTTTCAGGAAACTGGAAGTAATTTCCACAGAGTAGACTTTGTGAAGCAACTTTTATAATCTCAGTCCCCTTTAGCATTTTAAGAGCTTCCGAAATGGACTGGTGACTGGGCCACCCAACTTTACAAGAGTTCCCTCCGAACAGGACTGAGGCATGTAGAGGAGGCAGTGTAGCAGTACTGCCACTACCTGTGCTGTACCTTTTTAGAGAGGCCTGCAGTCTCCATGGTTGTCAATACAGCACCTTTCATGAACACTAAAATCACTAAAAAAGAAAAAAGATAACGTTTGCTTTCATATTTTCTCTTCTTTATATGTGCTATGTGCTTCTGCATTGCAAGTAATTTGATTTTCTCTTCCAGGACTAAAAACCCTGAACAAACTGCTTTCCTTGTTTATCACCTGTGTATGGTATATCCTGTAATACTTTCTAGTCTGTTTTGGTGTTTCCTTTATGGGGTCAATTACTGGTATACAATTTCCAGCTTTCAGCATAGTTACCTGTGTAAAGGGCAGCAAGAAAGCTCAAGCCTTTCTTATAAGCTTTAGCAGAAATCTCAGAAGAGAGAAAGAATCACACTGCCTAAATTCTAAGAGAGAAGTATAATGTACTNCAGGCTCCCGTCAGGCCAGCAGGCCCCACCGCGGCCCAGCCAGGCCCGCCTCCCCCGAGCCCCAGCGCTCTCCCAGCCGCCTCTCACCCCTCGATATAGCTCCTATCAGCCAGGAAATCATTGAGGACCCGGAGGCCAGCGGCGGACTTAAGGTCCCCGAAGCCCATGACGGCGGCGGCGCGGCCCACAGGCTGCCGCCCGCTCCCCGAGCCCGACCGCCGCGCAAAGAGACCCAGCAGCCCCTGCGCCGCCCTTATATAGGGGCACGGATCCCTCCGCACAGTGGTACGCACGTGTATTCCTCCGCCNAGTGCTTTACTCTGGAAGCTAGCTCTCAAAAGCACATGAGGGGCCAGAACCCCCCAAATTAATCTTCTCCTATAGCTCACGTAGTTCTGTAGTCTTAGAATAAGTCATAAGACTAGCTTTACTTTTCAGGAAACTGGAAGTAATTTCCACAGAGTAGACTTTGTGAAGCAACTTTTATAATCTCAGTCCCCTTTAGCATTTTAAGAGCTTCCGAAATGGACTGGTGACTGGGCCACCCAACTTTACAAGAGTTCCCTCCGAACAGGACTGAGGCATGTAGAGGAGGCAGTGTAGCAGTACTGCCACTACCTGTGCTGTACCTTTTTAGAGAGGCCTGCAGTCTCCATGGTTGTCAATACAGCACCTTTCATGAACACTAAAATCACTAAAAAAGAAAAAAGATAACGTTTGCTTTCATATTTTCTCTTCTTTATATGTGCTATGTGCTTCTGCATTGCAAGTAATTTGATTTTCTCTTCCAGGACTAAAAACCCTGAACAAACTGCTTTCCTTGTTTATCACCTGTGTATGGTATATCCTGTAATACTTTCTAGTCTGTTTTGGTGTTTCCTTTATGGGGTCAATTACTGGTATACAATTTCCAGCTTTCAGCATAGTTACCTGTGTAAAGGGCAGCAAGAAAGCTCAAGCCTTTCTTATAAGCTTTAGCAGAAATCTCAGAAGAGAGAAAGAATCACACTGCCTAAATTCTAAGAGAGAAGTATAATGTACTGATAGAAGACTGCTCTGCTTCTAGAGCTGTTCCTGTTCCAACGGCAACACAAAAAGCCACGTGGTACCAGTGAAAAACAGCTTCATTCAAACTCGAGAAAACAAACATAACACTTTGTAGGCCAGCTCGCACACGCATTCCAGCTTTGCAGTTTAACCATACCTTGCCTTTTGATTTTCGTACGACTTAATATGATTGTACCACCGAAGAGCATGAAACAAGTCTGCGGGAGGTGGGGCAGCGATTGCTTCAAAGACTGCTATATCAGCCTGAGAAGGGACGTACCTGCGGAGAATAAGCCGAAGTTAGCCCCCTTCCTCGGTGCGCACAGGGAGATGCGAAGCAGCTGAGCACAGAAACGACCGCGCCACCGCCGCAGGAGCAGCAGCTCGGTGCGTCCCCCATGCTGCCGCTGGGCCCAGCGGCGAACACCGCGGAAACTACGCGAGGCTCGGCGGGCTCGGCACCGCGGCCTCGCTGAGGCGGCCCCACGAGCTCGGCCCGCTCCGTCGCTCCGCCTCCCATCGCGGCCTTATGGCAGCAGCTGCCAGGGACTGAGGCACAGCCCNGCGGCTCCAGCGTAGGGCGCGCAGCGGGAGGGACATCAGAGGTGCGGGAGAGATTCGGTGTAATAAACGTGGAGGTATCGGTAAATCCCGGGAAGCTTTTCTGCGTTACAAGGGTATTGTCACACCCCCTGTGCAGACCGACCCCCCCTCGCCGCAGGCCCAGCGGAAGTTGCCGGAGTGGGACG
This sequence comes from Rhinoptilus africanus, assembly GCA_013400135.1. Classification (NCBI taxonomy): domain Eukaryota; kingdom Metazoa; phylum Chordata; class Aves; order Charadriiformes; family Glareolidae; genus Rhinoptilus; species Rhinoptilus africanus. Next base: position 104,295 of record VXBO01000758.1, read on the forward strand.
AAGACAGGGGCGGAAGGAGGCGGAAATTGCCGAGGGTCGAGCGTCTGACGGTGGCCGAGAGAGGGGCGGAAACTGCCGAGTGCGGGCGGCGCTCTGACGGAAATCCCC